>JAJJMC010011514.1:4464815-4540168 GCA_023531435.1 Papaver californicum
AAGTTCGAGAATCGAACCTCATTTTACCACTATATAAAATCACATCACACTCCCACCATTAACAGCCACAGCAAAGCATGTCCTGCTTTCTCCTCAACTGGGTATTTAAGAATGACGGAATAAAATCTCAAAGTAAAAATGAAAACATCCCGAAACAAGTGTATATTTCAACAGAGACTTGATAATTAATCAGAAGAATTTTCCCTCTTCCTGGTTAAAAGCCAGGGTTTGAACTAGAACAAACATCTAAATATGAAAAGTAAAAATAGAAGAAAAGGAAAACATTTCCCAGTCAAAATCAAATTAATAGATAGATAATGAACCATATGCTAGCTCAAGTTTCTAAATACAACTTAGCAGAATCCAAAATGCAGCATTGCAATAGCAATTCCTTGAACTTGTAAATTTTAACTTCCAAGAGTCTCCCCATTACTCTTTGTTTTCTTATCTTGGAGGTGTTGGTGGAGCCTGGGATTTCGCGAATCCAATCCATACAGCAATGCCAAGTACAAGAACAAACCATCCCCCTATGTCATAATACAGATCAGTGTTTTTCTTCTTCTTCGCGCCCTATAAGCAAAACAAAAGACAAATTTTAATAAAAGAAACAGATCAATCTAACAGACTCCACCACTTGAAGACTGCTCCAAACTCCTAAGAAACAGATTACATGTCTAGTATTACATCACATTAAAATTATCAATCAGAACAGACCCCACTTAAACAGACGGCTCCTAGGTATGTGTGTCAAGAATTGTTATAACATTTTATTGTGTAGGCCACATAAAGTGACAAGTCAGTTAACTATACAAGTTCCAAAGTGGCCGCTCAACATACTGGGTGTTTACTTTTATATCTGTGCACATAAACACCATATTTTCCATATCTGGATAACAAAGTCTAGTTCTGGAGGTCCCAAGTTAACTAGTTCTGGAGGTCCCAAGTTAACTAGTTCTGGAGGTCCCGGGTTAACCAATTCAAAAATAGAAAGAAGAAACAACACAGAAACGAGAATATTTTCCACAGAAGGTATACAGCAGTAACCGTCATAAGGGATAACAGTATTTACGTAAAATTTCATGAAGGGTACAAAGAAACATCAAAACAAGATCTCCACAGAAAATTAAGGGAAACCTAGTCAGCAGACTTTACCTTCATGTTTGATGAGGTTGAAGATCCTCCTCCCCCTGTAAGGGTTTGACCAAACCCCTGCTTATGAATCTCCATATGCAGTTCTGGAGCCTGAGAAAGAGATTAAATAATCACTTCAGAAATGCTAGACCATTACAAATCGACGAACAACGAGATTCTACACGACTGCCTACAAAATCACTCATGGAGGGAACAGAGGTGAAACAATGATAAACTACTAGCAGTCTAGCACACAGAGGATATTCAGGGGAAAACAAGTATCAAAAACAACCAACGACCAACTGCTGCAAATCAAAAGTCCTACTCAAAAGTAAAGTGCTATCTTATCAGTTCAGAGATAGTAAATGGAATTGAAAGTACCTTTGAGTTAATTTCTAAAGACTTTTGGTACAGCTCATTCTCTGGGTCCTGAAACAGAAACAACATTTAAACCTCGGCAAAAATACATTCGTAGTAGCAGAAAACCATTGTAAGCACATCCATGTCAAGAAACTAAACAAGTAAACTACCTCCTCAACTGCTTCTTGGAAGTAAACAGATGCCTTATCAAAATATCCCTTTGCCACATCAAGCTCGGGAGTCAGAAATGCCTGAGAAGTATAAGTGTTTCCCAAACACCATAGGGCATCGTGCTTTTTTGGATTAATTCCTAGTGCCTCCTCCAGTTTCGAAATGGCATCTGTGATAAAACAACACACAATCTTTCAACAACCTCTACTCAAAGAACCGTAATTTTAGTTCATTTTGAATAAAAGTACAATCACAAAACTCCAAGTGCACCCACATAACATACTATTATCAAAATATAAAACGTACCCTTAATCATCATCTTAGATTCAGATATACTTTGAAATTGGGATAGCTCGAGAAGAGCTCCTGCCCATCTTGTAAGATTCTGCAACACAGACCTTAATGGTAAATATAATTTCAATTAATGAGTTTTTCAAAAACCCTAAAAATATATTAGGGTTTTAAAAGATAAACCTAATCACAGTAATCCATTCATAAATTGATATACAATAACCTGTATTAATCTATTTCAATTAGAAGAACGTGATTATCAACTAAATGAAATATAAATAAGATCTATAAATTAAGGGGAGAAAAATCAAAAATATGAAGGGGGAGATTGGAGGAAACTTACATCAGCATCAAGAGGATTGGCTTCATAAGCTACCTCAGAAGTTTTACGAGCATGATCAAAGAACATTAATCGATCTAAGTCATTTTGAGACATATCCATGCTTATCACTACTATACTCTATAAAAACTGAAGTTATAATCGTCGACTCTGAAGGTATTTCTCGTGGAGGAGTTAAACTTAGGGCTAAGAATGACGGCTATTTTCCGTAAATAGTAGATTAGTAGAAGCTTTGGGAAGGAGAACATTTGTTTTCTATACTTAAAATGAGTAATGATTCTATGCATCTTCATATTCTGGATGCTCCATAGAGAGTGTATGTTCTATTGGTAATACAACATGTAATCAGTGAGCTTTTTGATCTCGACACGTGTACGATTCGCTTACATACACGCTGTAGTTCAGGGAAGGGGAACATTTTTCACCTTTACGAAGAGAGTGCACCGCAACAGCGGCTATCCAATATCTGTAGAGCCAAAATTGGCATCATGCAGCTCCATAATATCCTGGATATCTGCAGAGCTAAAATTGACGTCATACAGCTCTACAATAGTACCTGTGGTTACATAGTTAATAAGATTATCTATGTCCAACTCCAAAATTGTTTAAGAGAGGCAGAAGATTTGGTCCTATCGAATTCAAATTACCTGTGAAGGTATAAAATCTCAAACACCACGTGTTCAAATAATATAGAAAGAGCATCAAATTATGATGGAATGAGAAATACTGAAACAAAGCTTTTTGATAAGTACTGAAACAGACAGCATTGTTGCATGATCGACACGTAAGCTGCGGGAAAACATAGCACATTGTACGAAACAGATAGCTTCGTTGCATAACTGACACACAAGTTGCGGGAAAGCCTGACACAATAAAGGGAACTGACAGACATCGATGCATGATAGACACGTCTCAGCTGTACAGGTTATGGAACAAAAGAAACTAAAGCATGATAAGTCACTTTCAATGACCACGTGTTAGACATGCCATGATTCTAATAAGACCGAAACATTCATCCAAATCCAAAAACAATAACTTGAATACAAGTCCGCAGAAGAAGTGCGGGTCACCAAGCGGAAAACTAAGGGAAATAAGAAGTACGCATGACAAGTCTTGCGGGAAATACAAGTAAGAGTGCGAGATAAGCCTCATTCCAAAGTCAGGATAAGAACAAATAGGTGGAAAGTTTAGATTGGAGGGACCCATGATATTCTCTATAAATACCAAGCCCCAAAACAGAAAGAGAGGACTGGAAAAAATTGGAAAAAGCTGAACAAAAGGAATAGGATCAAAGCAAAGAGTTTAGGTATGAGAATCATGTTAATTATAATGCTAGTTTATTAATTCCTTTATGAATTTTACTTGATGCAAATTGTAGTTCATCCTTTTGTAACATATAATCATGAATAAAAATAATCCAAATCCTTTACCACCCGTGGATGTAGACAATCCGTTGTCGAACCACGTTAAATCATTGTGTTGATACATGTTTCAATTTCTTGTTCAAATTGTTAACATGTTACGTTTTCATTTTAAGAAATTTGATTTTACTATGTTTCTGACTTTGATGGTTGTGATCCAAAGATTTAGATTTTTGGTAATCACAATTTGGCGCTAGAAACAGGGAGAGGTAAAAGAATTTATTCTACATGTCTAAATCTTCATTTTTGAAACTTTGAATTTTGTTATCCTATAAAATCCCCTATTACAACATTTTTAATCAAGAACTCTTTTCAACTGATGTTTATATAGATTAAATTTTTATAATCATACACAACACTTCTATAATTGATACCTTTTATTTTAATATTCCTAGTTACCTTATATGTTCTCTTAATCATGGGTTTGAAAACTTTATTTATAAACTCCCACCATAATATTATGTTCTTTAATGATTTTGTAAAAGAATTTAGCTTGAAACCATTAAATTTATATGTATTTGATTCAATTGATTGTATGAATTAAAATTGTATTGCAGCGATCTAGTTTTGATTCTTGTCAAAACAGTAAAATAAGCTTTGAATTGAATTTCTTAACTTTCTGTTTTGTTTGCAAAAGATATATGAAATTTTAGCTAAATGTTTTCTATCAGACAAATTGTTTTATATATATATATATATTGCGGATGTTAAAATTCTATGAAACACATATCTCATTATCTGAACTCTTGGTAGAACATCGACAAAGAAACTTCTACGACAGCACAAGATTGAACAAAGAAGATACTATAATATTCCAAAAGAAATTACATAAATGGAAACAGTTGCAAATAGAACCGTACAAGAACAAGATGTTGATATAATAAATTTGGGAAATTAGACAATTGAGACTCTTCCAGAAAGAGAAATTGTAGAAGAATCCCAAGGACCACAACCCTTGGATGCTCAGGCAAACATTCTGGTTAATCAATCAATTAACCATTCACATAAAGAAGCATCACAGAACAGGGTTGACCCTATTAATCAAATACTAGAAGAAATGAGTGAAATGCACAAGGTTCAAAAAACTTGTACAGAAAAATTTTCTCTTTTAACCCAAGAAAATCAGATGCTTAGAAAGAAAGTCCAACAAGATGCGGAAGCATCAGTTACCAGGATACAGGGGAAAGAAGTAAGCTCAAACAGATCCGCAAAAAGTAAAGCAAGGATCAAGAAAGATCAAAGAGTGATGGTAGTGGAAACCGCACACGACATATATTTTAACTCAAAACAAAACAAGATAAATCGGCGGTATGAACCTGATGGACTAGATTTTGATGATTCAGAGCCGCAAAACAGCAGATGGCAAAAATATTTTAAGGACTTGGAACAAATGAGAAGAAATCAAAACTTTGAAAAATAAACAAGAGGCAGGACGACTTGAAGAAGTGTTAAAAGAGGCCAGTAGAACACCATTGGCCTCGCACCTTGCGCATGCGTCTATTCCGCATAAATGCAATCTTCCCATCTTTGAATGTTATGATGGGAGAAAGGATCCGGCGGCTCATTTAAAATACTACAACCACAAAATGACCCGTTGGGAACAAAATGATACTATCATGTGTCGATATTTTCCTTCAAGTTTGAAAGGGTCAGCATTAACATGGTATGATAATTTACCAGAAGGGTCAATACATTCGCACGCATAATTGACCCGTAAATTTTTGGAAACGTACATGTATAATAAACCCGCAAACGCTGGGATGGACAAGTTATTTGCCCTTGCGTCTTAGAAAGATAAAACTATCTGAGACTACACAGATCGATGACAGGCGATCTGTCAAGCAATAGGAAATATTAATCCAGAAATTTCCATTAATTGCTACAAATGGGGAATAGCCAACCGCATGAGCCCACTCTTTGTTGATATTCATAGAGAGAATCCGAAAACCGAAGGTGATCTCAGGGTGATTATTGAAAAATATGCAAGGTTACAAGATATTCAAAAACAACATCCAAGAATAATTTCTCAACATCAGAGAGTTGCCAATAGGGAGAATTTTGTGGAACCATCATCAAGTTCAGGAAAGCGGGTTGCGGGTGAAAACCTTTATATTGAATTTAAACGAGGCAGAGCGGATGAGGAAAGAAGGTTCAATCGGCAATCTAAGGATCGAGTTTTTACAAAACTCAATACCTCATATCCATAAATTCTAAATACAATCAAGAATATGCAAGATTTTGATTGGCCATGGACAAAAGGAAAGCAACCAGCATACACACAGTGTTCAAAAGATTATTGTGAATATAATTGCTTTCATGGCCATCCCACAAGCAGATGCAAGAATTTGAAATTCCAAGTCCAAAAATTAATTGATGCGGGAGAGATGAAAAAATAATATTCCACTGAATAACCGAACCATCAATATGATTTCCTATACCGAGTCAAGTCAATCATCTATGAACGCACCCATTGATAAGAAGCTGTGTAAAAGAGTTCACATACATGAAGTTTTCAAAGTTGCGGGAAGAATCACAGAAACATGGGAGGAATGGATGGCTTCCTCATTAACTTTTTTAGCTGACGAAGTTGATCAAGAAATTGAAACATATAATGATCCGTTGGTGCTCACTTTACCAGTGTCTGGATGGAATGTAAAGAAGATCCGCATGGATGGGGGAAGTTCACTTAATGTGTTATTTTATGACACATTTCAAAAAATGGGGCTAAAGGACGATCAACTCATACCTCTTACTACACTATTTATGGGTTTAATGGGATAGCATCAAAGCCAAAAGAAGAGATTTTACTTGATGTTATGGCAGAACCAATAATCATTTTGACTAAATTCAGTGTAGTAGAGGCACCTTCTCCATATAACGCCATCATTGGTAGACATTGGGTCCACCAATTGAAAGGAGTGACCTCAACATATCATCAGTACTTGCGATTCCCAACACCACAATGAGAAATGGAAATAAAGGGGGATCAGAATGTTGCAAGATCTTGCATCCTAGCAAAAACTCACATGAATGAGGAACGAGTTCAACCGCAACAAGAAAGAAAGAAAGAGCGAAAAATAAAAGCCCAAAAAGAAGCAATAAATCAATATTTGGTTGAGACTGCGGGAATAGGGTCAGTAAATGAAACAAATAAAAATATCCCATCGGAGGAAAGCATACCAAAAACTGACAGGGGCAGTATTCCAGAATAGCAATTAAAGGGAGCTCCCACACTTTTAGGAGCTCCCAAATCCACTTTTTCAGCAGTTGAAGAAACCAAGAATGTCAATATAGGAACAAAAGAATTTCCGAGAATAATTAAGATCGGAACACTAATGAAAACAGAAAGGGAACATGATTTGGTTATTCTACTTAAAGATTATGTGGATATTTTCGCATGAAAAATTGAGTATATTCCAGGCATTGATACAAGTATCGTTCGTCATGAATTACATATACATCCAGGCACTACACCATTTCGGCAGCGTATACGAAAAGTGGCACCCGAGTATCATTTATCAGTTGAAAAGGAATTAAAGAAGCTCATGGATGCGGGGTTTATTCGAGAGGTGCGGTAACCAACTTGGATATCTAACATGGTAATTATATCAAAGAAGAATGGAGGAGTAAGGATTTGTATAGATTTCACCAATTTGAACAAGGCATGCCCAAAAGATAGTTATCCGCTTCATAGCATTGATCAACTAGTGGATGCAGTTGAAGGACATGAGGCTTTATCTTTCATGGATGGACATTCATGGTATAATCAAATTGCTTTAGCTGAAGAGGATCAAGAACATACTGCATTTTTTACCCCGCATGGTTTGTACTGCTATACCCGAATGCCGTTTGGACTAAGGAATGCGGGGGAAACCTATCAATGACTGGTAGATGCAATCTTTAAACCATGGATAGGCCGCACCTTGGAAGTCTATGTAGATGATATGCTAATAAAAAGTAAACTTTCAAAGGATCATTTACAAGATTTGAGAGAAAAATTTGAAGCTCTACGCAAATATAAAATGAAAGTTAATCCGGATAAATGCATTTTTGGAGTTACATCTGGAAAGTTCTTGGGTTACTTGGTCACAAAAAAGGGGATTGAAGTTGATCCAGCAAAAATAAAAGCGATTTTTAATATGCCATCTCCAAGGAATGTAAAGGAAGTACAAAAATTAAATGGATGTTTAGCCGTACTTAGCGGATTCATTGCCAGATCATCAGACAAATGCAAACCATTTTTTGACACATTGAAGAAGAAAAGCAAATTTGTACGGAATGAAAATTGTGAGCAAGCTTTTCAAAATATCAAAGCTTATCTCGCCACATTACCCGCACTACAAAAACCGAAGACTTAAGAAGTGTTGGCCTTGTACATAGCTACAACAGAAGATGCTGTAAGTGCGGTATTGGTACGAACAAATGAGAAAGTAGAGCAACCAGTGTACTACATCAGTAAAACTCCAATCTTGCAGAAAGGAATTATACCAAAATTGAACAATTGTTATTAGCACTGATTTTTGTTGCGCATATATTTTCTAACACACTTTGTGCGGGTATCAAGTAAAGCTCCGTTAGAATATGTATTAAAGAATGCGGGAAAAGTAGGGAGAATTGTGAAATGGAATGCACAATTGCAGCAATTCCATATCATGTTTGAAATACAAACTGCGCAAAAATCTCAAGTCTTGGCAGATTTCCTTGCGGACTTACTACTGGATGATGACTTTGAAATCTAAGGTTTGCCGGGAATAGAAAACGATGATTCCCAAGATATTCTGAGTTCTGTAAATTCCTGCATATGGGAAGTATTTGTTGATGGGGCACGAAATAAAGAAGGACCGGGAATCGGAATTGTGATTACAACCCCTACAGGAGATCGGATGGTGCATGCATTTCGTCTTGAATTCGGTGAACACAAAAATAATATAGTAGAGTATGAGGTTGTGGTTCATGCCCTAAGACTTATCATCGAGTTGGGAATAAATGATGTGCGGCTTACAAGTGATTCACAACTGATAATTCGGTAGGTTGAGTTGAAATATCAAGCACATGATGAAGTTTTGATAGAATACAAGAATCTTGTTCAAAAATTGCCATCCCAAATTTCAAACATAATTTTTCGACATTTATCCGGAGAGAAGAATCATCATGCTGATGCATTAGCATTCATTTCTTCAATGATAAAAGATCAAAATACATCAGTAGTCAAAATTGGGTGAATCGATGAGCCATCAATTAAGTTATGGGCAGTCGAAAACATGGAAGAAGAAATAGATGAAGATATTGAAGATGCAGCCATTAAAGATGATACAAACTTTCCACCGAAAACAGAAAATGAATCATCTGAAGAAGATTGGAGGATCTTAATACATCAATACTTAAAAAGTTGGATATTACCCGTAGACACTAAAGAGGCAAGAAAAGTACAATCAAAATCCGTAAATTATCAATTGCGGGATAAAATTTTGTACCGCAGGTTTTTTTTGGGACCATTACTTCGGTGTTTGTCACAAAAAGAAGGAAGACGATCACTCATACTGAAAGCGAAGACACAAGGATATTACTGGTCATTTATGCACAAAGATGCGGACAACCTGGCAAGAAAGTGCGAAGAATGTCAACGCTTTGCAAAAAGAATCAAAGCTCCCGCAACGGAACTCAATTTTGTACTCAGTCCATGGTCGTTTGCAAAATGGGGAGTAGATATCATTGGGCCCTTAGTGGAAGGCACACAAAAAAGAAAATACTTGATTGTAGCAACTGATTATTTCACTAAATGGGTTGAAGCCAAAGTTCTTGCTCGCATTAGGGATACAAATGTTTTCAAGTTTCTATTCGAAGATATAATTTGCAGATTCGGAATCCCGGTAGCTATAGTCTCGGACAATGGACAACAACTGCAAGGAAACAATATTGATATGCTTTTCGAAGCATTTAATATCCAAAAGAACAAGTCCACTCCACTTTACCCCCAAAGTAATGGACAAGATGAAGCTACAAATAAAATTATTGCCATGAATCTGAAAAAGACTCTAGATGGACATCATAAATGATGGTGCGAACAACTTCATAATACTTTATGGGCTTATCGCACGACGAGAAGAGAAGCCATTAGAGAATCACCATTTCTTCTTACTTATGGAGAGCAAGGAGTTATTCCAACAGAAATTATTTTGCCCACAACAAGAACAGAAGCATGGGAAAAGAATTTAAACACAGATCTAATGCTTGAGAAGTTGGATGACTTAGAAGAAAGAAGGGAGGTTACGCTCCAAAGAATGGAGAATTATCAAAGAAGACTGACAAGAGAATATAATAAGAAAGTCAAGTTGCGGAATTTTGTTGAAGGGAAGTATGTTCTGCGATAAATACCAGAATATCAAAGAGACAAAAAAACAACAAAATTTGCACCCACATGGGGAGGACCATATGTACAAGATATTGCGGGACAAGGTTCATATCACTTGCAAGAATATGAATGGAGAAATCTTACGACATCCTTGGAACGCACAATATCTCAAACCATATTACCCATAACCAATAATGCAATCATACAATAATTTGGCTTCATACTAGGTAAAGCAGAACAAATGCAATCTCTCTAGAAAGTCCATATAAATGTCTATGAGTGTATGACTATTGGATCTTTCGCCACAGAGATGCCTAACATGACATTAATTATTGTATTAGGTACTCTCCATTTCAGGAGATGCTCTAGGGACCGCATCCTAATTTCCTCCTGGCCAGACAGAAGTTAGACATGTGACTGTACCCTCAAAGTAACTCAAGGTACAAAATTTCCTTGCGGTTAATCAATACACACTCAATCAATGCACTAACAATGAATATATATTTATAAATTATTTTTCAGGAACAATAAAACGGGACAAAGAGGAAACATGTCAATACAGTTCAAAAGAAAGGAAAAACTAAAGAACGGGAAAACAAAGGAGCGGGAGGTTTTGCACTAGAAGGGTGTTAAGGGATTTCCTAGCGGCTATAGACTTTGGTGAATCCATCAGCCTTAACTTTATTAAGAGTGTTGTTGATCGCTTTCGCAACTCCAACACGAGCTTCAATTTTTAGCCAAGAAATATGAGCTTTTGCGGCTTCGAGCTCCCACTAACATTTATCCACCTCGGCTGCAGACTTTTGGACACTCCCCTCCCAAAAAAGTCTTTTCCCTCGTTCTGAAGCCAAGTCACGAGCCAAGATTTCTGCCTTCAAAGTTTCCAGCTGCCATTTATCCTCCGCTTCTTTTGTTTTAGAGGATAAAAGTTCCAACTGATTTTGTGCCTCATTGGCCTTGACAGTAACAAGCTTCAATTCTTCTTCAGCCTTAGCGGCTCTTGCGACCGTATCCTTGAATTTTCATTTAAAACCTGTAACACAAATAACAGGTTAATCAATGCGGAAATAGTACTCAACTTCAAATATGCAATAAAATAAGATACCTCTTGCGAGGGATTCAAACTCTTCTAATTCGTGAGCCATTGCGTCTTTAGAAATATCAAGAAAATCATATTCTGTTTATGATAATTGGCAGTAAGATGCTGAAGATCTTGACGTCACTGATTTAACTCCGCTTGTTTCAATGAATCATCGTCCCGCAACTGATTTGACTCGTTCGTATATTTTTCAATCTCTCTATGTAAGCGGAAGATATCACTTTCACGATGAAGAATGGTATCAGATAAGCTGCGGATTTTATCTTGAGTATCCACAAGTGCATTCCCTTTAGCATGAGCCTCTGAAGCTGAGTTATCTCTGTCTTTAATGAGTTGCGCCATGTATAAAGAAAGCTGTGAATTATGGTGTGACCCGGAATGAGAAAATCCCGCAAGGATATTCTTGTATTCCACAAAGAGCTTGCGATTTTCTTCTTCCAACTTATCTGATTGTGCCCGCGCTTCAAGAAGACAATCCTTAGTCCATAACAAAGTAGCATTATACTCTTTCTTCTTGCGGATATAATCTCCATATAAAAGCCGGTGGTTCGATTCTAATTCATTGTACTTTAACTTAGTTTCATTCATCCTATCAACCAGGTTGTTGAATCTTCCCTTGATCTCCATATTTTTATTATTAATTTTTAAAACATGTTCTGTCAGACGCACATCTCTACGTTGCAGCCTATTCACAAGGTTTGAATCCCCCGCTGATCCCATAAAGTAATTCAGAAACATGAAAATAAAGTAAGAAAAATAACATGAGAGGAAAAGTGTTAAACCTTGATTCTGAAGATCTAGTAACTGCTGACGAAGCGTATCATTTTCCTGCTTCAGCTCCGCAGCTTCTTCCACAGTCCTAAACTGGGTCTCCATCTTCATGGATCGTCCTTTATAAAATTGATAAGCCACATATGCGGCGTTTTGACCCCGAGCAAGCTGCGATTTACAAAATCAAAGTTATAAGAAAAGATGAAAATAAAGTGAAATTCAAGGTCATCAAAATAATAAAAAATACCTGCAATAAAGCTTGTTGTGTGAAAGAGTACGCTTCACCATCAGCAAGAACAATTGTCTCCGCAAGAGAAGAAGGAAGGTCCATATTGAAGGAGACCGCATGTAATCCCGTAGATTGGTAACCGCAGGGCTATCTGATTCCACCGGCTGAAAATCGCATGGAATAGACAACAGATCTTTGGACATAAACCAGCGGATGGCCTCCTCTTTCCTTGTCCATAAGATTCTTATCTTTCGCAATCCTTTTACCCTTATCCGTGTGCGGGATTTCTTCATTCATCTGGACCGCATAGTGACGACCATGTTTGCGGCATTATCCACGGAAGGAGCAGCTTCTACCGTAGCATTTGCTGGTTCACCCTCTTCTACCGCAGCATGAGCTTGCTCACCCTCTTCTACTGAAGCATTACCCGGATCACCCTGAATGGGGAGATCCTCCTTATCAGAAGAATCATCTTCACTCGTAGAGGGTACAAGAAGATCTTCCCCAAACAAGGGAGAAAACTGAGAAGTGAGGAAGGAAAATTCAGGATCAACGGCTTGGATCGGACAACTGTCCGCAACATCTGTAGCTACCAGCGCAACACTAATTGATTCTGAAGGTTCAAAATTTGTCACCTGAAGCGGGATATTCTGTTCTTATTCATTTCTTTCAGAATTAACAGAGTTATCCATCTCTGGTTGACAATGGGGAGAATCACGGATTTCACCTTCCTCCCTATCAGTAGAAATGCGTGGGCGTGACTTTAGCTTTTTTCCGACCCTGTCAATGAACCGCAGGAACTCATTAAAAAAAATTCATAAGGATCATACAAATTTATTTGAATAAATCAATACCTTTTATACTAGAGTTGCAACTTTACGCTTAACCCCCGAATCACATTTTGCGCCGCCTTCAGCTTGCGACTATAAAAAAGAGAAAAAACAATTAGACAATGTTTAAAGCATGATGTAAAAGAATAGAGAGAATTTTACGTACCACATCGTCAAGAGAAAAAGAAAAGCCTTCGAATTTTAACGGCCAAGGGAAGTAAGAATGAAGGCGCGATGAAAGGTTGCGAACCACACTTTCTTTGACGAACCCGAAAACCCATGGACCTTCAATTATCAGGGGAGTGTGCTACCACCTAAAATCATGATCATCACGAATCTTTTCCCGTAAAGGTTCCCGCATCCAAGGAATGACATTCAATTTAGAATTATCAATTTCCCAGAGCAAACAGAATTTTTCACCACCTCTGCCCAACACTCAATTTCTTATAATTCTTCAACGCTATGTTGTCAACATACGTAGCATGGAAGTTGTAAACGGTATAATACTCACGTTCTGCAGGATCGGGAACGTAGCATGAGAAATTTATTTCTGCTTGCTGCGCTTACTACATTCATCCAGCACACGCCACCAGTTCCCGTTGTATTGGGCAATGGATCGGACCAAACCGTGCTTGGACTTGTTACGACTTGCGAGAACCTCATACTGAAAATAATCCCCGCTATTGTATAGAGGAAGCTTCAAGCCCGCATCCAACACTCCCGCAGGTATTAACAGCCTGTTGTTGTTGTTGTACTCAAATTTCTTTATCATCTCCAGCGTGATTTCATCTCCTTTAGCAGGATCACAGAAGGAAACTTTAAATTACTGAAGGTTGTCCTTCTTTTTTAAAATTTTCAATTTTCATTGACATAAAGCCCAATTTTTCATTTAAACGTTTATTTTTATAAGTTAGTCTGTCGGCCACAACAGATGCACTTTGGTCCTTACTAAATCATAAGGTTGAACTCCTGAAGTACCAGATTCATCCACCACATTCTTCTTCTTCACAAAATAACGAGATGATTTCCTTTCTAAAGGATGATCATCTTGATGAGAAGCACCACCAGCAGTTTTACTATAAGCTTTCCTAGTCATGATAAATTTTTATCTACATATGCAAATAAGAAAAGATAAGTTCACCATGATAAAAAGCAAGAACAGAACAAATTTTTTGCAGAACAGAAGAACAACAAGATGTTCACTGAGTCAGAATACAGACAAGTAAACAATTTTCTGATTAAGAAAAGAAAAGGATCATGATTCAATAGAACAATCAGACATCAAAACAAAAATATCATCATCACCATTCACTCCTAAAAGTTCAGTTAAGAAGATTAACATACAAACAGATACATTAAAGAGAAAAATAGAAATCCAATCACAGGAATAGATTAGAAGCATTACCTGTAACGAAGTAAAGAACAGTAATCAAGTCAAATAATTGAATGAAAAGAAGACCTAATCCCAATGAAAGAAATCCTTAATCACGATTAATCAAATTACGAGGAATCGAGGAATCACTAAAAAGTCAGAAGAATGAAAAGGAATAAAAACTTTAAGAGGAAAAAGACAAAGAAGATGAACAGTGAAGTGAGAGATATGACAAGATTTTTATTAAATAGGAGAAGATTGAAACTGATGAAACCGTCGAAAAAAGAAAGTGGGAGAGAGAAACTTTATCAGAAAACGTGACCAGAGACGTGATTTTCTCGAAACCGTCAGAAAAGTGATGCTAAACGTGGGAAGAAAAATTTATTAGTGGCGTGGAAATCGGGAAGAGTAAAGCTAAACATGGAACGAAAATTTATTACTGACGTGAAAATCGAAAGAGTAATAACTATTTTTCTTTTTTTAAAATTTTACCATACGACAAAATTCAAAAGAAAAAAGGGGCAAATTATGAGGGTATAAAATCCCAAACACCACATGTTCAAATACTATAGAAAGAGCATCGGATTATGATGGAACGAGAAACACTGAAACAAAGCTTTTTGATAAGTACTGAAACAGACATCACGTTGCATGATCGACACGTAAGCTGCGGGAAAGCATGGCACATTGTACGAAACAGATAGCTTCGTTGCATAACTGACACACAAGTTGCGGGAAAGCCTGACACAATAAAGGGAACTGACAGACATCGATGCATGATGGACACGTCTCAGTTGTACAGGTTGCGGAACAAAAGAAACTAAAGCATGACAAGTCACTTTCAATTACCACGTGTTAGACATGCCATGATTCTAATAAGACCGCAACACTCATCCAAATCAAAAAACAATAACTTGAATACAAGTCCGCAAAAGAAGTGCGGGTCACCAAGCGGAAAACTAAGGGAAATAAGAAGTACACATGAAAAGTCTTGCGTGAAATACAAGTAAGAGTGCGGGATAAGCCTCATTCCAATGTCAGGATAAGAACAAATAAGTGGAAAGTTTAGATTGGAGGGACCCATGATATTCTCTATAAATACCAAGCCCCAAAACAAAAAGAGAAGACTGGAAAAAATGAACAAAAGGAATAGGTTCAAAGCAAAGAGTTTAGGTATGAGAATCGTGTTAATTATAATGCTAGTTTATTAATTCCTTTATGAATTTTACTTGATGCAAATTGTAGTTCATCCTCTTGTAACATATAATCATGAATAAAAATCATTCAGATCCTTTAGCACCCGTGGATGTAGACAATCTGTTGTTGAACCACGTTAAATCATTGTGTTGATACATGTTTCAATTTCTTGTTCAAATTGTTAACATGTTACGTTTTCATTTTAAGAAATTTGATTTTACTATGTTTCTGACTTTGATGGTTGTGATCCAAAGATTTAGATTTTTGGTATCACATTACCTATACTATCGTAAGTAGAACAGAGTCTAGCAAGGTTATCTTTTATTGTATTTTGTTGACGCTGGACTAGCTCGAGCTTTCCAAGTATAAAAGTTATATTTTCGATGACTCCATGATTGATCTCTCCAATGTTTTTGTGAAAGCTTAGGTTAAATCTTCCATGTACCTTCCTTTTACATGCTTCCTTTATAAACTCTAGAATTGTATTGTCTTCAGTTGTAAAATCCACATTGCCTCTTCGTAACTTTTTTGCTCAGCTGACGGCTAGATCAGTTACTTTCTTAGCACTTTCTATGATGCACCCAAGGTCAGAGAAGCTCCCTGCTCCAACACAACTACCTGAGGAAGACATCACAATTAGAGCAAAGTTAGTAGTGGGCATTGTGTGTGCACTTCCTTCCTTGGAGTATATCCCTGCTATGGTGTAATATTGATTATGATACCAAATTTTTCCTTGTGGTTTTTGCATATTTTCTCAAGAATATCATTTGAGGTTCTCTGATTATTAATAGCGTGACCCTAATTATGCATAACTCTTTCTAAGATACAAAGATGATGTTTGATGATATTGACAGTAGTGCAAGTATTTTGAGTGAGTTTTCATGAAAGTATAATCACATCTGGCTTTTCAAATATACCAAAAAGTAGTGGCATAAACTGTGACCTATCTCTTAAGGGGATTAGAGATAAACCAACTATTTATCCAATCATGAAAATTACTAGAAGTACCAAAAACTTGATGTTTTAGCAACATATGCCAAACTGACATAGCAAAAGGACATAACATCAAAAGATGAGTTATATTTTCTTCACCACTTTTGCAGAAAATGCAAATAGGGTCAATATAGTTAAGGCCGCTAGTTTTCATGGCATTAGTAGGGAGAATACCATGGGAAAATTTCCAAATGAACATTTGAATAGTAGGAGATATTTCCATTTTCCAAATTTTCATCCAAGTTGTAGTTTGAATATCATCCTTATACTTGTTATTTATCTTCTGTTGGTATGGATTTGACAATTAAATACCATTTTCAGTGAAGCCACATATAACAACATAATCTTCTTGGAAATTGTAGGAAGTGTTGAGGATAGCATCTTGGACAACTTGAATTGAACCATAAAGCTTGCTTTTCTGTGTCCCGGACCCCATATTATTAAACATTTGGTGGACAATTGTATCACACATATTTGTATATCGGTACTTAGACGTTGCTTCAAGTCCGTCAAGAAGACTTAAAACCTATAATGGCTCCATATTTTCAAATTTCGTTCAACCATAGTGCTTCAGCCTTTCAAAATTTTCCCTACTTGGATGTAACCACACACCTTAGGTTTTACTAAATTAATGGAATTACCTAATCACTACTTTGGGGTCTCGTCAACTGAATGGAATAATCTTAAAGGGTTTCAATTTCTTCAGGTTTCACCCAAATTAAAAAAAAATAATACCTGGAAACATATTTTGATTGATTTATCAGTTATACACGTGTTTCTCGACCCTCGAGAAAAGACTCTCTCTCAACTTTAGTTGAATAACGAATGAGGAGTGGATGTATCAACTTATACACAATCTACCACAAGAGTAAAGGATATTGAGTAAAATTATAGTTGATCTTACTTTCTATAGTGATGTACGTATGACCCAAGCTTGCTTAGTCCCCTATTTATATATCTCCTTTCAAAAACATCGACAAACTTGAATTCCAAGCAACTTACTTGTCCAAGATATTATTTTCACAATACTTGCTTAAATAAGATTAATCAAACCTTAGGAAATAAGTAAGTTCCAGTTTTATTAATTTAAACCATGAATAACTAGGATTCAAATTCGTGAAAACATGGAGGCCTTAATACAAAAGAAATTCAGAAACTTACCAAAGATAAACTGTAGGTCTAGTTGAAGAAGGTTTTGAATTATAATACTAATGATTTTGAAACCATTTTATTATTTGGTGAATAATATAATCAAGCCAATTCAGATTTCTCTGAGTATCTGAGTTAACTAATCGGTTTTTCAATTACTTTATAACGGTTTCGAAACCATCCTTGAGGTCTCGAAACCAACACTTAGTTTGCAGGATCAAACTTTGTGTTTTGGATCCTTTTATATATTAATCAAACCAATTATCAGAATCATTCACACTTAAGTCTGGAATCATTTTCACCTTATATGTATAATGTATATACGTTTATGTACATTTATCTTCATGGGTATGGGTCCGGTGATGAGTACTTATTCGAGATTGATAAGTATGTAGAGTTCATTTATCTTTGATTATCAGTTAAATTCTGGTATTGTGGATGACAAAGTTCTTCATAGATATTTCATGTGGTATCTAGTCTTCAAGCTTTGACATCACTGAACAACGATGGAATATAACTTCTACTGTATTGCCTAAATTTTTGAGATACTTTTTAGAATATAAACATTAACAACTTTCTATACCAGACCTATCAACTTCTATAGGTTTAACCGAGAAAATATGAAAAATCATTGGATATAATCATTATGCCTAGATATATACTTCAATATAAGAAGATCAACTGAGGATATGTATAAACCTAGAGGTGATGCAAGAAACAAGTATTTCCAAAATCCTTTCACCAACCAATGCAGGATGTGGAGGACCTGTAACTAAATGAAGCCTCTTAAACCTTAAATGCTAGCAGAACAAACCCTTTGTTGTGTAGGTTGGATAGATATATCTTGAGCACTAGTATAAAGGAGTATTGTTCACAAACTATTCAAATCGGGTTAATAAGGTTAGACTTTGATCACAACCCCTTTTTAGAATGGAATCATATAGTAAAGTGCCACCTTTACTTTAAATGTGCATCTCGCTAATTAGATCATAAGGGTTGCTTAACTAAAATTGAAACATGGTAGAAAGCAATGCATTTCAAGGATTCCCTTAATTACATTTTTGCAAAGAAATTACAAAAACTAATTAGTTCTTTCTTAGATATGGGATAAAGAAGAATTTGGTGGTCAAAAAGAAATATGTAAACAACTAAAATAATGAGCTTATAAATAACATTGAAGATGATAGAACATTGTCAATGGACCTGTACATAGAAAGGTTACAAGTTGAGATACATGTGAAATACATTGAACTAGCTGAAAGAAGGGGAAAAACTTTTTTTAACAAAGGGCATAAGTGCATAATTTTTTGGATGGTGACATAGTACAACATATTTTCAGAAAATTATCAATGGAAGCAGGAAAACAAACACAATGTTTATTTTGGTAATAAACGGTGAGGATTGTTTCAGTCAAGATAGAGTAATACAATATGAAATACAACATTACTATGCAAGCTTGTTCAAGGAGGAACATGAACATTCACTTGAGACAAGTAGACTGG
Source organism: Papaver californicum (assembly GCA_023531435.1). Lineage (NCBI taxonomy): Eukaryota > Viridiplantae > Streptophyta > Magnoliopsida > Ranunculales > Papaveraceae > Papaver > Papaver californicum. The sequence continues at coordinate 4,484,024 of JAJJMC010011514.1, forward strand.
ATTTTAATCAAGTATGGCATGAAGATAACAAAATACTTGAAGATACTTTTCAAAAGGAGGAAATTTATTCAGTCATTCAACATTTCGTACATAATAAAACTTCAGGCCTAGATGGGTTCATAATTGAATTTTTGCAAAGTGCTGACAAATTTTAAGAAAACGATGTACTGGCATTCTTACAGGAATTCCATAAAAGAGAAGTTGCTAACGAGAGAATGAATTGCTCATTCATTTATCCAGTACAAAAAAAGGCACTCTAAGTCCTAAAGACTTTAGACTATTGGGTCTTATTGGTAGCATTTACAAGATTATTGCCAAGATCCTAATAGAAACATTAAATAAGGTAATGCTTTGTAGATGGTGAATTTTGACAAGGGATAGAATTATAAAATTGCCCTCTACTAAGTAACAAGAACATATGTATGCATATTTATGCTCATATGCTTAGTATAGAATATTATGCTTCTATTTATATTCCACAAGCGAATTGAGAACACAAATTCCAGTTAAATATTCTAAATTGGCCTTGTAGCCTCTTCAATGCTCGTCATATTCATGCGGTATAGAACTAGTCTCAAGTCGCATAAATTCCACGACTGAATTCCTTGAACTTGCATCGAATATGCATTGACGTTCTAGCAACATCTATTAAACTTGGGAATAGCTAATGCTTAACCTTGAAATACATTATAGCTTAACGTTTCATTCACAACGAATGCACCTCAAATTGCTCTTCTGAGCCTAAATTTGTTGTTTTAGCACTTTGCTTAAATATAAGCAACAAATAATGTGCCACTCTCTCTAATCCGCCACAGTCGAGAAACAATGTCATAAAAGATGCATTGACCCTCTCATTTGGGCTAACACTAGTCTTTTCTCATATTAACGCCAAGATAGCACTAGTCATAGCTTAGCATCGCATTGGCACTAGTTAGCTACAATAGCGCTAAAAGCGCTAACTTTCCTGGCGCTAGCACCTGAGAGGTGTTAACTAACCAAAAATGGTCTTAGCTAGTAAAAAAACACATAATAATGCCTTAACTCACGTATTCCTAGCTTAGCACCTAAGCCCTAGCACCAAAAGTGTCAAATCTAACTCTAGCAACAAAAGCGCCAATCCTTGGCCTCAATGCCCTTGTGGCTAACACCCTTGGCTAGCGCCCTTGTTGCGCTAACGCCCTTGCTTCCTTCCTTGGCGCTAACGCCCTTGCTTCCTTGCTTGGCTAGCGCCCTTGCTTACCTTGGCTAACGCCCTTGTTGATGTAGCTAGCGCCTTTGTGGCCAACGCCCTTATTGCTTGGCTAGCGCCACACTTGTGGATAACGCCCTTGCTTGTGGCTAGCGCCCTAGTTGTGGCTAACACTCTTGCTTGTGGATGACGCCCTTAGCACGACACCCTTTCCCTAGATCCAATGTATTTCTAGCAAAACCCAATGCGCCTCTAAGGCTAGCACGTCCTTAGCCATATTTAACGACTTAGCTACAAGTATATTTGTGCTAAAGCCTCAATGATAACTATACAATTGAAGTGATAACTTCAAACCTCCTTGGTGCTAGCTTCCTAGCCCTAGTACAATAAATATTTACTAAAAATGTGCATGTTGGTCTTACTCCCAAGACATTAGCACACTAGACTTTTACGTTAAGAGATTTAGCACCTTCTTATTTGCGTTAAGTAGCTAGTGTTGGCTTCGCTAGTTACATTCCTCAGAAATACGCTTTTCTTCTCAATATAGGTCTTACATTGATTCTTATATGAATTCCAGCAGATCTCTTTACTTAAGGATACCTTTGTAACATTTGGCCTCAAAAGCCTCTCAGACTTACGATAAGTCAATACTTAGCCATTAAATATGCCATGTTACTTTCAAACAAGTACATAACCACTAAAATTCCCATACTCGACACTAATCAGTCTGGATATCAATCAAGTGAGTTGCATAAGTTACCTCACTGACTTAGCAAGTTATTTGACTTGACTTGACTTAATCAAAACCATATTGGCTTATGACTCCACTATTTTTCCTGAGATATCAAATACACTGGAGAAACAAAACATACATAATTAGCGATTCCTCTCAGAGAATCCTTTTCTTCTTCACACATTATTGATATTCTCAACCTTCTTTGCTTTCCTCCCCTAAGACCTACCCAAATCCTTTCCATCCTTTTAACCGAAGCAGGACTTGAACGACCATTTCTTGGTTTAGGCTCGTCTTGTTCGAACTTGTGCATTGACAATATTAACATGCTCAACTCTTAGACGGGATAATATCAGTATATTTGCAGTATATTTGTTTTCACCCTAAAACAATTGGCGACCACAACGGGAGATCAACCTCTCGATTATAAATGCCAATTTTCAACAATTTCAAAAAATGGTAAATCTTGGGTCTAGAGAAGTTACAACTCCTATTGTTGGTTTAGGGAGTACTAGTGGTGGTGATTCTGAAAACACCCCTATCGCTAATGAACCTCCCCGTATCGATTCTACTATTATACCTCCTCTCGGCGAAAAAACCGCTGAAGACGCCGAGATTACTCAAACTCCAATCAACATAGATGATCTGATGAAAAGACAAGAATTCCTTGCCAGAACCCAAGTGGACATAGATACTACTCAGAAGGAGGTACTCACTTTCTAAAGACCATGACGGAGCAACTCTCCCCGGAACAACATCATAGCTTAACAAAGCAGACCAGAACCAACTTTACAGGAGTTGTTGATGCTGAAACACATGGGGATCGAAAAGATAAGGGATTCCACATCATTCCTGATCGACCACCACAAAGGTACCAGCAATCCAATTTTGTCACCCGCGAAGATCTGGAGAGACTCTTACGAAATCCTAGCAAGGAGGACTCGCCCTTGGCCCATCAACACCAACCTCCATACCCGCCTGAAATCCAAAGGATCCATCTTCCAGCAACCCAATGACTCACTCGCTCCCAAGGCTCCCTTAAGGGGCCACAACCACAACAACCGCAAGAGGAGGACATAAAGCCTGATATAACTTGTCCTGATTTTCCAATTCCCATGGAAGAAGTCCTTGAATTACTAAAGGCATGGGTACAATAAGGGTCATACCACATATATGATGCCCACTACTCAACAAGAAATAGCCGACCCGAGGTATTGTCGTTTTCATCGATTTTTCAATCACCCTACAAACGAGTATAATGGTTTGAGACGAATCTTCAAAGAGAAAATAGAATCAGGGGAATTGGAGTTGGGGACTGAAGGGATTCAAAAAAGTCAACTTTCTGTTAGAAGCTTCACTGTCTCTGAAGAGTCGGTCAACCAGACAGTTCAATCGCTAATGGAACACATGTGCGAACTCCTCCAGTTCTCAAAGGATCAACGTGAAGACCTTTCCAATGCCCTCAATCAAGACGTGTCTGGCGAATGTCTACCCTTCTTCACTAAAGAAGCTCTCACCTGGGATGAGCCCTCTTCGGAAGATATATCTGACCAGAACGACGAAAGACACGACCAAGAACTTATCATTACTGCACATCTCAGAAACGTCAAATTCAAGAAAGCACTAATTGATAACGGCATGGATGTCAATATTATCAGTATCGCAACCTTGATAGCCACGAGAGTAACTCGGCAAGAAGCTATACGCTCGCCAACAACAGTCCAAGATCCCGAAGGAGTAATCAGAGATGTCTACGGACATATCACCATTATAGTGACGGCCGGAACCACTCAAACAAGTACTAGGTTTTATATTATCAAAGGGAAGCTTAACTGCGACATGATCCTGGGACGTGCTTGGCTTCAGCAATCAACAACTATCATAAGAGCTCGGCCAGGAGTCCCTCCTCGAGTCAAATGCGCTACCTCAAAAACCAACATCAACGACATCAGCAAAAACTTATCGTTGTACCTAGAAGAATACAAATTGCTCAAAACGATGATGGAGAACCAGGCGCCAACTGAGAGTGTATCAGCCTATGTCAACATATTTCGTACTCAGGTATCCCTAACTCAATTTGCTTCCTTGTTGTTAGATTGTCCTCATATGCCAGCAAATTGGGGACTAGACCTTGATAAAAACCATGGTCGTGCCCTGGTCTGTCGTTATGAATGGGTGGCTACTCCAATATAATACTTCAAAAAATATGAAGATATCACTCCTTCCTTTTGTAAACCACTAGAACCCTTGAAGATACTTCCTCTCGCTTATGATCCGAAGTGTGTTATGGAAAAGGTTCAACCATATGAACAGAAGATTTACAGAGCTAGACCTATGAAACCAAAAAAATTCCAAATAAGAGACTCGGTCCTCAAGGCATCAAGGCATCAAGGCATCATCGCTCCTCCTGGAAAGAACCATACAGAATCTCACGAGCCACGGTTGGTGGCTACTATAAATTGATCACCACATAAGGTGAACCTGTGGTGGCAGTTATTCATAACAGATGGCTCAAGGATTTTGAATGAACATCTTATCATGGTCCCCATTTACCTGTTTTCCTCATGTAGCATTTACAATTCCTCCAAAATGCCTACGAATATCACTGTGGGCATACTTAGGATTTCAATTTCATTAATTGAGTCGAATCGTTATTAAAGAAAATCTTTATCTATTTGAACCAACTCATATAAAAGTATTTTAAAATATATATAAGATTGAATCCAAGCAAACCCTAAAAAAAACATTTTTTCATCCCTCATGTCTCGAACCTCTCCTTAAATTAGTTCTGAGGCTTTCATAAATTCTGAACAAGATAGAGACCTCCATATGTGATGCAGTCTTATCAAGAGGAAAAAGTCTGCATCCGTGTGAGGGACACCAAAATCACCAACCCTGGAATTATCTGTAGAGAAGCGACATAGCTTTCTCCATATAACTCGACGTAGGTGGATGGAAAGAAGATTTCCCCAGGCACACAAGTACTCGAGAGAAGTCCTGCTGGAGCCAAAGTAAACATTGGCACTTGTACCAGGATACTTACTGGGAGTACCTACCTTTAACAAGCATACAATCAAGGGTCCTTCCATGATCTTCAGTATGAAGAAGTCATTATCTACATCGGGTCAACGATTGTTTATTCATTAATTTCAAGGAGGGCAGACAATGATGCTAACTTGCGAAATTTTTTAAAAATATATGGTTTCATCATAACGGCCATATATGAAATATTTAATTCAAAGAAGATATCCTAAAAAAAGGGGTAGGGGAAGCTAAATTAGAACTTAATATGAAGATTCAGAGTCCGAGTCAGAGTCATGCTCGTCGTCACCATCTTCATTAGATCGTGTTCTTCTCGGCCTTCTTCAGAGTCTTCCTCCTTTTAGGAATCCGCTTCAAGGTCTTCTATTTCAGAGTCATCTTTTGGAATCCCATTGGGGTCTTCATCAGAATCTTCCTCTGAATCTTCTATAGGAGAACCTTTTTCATATCAAAGTAGGCATCAACACGCTCAACTTCACGATCCGCCTCGGTCTCAGAGAAAGGCTCAGATTCAGACTTGTATGTCGTATGAGCCTCAGGATCCTCTTTCTCAGAAGGATAATCATTCGCGCCAGAATCAGGAGCCACACCATAAGGACATATACCTCGTATTAATAGTTCATTCTTCTTCCTGTCAGCAATTGCTCGAAGACATCGTGTTTCCATAAAGGTTTTAAGTTCCTCATCCTCGACCCTCTTCTTCTCCGACTCCTCTCTGTGTCTTGCTACTTATTCAACATTAATCGTAAAACAGAGATCTAGAGCATATTGACGAGTTTCCTTCGAACGATCAAGAGGCATACCTCGAACAAGTTTTATGAATTTGTTCAAAGAACGACTGATTCTTAACTGTACTTCTTGAGGAGAAGTCACTTTCATCCTCTTGCTTCTGCAACCTAGTTTCTTGCTTAAGGGATCAGAGTTATGATTTCGATCAGGGATTGCCATGATTTGCATAAACACAAAATAACAAAAGATAATACTCCAGCAAGAAAGAAAAAAAGACTTATCATAGGTTTTAATCCATTAATCAACGATTGAACTTAATGGTATTCTTGTTGCTGCTAAAAAGCTATTTATGTCACGAACCGGAAAATTCCGCCTCTGGCGCGCTGCGCTGGGCAGGCCAGAACTCCCCGATGCGTGATTTTAAAGAGTGTGACCGGACCTTAAAGCCTAACTTCTCGCTGGAAGGTGTAGGTAAATTTTTGTTTTCCAAGCCTACCTTGTAAGCATTATACTCGAAACATAGTTCCCACATTATTCAAGCTGCGTTTATACCGTTCCAGGCATATTTGCCTTTCCAAACATGCTTTGCAAACATGGTACTCAAACCATAGTCTCCATATCGTTCCAACACACCCTTGTCCTACAAAGGGTGCAAGGCCATTAAAGCCCATAGTGAATGCCTTTGACTAGAATACCATTCCAACTTACCCTTATTATACCAAGGGTTAAAGGCTATACAAGCTAATGGGGATGCCTTTGGAAAGTATCACATAATTTCGCTTTATTTTCCAGGCCTAACTCATGCCTTGGACCAACACCTAGGCTATTTCAAGCCTAAGCTTTCGCTTCATCAATTTTACTTCGACCATGCGCTGGAGCCTGCATTTATCTTGTTCTTGCCAAGAGTGCAACATCCAGGAACATGCCATTCCATGTCGCGACGGTTCCAAGGAAGTATGAATAATCCATCAAATAGAATTGCAACTACCTCATCAAGTGTGGCAACAATCATCTCTTGCTTAGCATTGCCGAGCCAGATGATATGAGTTACCATAATGTCGCAATGATCTCCCAAATTAGATGATATGAGCGACAAGGTGCTGCACCTTAATACATTGCATTGCGGATGCCTATGTACCCAACCCGTACCTTGATGGGATCAAGCATGACCGTAGTTCATCAAAGGGTCAATTCGAAAGGGACAAGCAACTTAAGCCTATTAAGGCATAGCCAACTTCGATTCCAACTTCATCGCAAGGCCAAAGGCCAAGCAAAGCCTAGTCCGTGTAGGCCAAAGGGCTTTCGCAAGGTATGCACTAGCTTGTGCATAACTATCGCTATTTATTATGCAAATATGCATTATCAAGTATGTAACACGATCGAAAGATGCTTTCGCATAATTCAAGCTTCATCGGCTAAGCTACTAGCATATTGATGCTTATGCATCAAGTATGCTCCAACGTATAGGCAAGTTCGCATATCTACATGTGCATTACCGCTCATGTATATTCCAACAAAGCTCCCTCCCTATATATGTTGTATTCGCATTTCTACAAACAAATATTAGAAAGGTAGGGGTCATCCATCGACTGCAAGGCCGTAAATGAAGATTTCTTGCTAAAGCCAAGCGAAGCATTCTCGGGTAAGCTACAGTTAAACACGCTGATGAGCATCAAGTATGCTCCATCGTATAGGCTACATCACATTCATATGTGCATTACCGCTCATGCACATTCAAGCAAAGCTCCCTCCATATATATGTTTTATTTGCATTTCCACAAATAAATATTTGAAAGGTAAGGGCCATCCATCGACTGTAAGGCCGAAAATGAAGATTTCTTGCCAAAGCCAAGCATTCTTGGCTCGGTGATGCATTCTCGATAATGCATCACGGCATAATAGTGCCTTAGCACTATGATGCATCTATCAAATTGCACATTGGCTCGGTGATGCATTGGGTCATGCATCACGGTATAATAGTGCCTTAGCACTATGATGCTCCAACTTATGCAACTTCGCCTCGGTGATGCATTGGGTCATGCATCACGGTATAATAGTGCCTTAGCACTATGATGCTCAAACTTATGCAACTTCGGCTCGGTGATGCATTGGGTCATGCATCACGGCATAATAGTGCCTTAGCACTATGATGCTCTCACTTATGCAACTTCGGCTCGGTATAATAGTGCCTTTGGACTATCATGCCTCCTCAAATACGCATCACGCGTAATAGGGACTTAACACTATAATTCAAGGTCAAGACATTCACACCCCAATGCATACTTGGTAAGCTTTATAAGCTTAGGATGAAGCTTCAACCCAGGCCATGACGCGTCCATGAGTAAGCGCCATGCGAAAATTACGGGTGTTACAATTTCGCTCCAGAAGACCAATGATGAAACTAGGGTTTTGATGGGGTAATATTCCAGTACTATCAAGATATATATGCATTATGCGTGAGAAAAAATTGGAAACCCTAGTTTTATTGGATAAAGAGATTATCATCAAAAATATATATGCTTACCTTGTTCCTGGCCGGTGGTATCTGCCAACTGCTACCACCAGTATCAACTTGAAGAGTCCTTTTCCAATTAGGAAACCAAAAAAAAAGTGGCGCAAGGTTACCTTTATTGGCCGCACCAATTTTAATCCTTCCCGTCCGTGATAGCTAGCATTCCAAGCAGGAACAAGGGCGCCTACTATCTCCAACCGAATTTGATGCTAAGGGGTACCCATCTTCAGGTCCCAAAAGCTAAGTATATCTTCCTCTACTCTTAAAATTAAAATTATGCATATATAATTATTGAAAGCCTATTGTCACCTTATAGTGCTTACTGTGCAACATTACTGTTCCTCACTAAGCAGGGGACTCAATGTAGATAGTGAATTTTTGACAAGGGATAGAATTGTAAAATTACCTTCTACTAAGTAACAAGAACATATATATGAATATTTATGCGCATATGCTTAGTATAGAATATTGTGCTTCTATTTATATTCCACAAGCGAATTGAGAACATTGATTCCACCTAAATTGGCCTTGTAGCCTCTTCAATGCTCGTAATATTCATGCGGTATCAAACTAGTCTCAAGTCGCATAAATTCCTCGGCTGAATTCCTTGAAATTGCATTGAATACGCATTGACGTTCTACCAACATCTATTAAACTCAGGAATAGCTAATGTTTAACCCTAAAATACATTATAGCTTAACGTTTCATTCGCAACGAATGCACCTCAAATTGCTCTCATGAGCCTAAATATGCTGCTTTAGTACTTTGCTTAAATATAAGCCACAAATAATGTGCCACAAATAATGTGCCACTCTCTCTGATGCGCCACAGTCGAGAAACAATGTCATAAAAGATACATTGAACCTCTCATTTAGGCTAACCCTAGACGAATCTCATATAAACGCCAAGATAGCATTAGTCATTCGATTAGCATCGCATTGGCACTAGTTAGCTACAATATCGCTAAAATCGTTAACTTTCCTGGCACTAAAGCACCTGAGAGGTGCTAACTAACCAAAAGTGGTCTTAGCTAGTAAAAAAACACATAATAAGGCCTTAACTCACGTATTCCTAGCTTAGAACCTAATCCCTAGCACCAAAAGTGCTAAATCTAACTCTAGCAACACAAGCGCCAATCCTTGGCCTCAATGCCCTTGTGGCTATCGCCCTTACTTCCTTGCTTAGATAGCGCTCTTACTTACTTTGGATAATTCCTTAGTTTTTGTATCTAGCGCCCTTGTGGCCAACACCCTTTTTGCCTTGCTAGCGTCACCCTTGTGGCTAATGCCCTTGCTTGTGGCTAGCGCCCTTGTTGTGGCTAACGCTCTTTCTTTTGGCTAGCGCCCCTGTTGTGGCTGACGCCTCTTCCACTGGCACCCTTTCCCTATCTCTAATGTATTTCTAGCAAAACCCAATGCGCCTCTAAGGCTATACGTCCTTATCCATATTTAACGACTTAGCTACAAGTATATTTGTGCTAAAGCCTCAGTGCTAACTATACAATTGAAATGCTAGCTTCAAACCTCCTTGGTGCTAGCTTCCTTGCCCTAATACAATTAATATTTACTAAAAATTATGCATGTTGGTCTTACTCCCAATAGACATTTGCACATTAACCTTTTACGTTAAGAGAGTTAGCACCTTCTTATTTGCGCTAAGTAGCTAGTGTTGGCTTTGCTGGTTACTTTCCTAAAAAATACTCGTTTCTTCTCAATATAGGTCCTACATTGAGTTTTATATGAATTCCAGCAGATCTCTTTACTTAAGGATCCCCTTATAACATTTGGCCTCAAAAGCCTCTCAGACTTACGATAAGTCAATACTTAGCCATTAAATATTCGATGTTACTTTCGAACAAGTACATGACCACTAAAATTCCCAGACTCCACACTAATCAGTCTAGATATCAATCAAGTGAGTTGCGTAACTTACCTCACTGACTTAGGAAGTCATTTGGCTTGACTTGACTTAATCAAAACCATAGTGGCTTATGACTCCACTATTTATCACGAGATATCAAATACAACATGGGAGGATTCCCACTGGGGTATTGGTATGGCGGTCTACGATATCGTGGGTGGTGACACAACCCCCACGAATAAGAAGGTAACAAGAAGTGGGCGGTTACAGAGCAATTGAGAGGATGTGAAGTAGTGGTCAGACAGGTTTTCCCTACTTTCCGGGAACCACGCCATTACAATCTCCACCATCATCACTTATTTATCTCTCCCTAACTTCCACAACTTACGAAAATATCAGTATGTCTTCTTCAAATTATAAATAGATGATTCTTATCTATTCGAAACAAAACAGAAACACATAACAACACAATCAGTATGGAGAAACAAAACATACATAATTAGCGAGTTCTCTCAAAGAATCCTTTTCTTTTTTCACACACTATTGATATTTCTCAACCTTTTTTGCTTCCCTCCCCTAAGACCTATCCAAATCCTTTCCATCCTTGTAATCGAAGCAGGACGTAAACGACCATTTATTGGTTTAGGCTCGTCCTGTTCGAGCTTGATCTCTCGAACCTACTTGAAAGTACCATTTTGCAGTACATTTGTTTTCACCCTAAAACATGCTTAAACTAATTTCACATTTCCAATCTTCATTTATCAAAGATAAATAGATCTCAGATGGGGTGCTATATCTAGTGAATGCATAGACTCTAGACGAAACAGATAAAGCTTGGTGATGGTTTTGTAAATAGTGGTAAATAATGGTTCGTTTAAGACTTGTGAAGATTTGTTTTTAAACTTAATTTCTAAGACTAAAAATAGCAAATAAAAGATATTGAAAAAATTACAAGGGAATGGGACTCAGATTCCACTATTTTCCAAATTTTAAAGTGATTTAATTCAATAATTATATTTATGCAATTCTTACATTTATTTTGATTATAAAATATTGAAACAAGTAGATTTTTAAAACAAAAATTGTATAACAAAAGCATGGAACATCTAAAACCTAGACCAAAGCATGTACTATCTAACGAAATCACAATTGCTTAATAAAAATCATTAAATCAATTTTTAACCAAAGCAAAATAATTATAAAATAATTTTCTAAATTAATTAATTAAATATTACCACATATTTTTTGGAAAAATAGCTTCCTCTGTCGCCCAGTGATGGGGTTTAGCTCCTCATGTTGAAAACACTCTCAAAATACTCATTCAGGTGTTTACAAATGGTGAAAAATAGTGAAAATAACTAAAACAACGAGTTTGCAACGTTTATAAACGTTACAGACTCACTGTTACAAAAGGAAAAGTGTTTCAGGAAGATAAATGTTGCAATTGAAGATAAACGTTCCAAAGTTAAAAGCTTTAGCAACAAAATCTTCAAGCTTTTGGCCACGGAATCTTCAACACTTTTGCAACGGAATCTTCATCTTCTTCATCATGATCATGAACAGATTTTTTATGGAATTGATTTTTTTCGAATCTGGCCTCTCTTTCCACCCCCCACCCCCCCCCCCCCGAAACTCTTATCTCAACTCTCTATTTATACTATGAAAACTACCCATCTCCTTCAAATCTCTCCAATCTTCCAATTATTTTTTTCTGTAATGAAAATATTCCCCGGGCATTATTTTCTTCATCTTGTCTGATCCTTGATGATCTTGTTTACTCGATATGGTGAATGAGATAAAAGACTTCCTTATTACAAAGAGATATTCTTTATATCAGATATAATCAACCCGAGAATAAAAATTGTATTTCCTTTTATAGTTCGAAAGAACTCAGCCGAGATTGTGTTAGTATTTTGTGAGTCCAAAAATCATAAAACTCCCCATATTAAGGCAGGAGAATATTTGCTCCTTTAAACTCTTCAATAATAAACGAAAATATGCTTTCAATTCACGTACATATTCTTCTCATTATAAAGGAAATTTTCCTGCCTTTTTGTATTTTGAATTTTGTTAAGAGGGTGCCTTTAGCCAGAGTTGGGTGATTTTATCCAAAATCAGGGGTGCCCTAATCCAATATGAAGGTTCCTTTAGTAATTTTCCCCGGGGGTCCAAACATCACTTTTCGAGCCAATTTTTCCATAAGAGTTTATTTTTCCAAAAACACCTACAAAGACATAAAAAACTATAATAAATACAAAATCGAGTACCAACAATACATATAATTGAGATTAAATCAGACACAAAAATGTGTCTATCACCTGGTATCATGTGTTAAATTGAGATGGAACTGGCATTTAATTATGTCAAATAGTCCTCATTTTTTAAAATTCTGGAAAATCATGGGTTTGGCGGAACATGGAGATGATGGATTTATGGCGTGTGACTACTTCAAATTTTTCATTGTTGGTAAGCTAATCCGGAAAGTTTAAGACTAAAAAAGGCTTAAGATAGGGGGAGATATTGTCCCTTTTCCTATTTCTACATGTAGTTGAAATTCTGACTAAGCTATTGCAGAAGGCAATTGAAAGAGCAAGCATTGAAGGTTTCAAAGTTGCACATGAAGGCATACTTATATCAACACAATCATCTTCTTAAATGTTGAAACCAGGAGGTTATAAAATCTCTTATTGTCAAACTTTGATAAGTCTAAAACTAAATACGGAAAAGAGCTCAATGATCAGTAGTGGTGCTAATGTTAAAGTTGTTATCTGAAGAGATGGGGTGCAAGACTAAAACTGTACCGATAAAATATCTTGGATGCCTTTAGGTTTTTCACCAAGATCTCATGCAGGTTAGGATTTAGTTATTGGAATGATGGATCAGAAATTAGCACAATGGAAAACCAATTACTTGTAAAAGGAAAGAAGGGTCGTTTTGATGAAAATTAAATTAACAAGCATACCAGTTTATTACATATCTCTTTTACAAATTCCATCTCAAGTGAAGAAGAATGCGACAAACATCATGAGAATATGCATGTGGAGCATAAGAGTGAACAAGTTAGAAATGTGTTGGGTATCCCGATACGAAATTTGCAAGCCTAAAATACCAGGGATAATAGATCTCAACAACGTGAAAAAATCTCTCTTGTCAAAATAGGTATGGAGATACTCTAGAGAAAATAAGCCAATATGAAAAATAGTAATTGAAGAGAGTACATACAACTCAGAAGTAGCAATTATACCAGTGGACATGGATATTCCACAAGGTAAGGGACAATGAAGGGAATTCCAAAAAAAAATTTGATAGGATTTTTAAAAATACCTATATATAATAACCGCAATCACACGATGTCTACAATGTAGAAGCGGTAAATACGGGTCAAACCCACAGGAAGCGGGGACAATACTGCAATCAATATCTCTAATCAATTAACCAGAAATGATGTTTTTGGATTTTTAAGAGTAAAAATAAAATAAATTAATTAAACTAAACTAGTAAAGTAAATACAATGAGAGAGTCGGTAACTAGGGTTTATAGTATCCACCATTATTTCTATTAAATTACTGAAAAAAAATATTTGTCTATTGTTCGTTCTATCGACATCACCTGTTATATATATTTGAGTCGTAAATATCACTGGGACACCTTAAGCATGGCACATCAAAAGACTAAACCAAAGTATGCACCATCAAAATGTATTAGCGAGAAAATTACACGAAACTAAATATTGACTCACAAATAGTACTTGTAATTCTAAGCATACCCCATCAAAGAATTTAACCCAAGCATGGAATATCAAATAATAATACAAATATATTTGTGACCCAATTAATTAGCGCATAGGTCACTTTATTGTACAGAACTGGTGAACCAACAACTAATTTCACCATTAAATCAATAAATAGTATCAAGAATTAATCATATTCAAATCATAATAGTCTATTGAAAAATAATTCAATTCAATTGACCTAATACTCCAAGTAGTTTCAACATAAAACCCTAGCTACAAATTTAGTGAAACAAGGCAATGGGTTTCTCAAAACCCATTAACAAGAATTAACAAAAGTAAGGAGAAAAGATTAAACCGAAATTAAGATCCGATGTCTTCTTCTTTCCGCCAAAACCAGCCAACACCGTCAATCCCCAAAAAACTTTTTCTCCGTCGTATGATCTCTCTCCATGTACCATACATCGACCCCCTTTCCAATCTATCCAAAAACCCCTCTTTGTTGTTATTCCTCCAATCCAATCTCACCCTGGTCAGATCGGAAGTCCCTCTATTTATAACCTCTAGAGAAACCAAATAGCCTGACTCCAAAACCTACTAGATGCTTTCTTTTTATATGACCCAATACATTAACGCCGCGTGTCACCAGTTTATCTCGCTCACCACACTCTCCATTTCTTTCCTTGAATTGAAATAGAACCTGACACTTTTTTCCTTCACGTTTTCTTAAGCCCGAGTACAGTCTCCACCAACTTTACTTCCTCAATCTCCAACCACGTTCACCATTTCACTATCACTTCTAATTCACGTGCTCCTACCCAAAACTATTTTTTCAGTTGTCGGACTTTTAAAGAACTAGTAAAAATCCTCCACCGAAGCCAAGCCAACTCCACTACTCCGTTACGCCCTCTTCTCGACCCCACTTCTCTTTTACTTTCTATGTTTACTAGCTAACAGTCCAACACCACTCAGTCCATGTCGTCTTTCTATTCCTTTTTTCGGCGCCATACTAACTCCATAAGTCAACAATGCGATTAAGCTGGTGAATTCCATTAGTCATTTAGCCTGTTTAGCCCTATTTCTTCGCAACTTCGGATTTTACACATACCACTATAAAAATAATTAAAAATACATTACTAATAGAAGTTCAAGTATTAGAGAATATAAATTTAGTGGTAAATGTGTATAAATTATGCCCATATCAAATACCCCCAAACTTATATTTGCTAGTCCTCGAGCAAAACTAATCTAAAAATAAAATAAAATCCTAACTCACTTTCGCAGTAATCACGACTACATTTAGCATATGTAACAAGCCTTTACACCCCAAAGAGGCTTTAGCAGACGAGTTTTGTCTCGTGAGGGTTTAAAAGAGGTATACCCACAAAACCTATACTCTAACTTGTAGCTACTTGTAAACGATTGAGGATAAATACTAAACATGCTTTTTAGTTGGATTACTAAATTATTTGGCTATAAGAATCATTACCCTATATGAATCCAAATGATGTACACGAGTTTGCACTCAGCATACTAAAATTCATATAAGAATGCAAAACTCTACTTAGATAATCATCAAACGTTCCAAAACTGGATGAAAATTATCAACATTCACATTGCTCGAAATCAATCAAATTTGAACACATAGATAGATTAGAAGATGGACATAGAAGTGATGAAGGGTGCACATGTTGACTAAGGTGAACGATGTTTTCCAAAATATTAGTACAAAGTCCGGCTCAGATGCTCCTATTTTTATTATTATTATTTATATACATAATTTATCTTTTTTTTTTCTTTTTTTTTTCACGATTACATGATTAGATCTTCTGAATCTAAGCGTATGCTCCTTTTCAGCAGATTACATGATAGTTCCCATGGATCCTGCATTCCACGCTTGCTTAGGCGACGGAGACATGGAGAACACACACATATTGCTATCCAAGTGTCATTTTTTGTAAAAAAAATAATAAATTATTTGACAAAATTAAAATTATAAAATTAAAATTCTAATGCATCCGAGCTACGACCTTTTGGAAATACTAGGGCCCCACCAAATCACTTAGAGAAACATAAAATTGCAAAAATAAAAATAGAAAGTGATATGTTTATGATGATTCCGACAAATATTCTTGTTCAATGATTACCATGTTATTTCTAACACCTAAGTTAGGCATTGAGATATGAATAGACCATTTAGCTGGGCACATCACTTCCTATAGATAAGAGCTATGTTTCCATCTACTTAGAATGGTTAGTGTCATCCTGAATTGTTCACAAGTTTCTAAATTTTGGAGTTTCTTATTGAGATCAATTTTCTTAAACTCTACCCCCAAACCTAAATATAACATTGTCCTCAATGTTTTAAACCGTGCAACCTAATATGGAATACAATAAATATAAATAAGAGAGACAAATATAGATCAAAAAGAAGGGATCAGAAGATTTCACCTGATTGACGCAAGAACAGTAGTATTCCTTGTAACACCATCAAACTATAGTAATAACAAAAAACACTGAAAATAAAAATGAACAAAAAGCCTTAAAAAAAAGAGCTACCTACTGGATATGTACAGAAACAACCCCATAAATTAATAACCTGAAAATCTGGGTCAGGAACGATTTTTTTCTGATCCTTCGATAAAAAGATTCATTCTCTTCATAAAAAATAGGAGGTAGAACCAAGAAAGATTTCTTTTTCGATTCATCCCTACAATATATACAACCAATGACAGACTCACAATCTCGCAGTAGTAACGTAAAGATGATGAGACTATCAAAAGAAAAGAGCTACCCCCAAACCTGGTTTTCGCAAAGATATATCATTGTGAACAAAAATAACTGAGTCAAAGGGTTCGCTAGGAGTGGGAACCGAAACTGCAGAAGAAACATGCACAAATACGTAGACGTCACGAGAAGCAAAGTAGTTAAACAAAAGTTTTGAAGAACACACATTTAATCCTAAACTAGAAACCCTACAGAAAATTGGATTAACAAATCCAGGAGAAATGACACATAATAAGGATTTGGAATCCTCTATCTTGTCCTCTTGTGAGGAAGGTGATAAGCCATCCAAAATCTCTATTGTTACATGGTCATCTGTGTCATTGAAAAATTCTATTGATTATCCTAAATCATGGGAAAAACATGTATTCTCATTACTCTCATGTAATATCCTTGAGAGACACACATCATCTTGTCTATATCTAAGTGACCTATAGGAATCTCATAATTCACGTGATTAGAAGGTATATCAATTAGCACATCTACTGTCTCTGAGTCATTAAACTCGATAATAGTATCCCCTGTATAAACAGGTTCTTCAAAATCATCATCTGAATAAATAGTATCCCAAATCCAAACCTCATTCTTTTGAATAGGCGTTTCAACATTAATATGATCATGAGTTGGACAAGATATACTAGATTCTGTTAGATATTGGCTCGGTTTAGGAAACACTCTGATTTTAGGAAATACCAAATTGATTTCTTAAAATAAGTTTGCACCTCCTCAAGTTATTTTAGGATTCTGATTTCTAAGTTTTATTAGGAATTAGTTCTCTATTTAAGACTTCTATTTCTAGTGCGATTCTAAATTATTCATAGGCCTATAAATATGAGTGTAACCCTTTGGTTATTATATCAGAGTCTAAATTGTGAGAGGTGTGAGAAGAAACAATTTTCTATTATCTGAGTTTTTAATAAGAAGTTTATTTTGCTGCAGTGGAGTAGGCACATCGCCGAACCACTATAATTCTTTGTGTTCTTGTTTAAGTTCCGCATAGTTTTTTCTGTTTTTGTGAGAAAAGTTTTGGGGTGTTTAGGAAGTAGCTAATATTAAGAACGACAAACTGGTATCAGAGCCAATTCTAGGTTTTGTCTAGAGTTAGCTTGTTAGACAACAGAAACATAGATTTAAAGGTGAAGATGTCGAGTTCGAAATCGATGTCGAACGCAAAGTTTGAAGTAGAAAAATTTGATGGTAAAAATAATTTTACCATGTGGCAATGTGAAGTTCGTGCTGCTTTGAGGAAGCAAGCCATATAGCATACTCTATTAGAAGAAAAACATGTTGAACCAAAGATGACGGACGTTGAATGGGTAAAGGTGAACCGTCAAGCTTATAACACAATCCGTTTGTGCCTTGTAAAGGACCAAAAGTACCATGTGATGAATGAGAAGATAACTTACAAATTGTGGAAGAGTCTAGAAGACAAGTATATGGTGAAAAGTGTTTCAAACCGAATTATAATGCAAATAAGGCTTTTCAGATTCAATAAGAAACCAGGTACCTCTATGATCGAATACCTCACTGAGTACAATAGATTGATTGATGATGCACTTAATATTGATGTAAAACTCGATGATGAAATCAAAACTTGTTGTTTTTTGGCATCTCTACCTGATTCGTATGAGAGCTTCATTGATAGTTTGTCGAATAAGATAGAGGATAAAACACTGAAATTTGATGATCTGACTGCTGCACTTGTAAGTTATGATATTAGGCAAAGGGATAGAGATTTAAATAAGGAAACTACTAGTGAGGCCTTGACAGTCAGAGGGAAGTATGACAAGAGAAACTCGGGTAAATTAAGGTTCAAACCGAAGTCCAAATCGAAGATCTCGACATATGATGAATGCTCATTTTGTCATCAGACTGTACATTGGAATAAAGACTGTCCTAAAGCAAAGAATAAGGACAAGACGAAGAGTTTGGACGCAAACGTTGTAGAAATCAAGCTTGGTGAGATTGAAGATGATGAAGATAACAAGTTTTCGATGATTGTTCATGAATCCACACTAGTTACGAATACAACTGAGTGGATCATGGATTTTAAAGCTTTCTACCATATTTGTCCTGGAAAGGACTGGTTCATTAAGTTTAAAAAGTTTGATGGACCAAGAATGTTTATGGGTAACAACAATACTTGTAAAGTTGAAGGGATTGGGAAGATTTGTTTGAAGATGAATGATTGCGTTATTCAAGAACTTGAAGATGTTCGTTATGTACCGGAGTTGAAGAAAAACCTGATCTCACTAGGTGAGCTTGACTCCCAAGGTTTTGAGATGACTTTGAAAGGTGGAGTGTTGAATGTATATTCGACTGGAATAGTTGTTATGAAAGGTTCGAAACATAGAAATTTGTATTTTCTGTAAGGAAATACAAGTGTGAGTGAAGGAATAACAGCAGTATCTGACAGTGTTGAGTCGGACACTACCAAACTATGGCATATGCATTTAGGGCCTACAGGAGAAAACTATTTGCAAAAGCTGACTTCGCAAGGCTTGTTGAAAGGCACAAAATCATGCATCAAGTTGGGATTTTGTGAACATTGTGTGAAGGAGAAGAAAACTAGAACAAATTTTATGACTGGTAAAAGCACCACCAAGGGAATTCTAGATTATGTTCACACATATGTATGGGGACCTTCAAGGACTGCATCTTTGAGAGGTATAAGGTATTTTGTTTCCTTTATATATGACTTCACGAGAAAAGTATGGGTGTACACCATAAATAGAAAAGATGAATTTTGGGAATATTTTTGAAGTGGAAGGAGAAGGTCGAGATGAAGATCGACAGAAAAGTGAATGCCTTAAGATCAGACAATGGTGGTGAGTACAAGTCTGATACGTTCCTGTAAATATGTGAAGATGAAGGCATAAAGCGTCATTTAACAGTAAGGGAGACTCCACAGCAGAATGGGGTGGATGAGCACATGAATCGTACATTACTAGAGAAAGTACGATGTATGTTGTCTAATGATGGATTAGGCAAACAGTTTTGGGTTGTAGCTGTGTATTATACGTGTCACCTAGTGAATCTGTTGCCAACAACGACACTTGAAGGTAAAACTCCGATGGAAGTATGGTATGGCAAGCCAGTTTCAGGTTATGATATGTTACATATTTTTGGTTGTCCTGTTTATTATCATATGAGGTAAGGAAAACTTGATCCTAGAGCCAAGAAACCCATTTTCGTGGGTTTCCAATCAGGGGTGAAAGGATACCAGTTGTGGTGTCCCGAGTCGAAGAAGGTCGTGATAAATAGAGATGTTACCTTTAATGAGACTGCGATGTGGAAGAATGAATCTTCTGAAATAGAAGTAGAAGGTCAGCAAACGACGGAGTTTGTTCCTAATGAGAAGCCAGCAAAGTCTGTCCATATAGACGAGAATTTTGAAGATGAGGGTTGTGATAATGGCTTATAATTGGGAACAATTAATGGTTCAACCCAAGAACCACAACCAAAATTACAAGTAGAAGAAACACAACCTGGATTACCGGTAGAAGCTACATATTATGATAGTATTGCCTATAAAAGAGAACGAATAAATACTTGCCAACCAACGGTTTACGGATATAGTTGCATATGCATTACCGACTGTAGAAGAAGAAATTCCTTCCACTTATAAACAAGCCGTGAAGACAGTTGAAAAGGTAGAGTGGGAGAAATCCATGAGTAAAGAGTTGGATTATCTTGATAAGAATGAAACTTGGGAGCTGGTGGAGTTACCTAAAGGAGAAAAGGCAATTGGGTGCAAGTGGGTATATACAAAGAAGGAAGGATTTCCAATTACAAGCAATGTAAGATTCAAAACAAGCCTGGTATCTAAGTGCTACACAAAAAGGAAAGGGATTGACTATAATGAAGTGTTTTCTCCAGTGGTAAACATACTTCCATTAGAATTTTACTTGCTTTGGTGGCGCAGTTTGATCTCGAGCTTGTACACTCGATGTTAAAACTGCATTCTTACATGGTGACTTGGAGGAGACGATTTATATGAGGCAACCTGAAGGTTTTGAAGTAGTCTCCAAGGCAGTGCTACAAACGATTCGATAAGTTTATGAAGACACAAAAGTACACAAGCAGCAACTATGACTCTTGTGTGTACTTCAAACAACTCCAAGATTAATCTTTTATCTACTTACTTTTACATGTTGATGACATCCTTATTGCGTCTAAGAGTAAGGTGGATATTCAACGGTTGAAAAATCAGTTGAGTAGTGAATCTGAGATGAAAGATCTCAGTGAAGCAAGGAAGATTTTGGGGATGGAAATTGAGAGAGATAGGAAATCTGGCACTATTTATCTTTCTCAAAAGTCTTATTTGAAGAAGGTATTAAAGCATTTTGGTTTGGATGAAAAGTTTAAACTGGTATCTTAACCTCTAGCTCAACACTTTGAATTGAATGTTGAACAGTCACATGAAGCGGTGGAGGAACAGAAGTTAATGACTAAAATACCATATGCAAGTGCTGTTGGGAGCCTTATGTATGTTATGGTATGCACTAGGCCTGAGATTTCACAAGCTGTGAGTATGGTTAGTAGATATATGCATAATTCAGGGAAGGAACACTGGAAGGCTGTGAGGTGGATTCTGTGATATATTCAAGGTCCATGGATGTTGGATTGAAGTTCTCACGGAACGAGAGAACTGGTTACAAAGTATTAGGATACTGTGATTCTGATTACGCTGATGATTTGGAAATTTCGGTCTACAACTGGATATGTCTTCACAGTTGCAGGTGGATCGATAAGTTGGAGGTCTATATTATAATCTACAGTAGCATTGTCGAAAACCGAAGCTGAATATATGGCTGTTGTAAAAGGTATAAAGGAGTCCATTTGGATGAAAGGATTATTTGATGAATTGGGAATTCAACAAGAGCAAGTAAGGGTGTATTGTGACAGTCAAAGTGCGATACACTTAGCTAAGAACCAAGTTTATCATGCTCAAACAAAGCACATCAGTGTAAGATATCACAAAATATGATAAATTATTGAAGAAGGTGAAATTATATTGGAAAAGGTTGGAACTGCGATAATCCAGTGGATATGCTCACCAAGGTGGTTACGGGTGAAAAGCTTAGACATTATCTAAGATTAATCATCATTGTGAAAGTTTGAAGACACCTTCGGGTGTGGTAGTGCTTTCGAGCACATGTGAAGCCCTATAATGGAGTGAACCATCCTTATGATGATTGAAGAAGTGAAGCATCTTCGAATAAGTGAAAGCAACAAAAGTTTGAAGGAAATGGAATATTCAGATTTCATGCCAAGGTGGAGAATTGTTAGATATTGACTCGATTTAGGAAACACTCTGATTTTAGGAAACACCAAACTGATTTCTCAAAATCAGTTTGCACCTCCTCAAGTTATTTTAGGAATCTGATTTCTAAGTTCTATTAGGAATTAGTTCTCTATTTAGGACTTCTATTTATAGTGCGATTCTAGATTATTCCAAGGCCTATAAATAAGAGTGTAACTCTTTGGTTATTGTATCAGAGTCTGAATTGTGAGAGGTGCGAGAAGAAACAATTGTCTATTATGTGAGTTTTCAATAAGAAGTTTATTTTGTTGCAGTCGAGTAGGCACATCGCCGAACCACTATAATTCTTTGTGTTCTTGTTTAAGTTCCGCATAGTTTTTTCTGTTTATGTGAGAAAGGTCTTGGGGTGTTTAGGAAGTAGATAATCTTAAGTACAACAAATTCAAATGTCATAACAATATCATCATTCCTATAGTCACAAGTGTCAAGTTCATCATCATTCTCAAAGCACAAAGATTCATCATTCATAACGGTTTCATTATTAATATCATGGGAAAAATCAGAACTTGTATCATCAGTAAGACCACAATCATTCACCGACTGTGTTAGTTGAGCAATCGATAAATCAGTTTATTTAGCAAGTTGATCACAATAAGCATAGGTTTTACTTAATTGAGCAAAAAATAACTCACTAGCTTTAGTCCGTTCAACAATGTTATTTTTTAGGCGATCAAGAGAAGATGGTGGAGACGAGTCACAATAGAATGGATGGTCTCTTTCATACTGTGACTCAGAAGCATATGAATAATAATTGGAATCAGTAAAATATGGCTCACAACCTGAGTACGGTTGGTAATAATCATAACCTTCACAAGATTTCAATGATCATAACCATGAGAATAATTCCAATCATTATTTATAGACTCTGCTCTCATGGGTTCTTGATAATGTGAATTTCTACAAGCATATTCTCCAATTGTTTCAGTAAACAACTCCTTTTCTGACTCTTCTTTCTGGAACTTTTTGGATTAGTTCTAAAATGCCAGAAAGGATATCACGTCATAAGACTCCATATATACAAAGATATTAAAAACAAATATTTATACAAAATAAAATTGGTGCAAATTCAGGAAGTAAACAAACAAGCAATCACCGATTCATTCATTCCATGAATCACACCACAAAAGAAAATAAAAAAATTGATCCAACCCTTATAATTGGAACGGAAGAGTTCAAAGAAATCAACTATGTATTTTCCCACTTTGAAAAGCAGTACTAGTACCTCGTATTGACATTCACAATTTAGGGTAACGAGTGTCCAACTTGTTCAAATGATTCAATATATAACTCACAAGCAAGAAACTTGTGAGTATTTTGCAACATACGAATGTTGTTGAGCTAGACGACCAGAAGCAACCCCAAAGGTACCTGAAACAAAATTCTAAGACACAAAACTAGTCAAAAAGAACTAAAAATCCTAAAATAAAATAAAAATAAAAATACTATACAAAATAAAAAATAAATAAAATAAAAACCTAAACTACGATTAGAAAATAAAAAATACTAATTATTATATACCACAACCATTCCCCGGCAGCGGCGCCAAAAATTAATAGGATTTTTGAAATACCTATATATAATAACCACAATCACACGACATCTACAATGTAGAAGCGACAAATACGGGTCAAACCCACAGGGAGAAGAGAAAATACTGCAATCAATATCTTTAATCAACTGACCAGAAACAATGTTTTTGGATTTTTAAGAGTGAAAATGAAATAAATTAATTAAACTAAACTAGTAAAGTAAATACGATAAGTGATAGGATTTTGGAATACCCTATATATAATAACCGCAATTGCACGGTGTCTTCAATACATACAACGACAAGGACGGGTCGAACCCACATGGAGCGGGGATAATACTGCAATCAATATCTCAATTAACTAATCAGAAAAATATTTTGGTATTTTTCGTAATAAAGTTAAAACAAGAAAAAATAAAATAAACTAATAAAATAAATCAAATGGGAGAAACCGTAACCAGGGTTTTCAGTATCCACCACTATTTCTATTTAATTACTGAAGTGAAACATAACTCCTGAATATTCATCTATTGTTTGTTCTATCGATATCACCTGTTATATGTATTAGAGTCGCAAACATCACTGGGACACCATAAGCATGGCGCATCAAAAGCTCTAAGTCTTAAGCATACACCATCTAATTACGTTAGCGAGAAAATAATATGAAACTAATTATAGATTCACAAATAATATCTGGCTCTTCTAAGCATACCTCATCTAAGGATTTAACCCAAGCATGAAATATCAAATAAGTAGACAAACATATTTGCTATCCTATTAATTTTGCGCATAAGTTACTGTATTGTACAGAACCGGTGAAGCAACAACTAATTTTATCATTAAATCAATAAATAAATTCATGGAATTAATCTATTCAAATCATATAATCTGTATCAAATAATTCGATTTAATTGATCTAAACTTTTAAGTGGTTTCAACATAAACCCTAGCTACAAATTAATTAGCAAGACATAGGGTTGGGTTTCTCAAAACCCATAAAAATAATTAAGAAAAGAAAAGAGGGAAAAAATTAAATCCTTTATGATTACTGCTTCTGTATACCGCCAACCTCAGGCTTCGGACCCAACAAAACCTAGACAAATTCTCCACTTTCCGTCAACAGCACACCACTCCACCTGTTCTCTCCCTATCAGTCCTTTTTACTCACTGACGCAACCTTCCAATCACCTTCCGCCTGACTTTTTCTCCCTCCCTTTTCTTTTCACTTTCACGTTAACAACCCCTGTACACCTATTTTTGCTTTACGCCTCTCCCCAACTCAACCTAAAAGCTAAAAGCTAAAAGCCTCACGAAAAGACCCCCAATCTCTCTCTTCCTCATTCTTCTTTTATACTCATTTTTCTCAAGATTCTCAACTCTCTAGCCCCTAGCTTTGACCGTAGCCCTAGGTAGTCTACAGCCTCTCTCTATACCCTACCAACTAACCCTTTTTCCTTCACATGCATAGTCTTCTCTTTTTTCCTCTCATTCTCAGTCCAATCCCAAGAGAAATCGGATATCTCCCATCTCTCTCACATGGTGTTTGTCTCACCCATTACTCTTTTTACGCTTCTCTTTACCTGCCTCTCTCTAGTAGACTCTTTCTTCACACGTGTCCAACTCCATCTTCTTTTCTATATGATAGCTCTTTCTTCCCCTAGTTCACTAGGTCTCTATCCTTCCCCCTCTCTTTGCTTCCTCTTTCACCAATCACGGTGCTCACTTGTTTTGTTTCTACCGTACAGACCAAGGCATTCAACTACTATTTCCTGCCAACTCATGTGCTAGCAGTCACCAATCACTCACTTCACAGACCGATTCCAAAGAAGAACACCACCTCTTTTACTGTCAACTCTATAAATCAAGTGATTTAGCCCATTTAACAATTTTATTCGTAATTTCAGATTTTACGCATTCCACCTAATAAAACAATAAAAATATATTATCAGTATAAATTCAAACACTATCAAATATAAATTAAGCGGTAAATATGTATGAATTATGCCCGTATCAATAAGAGAGCCGTAACTAGGGTTTATAGTATCCACCACTATTTCTATTTAATTACTGAAGAGAAACATAACTCTTAAATATTTTTCTATTGTTCATTCTATTGACATCACCTATTATATGTATTAGAGTTACAAATATTACTGGTACACCCTAAGCATGACACATCAAAAGACTAAACCCAAGCATGCACCATCAAATTGTATTAGCGAGAAAATTATGTGAAACTAAATATTGGCTCACAAATAGTACTTGCAATTCTAAGCATACCCCATCAAAGAATTTAACCCAAGCACAGAATATCAAATAATAATACAAATTTATTTGTGACCTAATTAATTACGCTTATAGGTCATTGTATTGTATGAAACCGGTGAAGCAACAACTAACTTCATCATTAAATCAATAAACAGTATCAAGAATTAATCATATTCAAAACATAATAGTCTATTGCCAAATAATTCAAATCAATTGACCTAATACTCCAAGTGGTTTCAACATAAAACCCTAGCTACAAATTTAGTGAGATAAAGCAATGGGTTTCTCAAAACCCATTAAAAATAATTAAAAAAAGTAAAGAGAAAAGATTAAACCGTAATTAAGATCCCGTGTCTTCTTCTTCCGCCAAAACCAGCCAACACCCGTCAATCCCCAAAAAACTTTTTCTCCGCCGTCAGATGTTTCTCCCTGTACCATACGTCGACCCCCTTTCCAATCTATCCAGAAACTCCTCTTTTTTGTTACGCCTCCAATCCAGTCCCCCTGGTCAGATCGGAAGTCCCTCTATTTATAGCCTCTAGAGAAACCAAATAGCACAACAAAACCTAGTAGATGCTTTTTTTTTTATGACCCAATACGTTGATGCCACGTGCACCAGTTTAATCTTGCTCCCCACATTCTCCACTTCTTTCCTTGAATTGAAATAACACCTGAAACTTCTTTCCTTCACGTTTTCTTAAGCCCAGGTACAGTCTCCACCAACTTTACTTCCTCAATCTCCAGCCACGTCCACCATTTCACTTTATTTTCTCATTCACGTGCTCCTACCCAAAAGCTCTTTTTTCAGTTGTCAGACTTTTAATAGAACTAGTAAAAATCCTCCATCGAAGCCAAGCCAACTCCACTACTCCGTTACGCCCTCTTCTCGACCCCATATTTTTTTTTACTTTCCATTTTTACTAGCCAACAGTCCAACACCACTCAGTCTATGTCTTCTTTTTATTCCCTTTTTTTTTGGCTCCATACTAACTCCATAAGTCAGCAGTGCTATTAAGTTGATGAATTCCATTAGTCATTTAGCCCGTTTAGTCGTATTTCTTTATACCTTTGGATACCTATACCACTATAAAAATAATTAAAATATATTATTACTAGAAACTCAAGTATTAAAAAATATAAATTAAACGTAAATGTGTATAAATTATACCTATATCAAATTTAATGAATGAATAAATGGAGATAAAGATAAGAAGTGAAAGTGATTAAATATGTGAGTACCACCAAATTTCCAGTAATCTAATTAGAAACCTCAGATGAAAATATCATTTAAAAGAATAAAAGAGAGAAAGAGATATATTTGACACTTTAACAAGTCTTTAACTAGCTAACACAACTATTAAGATGGAAATTATAATGACAAAAGTAAAAGAAGTTGACACATAGATTTATTAGCGAGGAAACTACCGACCAAAAGAAAAACCTCAGGATCTTGTTTAGAAATAATCACTCACCGTATTAAACAATTAATACTTGCATACTGTCTAACTTTGCTCTTTGAGTGAAATTGAGTTATAACAACCAACCAGTTACCATGGTACACTAGTACTCCTGCGCCTACAATGTATTTGATATACACACGTGAATCCCCTTGTAACTAACCTAATAAGTGTATATAGGTTATTACCCATTTAGTTGAAAATATTATTACTACATGGCCTCCAACAAGATGACTAAATTGAAAACCTTGATTTACTAAGTTAATGGAATTTCTCTAGGACACTCAGCTCCACGATTAATGGGTTTATCAGAGTACATGAACCGAGATTGAAGATTAAAGACATAAAATTCTTTTGTGTTTCTGATCTTGGCGTGATTATTCTATTGACTTGATTGTGTGGGACAAACAAGTTGTTTATTAAGGTAAAGCTCGTGGAGATCGAATAGTTGTTTTATTTGGAAACTAGTGGAATCAAGATTGATGATTTGGGTAATCATTATCTTGGTTGATCTTGATCAGGGAGTTTCAGATCTGGTATATCTTATTATCTTGGTATTTAGATCTAAAAAGAAGATACTTGATTCTGAATTAATCATTGAATATCTTTGGTATTTGTGATTGGATTTAAGTGGTTAGCAAATAATTTGCTTCATTTCTGTTTGTAAAAAGTCCTAAAGGAATTGGGTTACAGAAGTATTTATAAGGGTAAAACAATATTTGGCAGTGGATTTTGTTGGGTGATTCACGTGCGTAGGCCTAATTGGTTTTGGGCGCAAGGATAATGAGGAAACTAAGTAACTAGGGATATTTTATTCGGTCTCAACTAGATAAATTAATAGCTAGTCAATTTGTGTAGCGGCTTAATTATGAAAGCATTGAAAACTGGACTAGGTCTCGGGGTTTTCCTGCCATTAAGTTTTCTTCGTTAACAAAATCTTGTGTGCCTGTGTTATTACTTTACTTTCATATTATAATCGTTTTATAATTTAAGTAATTACAATTGTATATTAACAACGTCTTGGACCGATCCATGTAATCTTTTTCTTGATTGGAATATTGTTGAAGTAATCTTGAGACGTTAACTTCGATAAGATTATACAAGGTGCGTCTGCTATAGGTTATTGCAAAATATTTTATGGTGTACTCGATACCCTCGGCTGTTCAAAAACTTTTCTCATGCACATCTACTACTCAGATAGTAAGGCATGAAATGTAAAGCTGAAGGAGGTCCTCCTTAGATACCAAGGCTCTACTTAAATCATAAGCTAAGTAACTACCATAGGTACGTAGTTGTTAACTTTATTCTCAATATATATTGTTTTTATATAAACAATATTTTTGCTTGATGTTTAAGCAAACTATATTGCTCAAGGTTTAAGTTAGAATATTGCTACAACTAGCGAATAGATTTATTTTTAAGCAATATTACTTTCCTAAGTTAACAATATTTTTATATTTTCCTTTGCAAGATTCAAAACTTAGGGAATAAGTAAAACCTTGATTAGTACAAGAAAAATATCCTTAATATGAATTAAATCCCGTGCAAATAGATTAGCTCAAATGTAAAAGAAAATTAACATAGCATACCTACAATACTTTAGGTCATTGTTTCGTTGGCATGGTTTCAGAACAAAAGACTTAATTGTGGTTCCGGAAGAATTCAAGGAATTTTGAACTCGTCCTTTGTTGGTTCTGGAACTGACATGAAATTTGAGGGAAAAAGAGTCACGCCATTTGTTCCTTCTGACACTTTGTTCAACTCCATTTGGTCAATGGTCATGCACACTAAAATTAACACTCAGTTCTTCTTTAGACATATATACAAGTACATATATTTTTTTTTATGAATAGTGGTTTAATCAGCGAGTTCTTCTTCAAGATAGATAAATAAAAAACATAAATATAATCATCAATCTTCATGTTACTGACCTTGTTGATGACGAAGCTCTTCATAAATGCAATCATGTATTCATCTGTCTTCAAGTCTTCAATCTTCAGGGGTAACTGAATGTCGATTTGTTTCTTCTTAGGACTCTACAACATAACTCTAACATATATATTCATGCGAAGTAAGCTTTGAACTCTGAATGTATGTTTTGTCATCTAACATTGGTACAATTATATCATATTAGGCTTGAAATACCAACGTCCATGGGTCCAATGGAGCAGTACTCAAACAGGAAAAACTTGTACATCTGGCATGATAGATGACATGGAAAGATGACTGTGACGCCCCAACTAAACAACCTTCTTAGAGTCTATACTAAGAGGTATCAAAGAACACTAGATAATCTATTTAATATTTTTAATTACATAAAATAACCCAAACCACAAAACCCGAACACTATGACATTTTACAAATAAAAATATCTCAAATGGTATTAATAAAATAATATATTAGTTTTTACAATATATACAATAAAAATATACAAACGTAACAAAGATACACAACATCTCTAATTTGATAAAGCGTTAATCTACGAAAACGAATATCTTCACGTGCACCGTCTCTTCTAATAACTGCAATTGAAGTGGGAAATAGTGAGCA
Source organism: Papaver californicum (assembly GCA_023531435.1). Lineage (NCBI taxonomy): Eukaryota > Viridiplantae > Streptophyta > Magnoliopsida > Ranunculales > Papaveraceae > Papaver > Papaver californicum. The sequence continues at coordinate 4,513,732 of JAJJMC010011514.1, forward strand.
CATCATCCCAGAAAGGGTACTCAGTGGAAACATACAACTTTCAGGTGATCACTAACATGCTTCACAGTTCTAAAAGGTAATTAATTAAAGTACGACAATAAAAGAAATTAATTAACACCTTTTACATGCAACATTCAACGGATTTCTGTAAATGTGACATTCATGAAAGAAATGTTATCCTAATTTACGTTCATAGAGACTGTATCCCATACTATAATCTCTATGAAAGAAAGTTAGAACAACTAAAAGTATATTACCCTAACCTCACCCTACTCAATGGAAAATGCAACGCTAAACAAACCCAATCAATAATAATAACACCATCCACATAGAGTGCCCATACAAACCATGATTCTGGATATTACCATCAGGATCAGATAGTTAGACAAATATCAAGCATAATGCATACGAGTGACTCCCTGTAGATGGTGAGTTTTTGACAAAGGATAGAATTGTAAAATCGCCATCTGCCTAGCAAAGGGAACATAAAAGTATATGCGCATATTTCTAGCTTTATATTAAAACACGAAATCTGTGTTTCAACTTATATTCCGTAAACGAATTAAGAATATAGTTTCTACAAACAACTACGGTCATTCTAAACTGATCCTGCAGCCTCTCTAATATTCACAATATTTATGTCATATCGAATCAGTCTCAAGTCACATAAATTCCACGGCTGAATTCCTTGAACTCGTCTCGAATGAACATCGATGTTCCAATAACATCTATCAAATCTGGGAATAACTAATGCTTAATCGCCAAAGACACATTTTATCTTAATACCTTGTTCTCAAAGAACACATCACAAATTGCTCTCCTGAACTTAGGATATGCAACTTTAGCCTTTTTCTCAAGGACAAGCCACAAATTATACGTCGTTCCTCTTGGACGCGCCACGAGCAAAGAACAATGCTTCCAAAGACGCATTGTGCCTCTGAGCTAGGCTAGCCATATATTTTCCTGCTATAGCACTAGGTTAGCACTAGCCGCACTAAAGCAGTGTCCCAGGACGTATCATATTCTCGCTGGATAAAACCAGCGCTAGCTGTTTGCTAGCAGCGTCCCAGGGGACGCATTACTATTTGCACTAAGGAGCTAGCTCTAGCATGGCTAGCTGCCTCCTTGATGGGATTTTTATATTACCCTATATATGATAATCGCAATCGCACGGTGTCTACAATGCAAACAACAGCAAGTACGGGTCGAACCCACAGGGAGCGGGGACAATACTGCAACCAATATCTCTAATCAACTAATCAAGAATAATATTTTTGGAATTTTAGATTTATGAATAAAAATACTAAAACACTAAAATTAGTATAAAAAATAGGCACTAACAAATATAGATTAAGCGGTAAAAATATATGAATTTAGTGCTAATCAAATACCCCCAAACCTATATTTTGCTAGTCCCCGAGCAAAACTAATCTGAAAATAGAATAAAATCCTAACTCACTTTCACAGGAATCGCGACTACATTTAGCATATGTAATAAGACTTTAAACCCCTAAGTGGCCTTAGAGGACGAGTTTTGTCTCGTGAGGGTTTACAAGAGGTTGACCCACAAAACCTGTACTCCAAATTTTAGCTACCTGTGAACGATCGAGGATAGACACTAAACAAGCTATTTAGTTGGCGTACTAATTTCTTCGACTATAAGAATCATTACCCTATATGAATCCAACTGATGTACACGAGTTTGCACTTAGCGTACTAAAATTCATATAAGAATGCAAACTCTACTCAAATAATCATTGAACATCCAAAGCTGGACAGAAATTCACATTGCTCGAAATCAATCAAATTCAAACACAGGAATAAATTAGAAAATGGATATAGAAGTAATGAATGATGCATATGTTGACTAAGGTGAACGATGTTTCCCAAAATATTAGTATAAAGTCCGGCTCGGGTGCTCCTATTTTTATTATTTTTTATATACATAATGTTTTTTTTTTCTTTTTTTTTTATGGCTAAATGATTAGATCTTTTGAATCTAAGCGCATACTCCTTTTTAGCAGATTATATGATAGTTCCCATGGATCCTGCATTCCACGCTTGTTTAGGCGACGAAGACAGGGAAAACACACACATATTGCTGTCAAAGTGTCAATTTTTTTTTTGACAAAATTAAAATTCTAACGCATCCGGGCTACGACCTTATGGAAATAATAGGGCCCCACCAAATCACTTAGAGAAACATAAAATTGCAAAAATAAAAATAAAAAGTATATGATTATGATTATTTCGAGATATGCTTGTTCAATGATTATCATGTTATCTCTAACACCTGAGTGCATTCAGATATGAATAGACCATTTATCTGGGCACACAAATTCTATAGATAAGAGCTATGTTTCCATCTACCTAAAATGGTTAGTGTCATTCTGAATAATTCACAAGTTTCTAAATTTCGGAGTTTCTTATTGGCATCAATTTTCAGAAACTCTACCCCCAAACCTAAATTTAACATTGTCCTCAATGTTTCAAACAGTGCAACCTAGAATGATATGCAATAAATATAAATAAGAGAAAAAAAATAAATTAAAGAGAAGGGATTGGAACGTCTCACCTGATTGACGCAAGAAAAGCAATATTCTCTGTAACACACATCAATGATAGTAATAACAAAGAACACCAAAAATAAAAATAAACAAAAATCCTAAAAAGAAAATAAAAACAAGAAAATAAAAATCTACCTAATGGATATGTACAGAAAGAATCCCCATACACTAATAACCTGAAAATTTGGGGATCAACCCAAAATACAATATATACAAATGACAGCTTCACAATTATATCATGGCAACACGGAGACACTGAAACTATCAAAAATAGAGGATTACCCCCAAACCAAGTCTTTACTATACTGGGAAGTGCGTAAAGAACAAAATATGAGGATAACATTGGGATTGGGGAAATATCAATTGGTTCATGCACAATGTCAGGAACATGCAAGTCCTCTGGGTATTTGGATGCAAAGTGGTCGAACAAAACTTGAGAAGCACATAATTCTAACCCTAAATTAGGTAACTTTTGGAAGTCTAGGGGTCTAGAAACAACCTCTAAGTCAGGTGAATGATCTTGTGAGATAAATTCATCTATGGAATTAGGCAAATCATCTACACAATCATCCACAGGGTCATCTATATATTCTGTATGGAACAGAGAGTCACTACAAGACTGATCATCATCAACAAATAATTTCTGGCATTCCAAAACTCTCAATCTTTGTTCCAAACTAGACGGTCTGTTTTTATAATACTTCTCATATAGCATTAGAGGTGATTCTTCACTTACCAGAGGTGAAGCAAAAATTTCCTCATGCCGTGACCAATCCATATATTCACGAAGTGTCATCTTAGATGACGTCTCCTGAGAAGGAGTCATCATCCTCGGAAAAGTACCTGAAAAGAGATACTAAAACAAAAAACGAGTCAAACAGAACTAAAAAATCATATAAAATAAAAATAAAAATAGATAAAAAATAAAAATTAAAAATAAAACCTAAACTACGATTAGAAAATCAAAAATACTAATTACAATGTTCCACAACCGCTCCCCGGCAGCGGCGCCAAAAATTGATAGGATTTTTATATTACCTTATATATAATAACCGCAATCGCACGGTGTCTACAATGCAGACAACGGAAAGTACGGGTCGAACCCACTGGAAGCAGGGACAATACTGCAACCAATATCTCTAATCAACTAATCAAGAATAATATTTTTGGAATTTTAGATTTATGAATAAAATAATAAAACAAACTAAACTAATAAAAATAAATCAAATTGGAGAAACAGTAACCAGGGTTTTCAGCATCCACCACTATTACTATTTAATTACTGAATTGAAACATAACTCATGAATATTCATCTATTGTTCGTTCTATCGGCATCACCTATTATATGTATTAGAGTCGCAAATATCACTGGGATGCCCTAAGCATGACGCATCAAAATCCCTAGTCTCATGTATACACCATCAGATTGTGTTAGCGAGAAAATAATACAAAACTAATTATAGGTTCACAAATAATATCTGGCTCTTCTAAGCATACCCTATCTAAGGATTTAACCCAAGCATGAAATATCAAATAAATAGACAAACATATTTGCTATTCTATTAATTCTGCGCATAGGTTACTGTATTGTACAGAACAGGTGAAACAACAACTAATTTTATCATTGAATCAATAAATCAAGATCATGAATTAATCTATTCAAATCATAATAGTCTATATCAAATAATTCGATTCAATTGATCTAAAATTTTAAGTGGTTTCAACATAAACCCTAGCTACAAATTAATTAGAACATGGAGATGGGTTTCTTAAAACCCATAAAAATAATTAATAAGAATAGAAAGGGAGAAGATTAAACCAAATTCCGGACACAGTCGTCTCCGTATTCTCTCCTGCCTCTGTTCACTTTCACGCTAGCAGCCTCCACTACCTCCGCCTGTACCGAACACCACAAAACCTAAAACAGAAAAGAAGCCCTTAAATATGAATTTTCTCTTTCTTTTTATACCTACTCTCTGTACGCCTAACGATGTTATCCCTTTCTCTAGCCTTCACCTAGATCTTTCTCCCCTTACATCACTTTCCATCCTCCTACTTTTTCTCTACCTAGGTTCTCACTAGGTATTCCTTCCTTTTATCCTTTTAATCATCTCTTCCCACGTGTTACGAAGCCACCAAAGGAAAGTCTACTATTCAAAACAACCTAACGTACCTCTTCACGTGTGTACTAGTCCTACACATCACCCACTTCTCTGACGCCTCAACCTACCTACTTCAATAGCCGGGTACAATCCCACTTTTTCTAGCAAACCTTCTCTTGTCTCCTCTGCCACGTGACACTTATTTTCTTTCCCCAACTTTCCGTATTTCTACACCACTTTTCACACTAAAAGAAGTCTCTCTCCCTACGACATCATCAATGCACGAACCCACTTCTTGTACTTCGTCCAAGTCTCTTCTCTTCTTGATTTCACGTGATCACTAGACAACACCTACATTCATCACCGTACAGTAGCCCATGTTCTTTTCTTTTCACGTCACTTTCAACCAAACACTTTCTTTTCTTTTCTCTAGCTCACCTTTCCATCAGCCATCACCCTCACTTCTCTCTTCTGTTTTGTGTAGACTTTGTCTCACCACCTAGCTACATCACTTCTCCCTTTTATATCCCGATCATCCTACTTCTTCTTTACATCCAAACATCAACTGCCACCTCCACAATGTATCCCCACGTTCACCTGACGTACACCTAACACTTCCAATTCAAAAAAAGAAGACCACAACACCAAAAGAGGACGCCAACTCCACCCAATCTCTACACGTGATGCTCAGAGCCCATGTACCCTCTCTATACTGTCCTCCTAGCCATACTTTACTCCAATAGCTCATCTTCCACCTACCCTACTATCCAACCAACCAGAACTCCCCTGTCTTCTCTCTACAATTCATCCACTCTTGCCAGCCACGTCCATCAACATCCAACAGAAACTGTAGCTCATGAGTTTAAGTGTCCAAATTCATATCCATAGCCTTATTTTCCTGTAACTAGTAATTTACCATTGATAAAAAATGGGCATTAACAAATATAGATTAAGCGGTAAAAATGTATGAATTTAGTGCTAATCACTCCTTAACGACGTATTGCCATTGCGTTAAGGAGATACCGCTAGCCTTGGTAGCTACTCCTTAGCGGCGCATTACTATTTGAGTTAAGGAGCTAACATTAGCCTTGTTAGCTAATTTTTAGTGATGTATTACCATTTGCGCTAAGGAGCTAGCGCTAGCCTTGCTAGCTACTCCTTAACGATGCATTACCGTTTGCGCTAAGGAGCAAGCGCTAGCCTTGCTAGCTACTCATTAGCGACGCATTACCATTTGTGCTAAGGAGCTAGCGCTATCCTTGCTAGCTACTCCTCAGTGACGTATTACCATTTGCGCTAAGGAGCTAGCGCTAGCTTTGCTAGCTACTCCTTAGCGATACATTACCATTTACGCTAAGGATCTAGCGCTAGTCTTGCTAGCTGCTTCCCTTATCAACGCATTACTTTGCACTAAGAAGCCATATCTAGCTCTGCTAGCTGCTTTCCTTAGAGATGCACCATTCTTTTTCAGCACTGGCCTAATGCCAGCACTATCCCTACATGGTTATCTAATAAGCCTTCTTGCCTAGGAACCTCCTTGCAATTTTGGATTCAAACACTTCCAGAATTATGCTTTGTCACTTTAAGATGACTTCTGACTATTAAAACAACCATGTTACTCATAAGTTAATACATGACAACTAAACTTCCCAGACTTGGCACTAATCAGTCTGATTATCAATTCAGTGAGTTGCGCAATTTACCTCACTTACTTAGCTAGTCATTGACTTGACTTGACTTAATCAAAACAGTAGTGGTTCACGATTCCACTATTATTCTACGAGATATCAAATACAACACATGAGGGGATTCTCATTGGGGTATTGGTTTGACGGTCTACGGCAATCGTGCGTTGTGGCAACACATCCACGAACAAGAGGGTAACAAGTGGTGGGACAGTTACAAGACAATTGAGAGCACGAGGAGTAGTGGTCATACAAGTCATCCCTATTTTTCGGACATGACTCCACTACAATCTCCACAATCCTTACTCCTCCACTTCTTTTGTAACTTCCACCACTTACGAGAAATCAATGTGTATCCTCCAAAATATAAATACATGGCTTCATCTATTTGAAACAAGAACAAAGAACTACTCCCTCCGTCTTAAATTATTAGTCCGGTTTAAAAAAGTCAAGATTTTAAAAAGACTATAAAAATTTACAAGATTACCCATATTAAATGTTAAATTATTACTATAATTAAAATTAAACACGTTTAGTGTATAATATTATTATATATTTGTTACTATTTGATAATTATTTATCTTTGGTATATAAAAATATATTTACAGTTAGGAGTTAAAGATAAATACGGTATATATTATATTTGGAAAGATATTATATAGATTTGTTTCCTATTTCTGGAGATATTATTTAATTTTAGATTTTTTATATATTTTTTGATTTTATAATTATAAAAATTAAGGGTATACTTGATAGTTTAATTAAAAATATGACTATAAACAGAAGCTGACAACTATTTTAAGACAGAAGAAAATAAAATGAAGGACTAATTAAAAAAACATAGGGAGTAATAGACAAAATATACATAATTATCGATTTATCCCAGAGATAATCCATTCTTCACTATACACTGCGGTTACTCATTATACTGAGATTTCTCAACCTTCTTTGTTTCTCTTCCCTAAAACCTACCCAATCTTCTCCACCTTTGTGATCGAAGAAGGACGTGAACGACCATTTCTTGGTTTAGGCTCGTCCTCTTCGAGCTTGATTTCTCAAACCTACTTGAAAGTACCATTTTACAGTACATTTGTTTTCACCCCAATTCCTCAAAATAAATAGTATATATAATATTCAACCGGCTTTCCCCACCCTACTAAATAATATTGAAGCAACTTTCCCTGCCCTAATATCATAATAATTTAAATAATATTCAACCGGTTTATCCCGTCCTACTCATCTTAGCAAAGATCTATAGAAAAACATACACACTTCTTACGGAAAAACCATACAACGTATATTACATACATATTAAGATACCCACAAATATATGTTCACAGATAATAAATATACATCATGTTCACAATCGTTACAAAAAAGGTTACAAAGTCTCACCCAATGTTGTTAATCTCGGCCGTTACAGCCAAGATATCGGCGCTTTTCAAGGTATCAGACGAATACCTTGACGATATCCGAGATTGCGCTCACCTTGATTTAAACGCGAATATCGGCCGAATCGCCGAGATCTCGGCCGCGACGAATCTCCCGTATTTAGGGTAAAAATGGTATTTACTATTTTAATCTAACGGTCCTTAATCTTCTAAACGATCCAACGGTCCATATAGTAGAATGATAGAAATCTAACGGTCCTAATATGATCTCTCGAAATAGAAACCTAATTTGAACCCTGCGAACAAAATCCAATCTTCTCTCTTCTTTTTGTTCTATAACTCTCCGCGACTTGGTTTTCTTCCTCAGTTCCTCAGTTCCTCTTCTCTAACCTAATCTTCTCTCTTCTCTAATCCTGAATCACCCAAGGTAAAAACCCCTATCTTTTTATTCTTCTGCTGGAGGATTAAAATAGTTTTAATTGTGATTTTATTTCTCAACATGCCCAATTTAATTGTACTCATTCTAGGGCAGTTTGCAAGTTCATAATTGATTCCATGGTTATGAATTTTTTTCTTCTTGATATACGAGTAGGTTTATCATTCACAGGTATCTAATAAATAGAGTGGGTTGATTTTTTTGGATGATATATCTGTTGTTCGATGTAGAGATCACCAGATTTGTTGGAAGCATTGTGCTGTGTTACTCATCAATTTCTCAACAAGATTTGTATTGAGCATATTCTTCTCTTGTTCTCTCATTCCCTTAGTATTATCAATTCCAACATGAATTCCTTTAATAAACTGTTTGTCTTTCATAGCTTGAATAAAATCTTCTAATTGATTTTCTGGAGGGATCATACCGAATTGATCCGTCAAAAGTTGTTCTTCCACATACTTTCAATGAGTCTTTTTGTGATCTATTACATAACATTTCTTGTAAATGTTCTTAGGTTGATTTTCATAATAAAACTCTATACAAATTTCCTCTCCAATAGCAGTCGTTTGCCAAAATCCTTTGACCATTGGTGCTGAAATATCTATAGCAATTCTGACTCTAACAAATTTTCCTCTTGATGTGCATAGTGTACTGTAGTGCAAGGTTTATATTCCTTTGGGTCGTTTGCTGTGCTTCAATGGATCGTTTGCTGTGCTTTATTGAGTCATTCATGTATTGTTTTCAGTTGGTAGTCACTGACAACTAGGTTTAGATTCATTTGGATTTTATTTAACTCTATAACAAATTATGCCCTGTCCTAGGGGATTATGTAACTTAACACACTCCAACAGTTCCGTACGTTATAGTTTGTTGTTTGAGGTTAAGTCCATCTAGTTTTAATGGATCATCTGGTCGACATGCATGGTAGGAAGCTGTTCCAGTAAGTTAAATTGATCTGCATTCAAACCTATGCATTACAGAAGATATCTTTATGGAACCATTTAGTTTTGATTCTGTCTAACCAAGACAATTGTGACCTAAGAAAGCCTGTACTTTGTACCTGGCACAAAAAGAACTGCTTTTGAATTGTGATTATTGCTTGTATGCAGGTTATGAATTATGAATTGAGTTGCTAATTCTATTACCATTACTAATCTATTTCCTGTATGCAGGTTATGAATTGTGATTATGACTTCTTCTAGTGCGTCTAATGCGAACACAGCAGACACTACATGTGGGTCATTGCCGCCTCCATCTTGAACTTTGAAAGCGGTGTTTATTTTTGTTTTTGAACTTTGAACTTTGAGCTTAAAGTATGGTTGTTGTTTTTAACTGATTATCTATTTTCCTTTCTTAAATTTTATGTTTATGTATTATATTTGCAATAGCTCTAATATTTACAGGTATATAAAATTTGGATAAAAGATTTAATAGTTAGTCCGAGATTTCGCCGATAATCTCCCCGAGATATCGTTATCAAGTTGTCAAGGTCCCGACCGCGACGAGACCGAGATCTGAAATTGACTACATTGGTCTCACCTCAAAAGATGACATACCACATCACCTTGGATTCCTCGTTCAACCAGTTAATCTCTCGTATCGATAGTTCATTGATTTTAATAACAGACTGTCAGTGCCAGGCATAGTAGTGCTGATGGGCCAACCAGTGGAGGTATTATAACTAGTAGTGGCCTTAGTGGCAAAAGGCTTATAAAAAGAAAATGATTAGCCCGGTTTCCATATAACGAACGAAGAATAAAGAATAAGAGGAGTCGCACTGCAGATACCCATTAACAAACAATGTTACGACGATAATCGTGAACTTGACTAGAATAATTTAACGACATCGACCCAGCCCACTGGTCTATAAACTGATTTAAATGGTTTTACCTAGCTAACCATTTTCCTAAACAGACCAGATGGCATGAGTGCTTAGAAATGGATAACAATGCATTTCCTGATGAAATGGATAACCAACTGTGCATAATATTTACTTTAATCACTAACTAATTAATTAAACTAAGATTGTGTTGATCAGAACTATTGACATCCCAACCTATTTATCAATTAATTTAATTAGTTAAAATTAAACATAGCATTGATCATAAGACTAAATCGTAAATCCTCCTTGTACCCACCACCATAATTCTTGTGATAAATGAAGTTAAAAGCTATAATATATTTACAAGCAAAAATAGATTAGCTACACTTAATTCTAAATACAATTAAATCCTCCACTGTATAGCTCAAAAGTACAATCATTCGTGTATTCAACTACGTGCATATATCACCATGAGCAATCTCAATGATCTCTTAATATCCGACCAAAGAAAACTAGTGTATATATATATATATATATTAGGTTTTAACCCATACCGTTTTATTGATGATTTTTAAATTTTTTATTAATTATTCCACGCAATATCCCTCACACATTTTATTTAATACAAGGATGTGTGTCATTAGACCCATTTTTTTAATAAAATATTAAACTTAAATTGCCATTTACACTGTAGAAATATTGCAAATGTATCTTCCAAATGGACCCCAGGAAAAGTAAATCAAAGTCTGTAATTTATCACTAAACAAAATCTTTAGAGCGTCCACAGGGGTATGATCAAAAGGCTGACTAAAGATCAAAAGTGATCTTTAGTCCGAAAAATTATAGCGCAGTGAAACGATCAAAAGTAGTCGATAGTCGTCCAAATGCACTGTCGCTGACTAGAAGTAGTCATTTTTCCCGACTAAACAGGTTATAGTCGAACGGGCTCTTAGTGTACCGCTTGATGCTAAGCGGCGTCGTAGGAATTCACGCAGAGCCAAGCGTTATTCTGGGATAACGCTCAAAAACACGGGCGGTAAGCTAGTAGTTCGCATGATCAAGCGTTACTCTGGGGCTTCATCTGATGAAACGGGGTACTAGGATCACGCTCACACACAAACAAAACGCTGGAATACCGCTCAGTTGGAGCGTTATCCTAGCATGCCGCCTACCATTAAACGTGCTGCTAGCACTCCGCTTAGGTATATACCCTTTCTAACTATTCGTGTGTTTTTTTTCCTCTCATTATTTAATCTTTTTTTCTTTTACAAAACATCAGTTAGTGTACACTAGTTGTATGTTTTGTTTTGGTTTTTAGTTTTTAAATCGTGAACCTGATCACTACATTCTAAATAGAGCTATATGATTGGATTTGCTAGCTACTTGCTATTAACTAAGCTAATTTTCTTTCTTTAAACATATAATTGGCTTGGCTTCTGAAGAAAAATGTTGTACAACTTATATCATTGGTGCTTTGTATATACATAAATTAGGTTTCGGCTGGTATAAGATGGAAGTTAGAATGGGGCGGGCTCCTAGCAACTCGCCTGGAATCCCAGGCGGTACGTTAGGACGGCACCTGTCCCATTCAAGTCACACACAAACTTTGCACGAATGCAACTATTCTAGGTGCGATGCTAGTACTTCGCCCGACCAAACGCGATTCTGGGATACCGCCTGTATCTCTGGCGTGATCCTAGGATACCGTCCAACTACAAGCGTTACGCTAGCATTCCGTCCCACATCGAGCGAGACGCTAGGAGACCGTTTAGCGCAAGCGTTACGCTAGAATATCGCCCGTCCCCCTAAACACTACGCTGGAATACCACTCAACGACAGGCGAATTGCTAAGTCACCGCCCGACTATACATGGCTATTCTTGGGCCGGACCAAAGACTAAATTTTTTAGTCTTTGGTCGTTTACTCTGATCGCGCCCCTGTGGACGCTCTTAGTGATCCACAATCTGCAACGTAAGATCTGCCATTGTGATCCAAAACCCTTACAATGTGAAAAAAAAGCCAAACGTGCAGATGGTCTCCAGTGCGGTAGACATTTTTTTTTTTTTGAAACAGAGTAGATATCATTATGAACTTGAATAGCCAATACACATTGACCTGGAAGGAGCACTCAAGCCAAAACTCTTGCTCAATGTCCATAGATATGTACGAAAAAAGGTAGAGAAAACTGCATAAAGATAGTTAAAGTCAAAATCCACAAAGATGTATGAAAGAAAATATTTTTTCCACACGAAAAATGGGGTTTGTACGATTTCAAACACATAGTGAGGAAGTGACGTCTTTTGTCAGTAAAATTTGGAAAGAAAAATTAGAAATATATTTTAGATTTGAATTATCAGTTGGAGATCTGTCCCATAACGCTAGAAATTAAGGTGGTGTTTTTTTTTTTCACTATATAGTGATTATCACTTTAAAGTGAAAATCACTTTAAAGTACTTGCACTTTCAAATGTTATTTTGAAGTGAAGTGTTTTTGTTTTCTAGGCATTTTAAAGTGTTTTTTTGAAGTGATGTGTGTTCGTTTTTCCACTTTAAAGTGTTTTTAATGTTACAACTGTCTATTTTACCCTTAGATATGTTTCTTCAATTTTAATCTCAAAATCCATTATGGGGCGACTTATTATAATTTATACACAATCATTTTGTTTATTTTTTTAACAAAAATTTAATTAATTTTTAACAAAAATTTTAATTATTATTTTTTTAGATTATTAAAAAGCTATCAGAAAAAGTAAAAAAAATTTGAAAAAAAATGAAAAAAAACTATTTTTATAAAAAAATAATTAATTAATTATAATTAACTAATTAATCAAAATTAACACTGATTAAGCAAAGGGTAGATTAGCCATTATATAAAATAAATGGATAAGAGATTTATTAAATGGTGAAAATTTAGATATTTAGGTTTGTGAAAGATTGGGGATAGAGTTTGGAATAGTAATAGTTGTTAAAGGATAAAATGGGTAGTAAGTGATAAATATTTGAAGTGGTAAAATTGAAGTAGCTTTTTGCTACTTCATATTTTGCACTTCAAATCACCACCACTTCAAGTGATAGTCACTATATAGTCAAAAAACAAACACCCTATTTTTTATGGGTCCCACCATTTTAAAGACATTTAAAGTGAAAATCACTTTAAAGTGCAAAAAACAAACACCCTCTAAGAGATATGTCTCAGACGTCCATTTTATTCGTTAAATGGACAATTACGCCCTTGTCCGAAAATGTTGGAGAAATGTTAGAGACATGGTATTTTTATCCGTTAACTATTATTGTATATTTTTTCTATTCTATTTCATATTTCATATGTTGGAGAAATGTTGGAGACAAACCCAATTAAAATGACAAAGACATAACTGTCCGAAAATGGCATGTATAAAGCCACACATGTCCATTTAACGGATAAAATGGACGTCTGAGATATATCCCTTAATTTCTAGTATTATGAGACAGATACCCGACTGATAATTCAAATCCAAGATATATTTTTAATTTTACAATTTAAAAATCAATGACTCAAAAGTAAATGATTTAAAATGAAATTGACCCTGTCACCCCAGATCTGCTTTCAAAATTAGTAAATCAATGTAATGGCAGTGCTCGTAAATACAACATATGAAGGCCATGACTTTTGTTTACTATCTGGAGAAGTATTTTCAGTGTGGAGAAGAAAAGCTGGAAGTTTGTTACTAAAATAATCGGCCTCTGCATATACTTGCACCACAGTAGCATGCCTGCCATCTCTTTAACATTGCCATCAGAGACTTTTGTTTACTATCCGAAGAAGTATTTCCAGCGTGGAAGAGAAAAGCTTGGGGTTTAGCGTTGCTAAAATAAACGGACTCAGCATATGCTTGCACCGTAGTGGCATGCCATCTCTTTAACATTGCCATCCGCATCCAACACGTTACTTACGGGATAACTGTAGTCATATACAAGCTCCTGTTTGTAACACCGACACGTTAGCTTTACTTGTGGAAGTAACATGGAAAAATGATATTGATATTTCAGAGAGGCAACAAAATGAGCACATTATTCAGATTGCACGTTTTGATTGTTTACTAAAAGAAAAAGATGATATGAGGGCATGTGTAAGCACCATTCTTTCTATGTTTCCACAAATTACCACTCGCATGGAGAAATGCCTATAAGCTATGAGCTATGATCATTAAAAAACAGGTCGGGAATAATAAAACTGCTAACCTGCGGTGGAGGTATGTTTTTTGCAACAAATAGCATGACTTGAGAAAGTTTAATATTCAGATGGGAGGTCAATACGCACTAGACAAACATGTTAGGATCACAACTATGATTGATAAATCTTCAAACGTTTCCAACAGGGCCTGCATCTACACAGAAATCTGATTCTAGCTTCTTGACATTAGTTCTGATACGAGGATGGGAAAGAGTCGGAACCTCTTCTATGCGCCACTATCAAAGAAAATAGAAGAAAATACCATCATAAGATGTTAACAAATTCATCAGTAGCTAGATAGGAAATTTAAGACTTGTCTTCCCAGTAAGCAAAGACTAAATGAAGATATATAACAGTTAGAAAAAAGTTATTTGGATTAGAATATCATACCTCTCTTCTCCTGAGACCATTCATGATCTGCAAACAATCAATACCTAAAATGCTATAGTTTGAGGTAAATCATTGGTGGATAAATAAGTCAATCCTGGAACACACCAGTTTGTTGTTGTTGTTCAAATCACATTAGATTTGAGAGACGTCATCGTAGTCTACTTCCCAATTGACTAATCAGCGCAACCATGTACACTCCCAAGCTAATGTATTTTAGGTACAGTTATAGCAACATGACTAACCTATGTATATCTGGTGGTATTCTGCAACATGCATTAGTGCATAAAATTAATTAGTCCATAGGCCACATGTTGTATAAAGAAGGTGAAATAGTCAACACTTACCATGGTCCATTTGACGTGGTTTCTTGATAAGTGCATATTTTACATATTTTGATTGTCAAGTTTGTACTAGTATTTGTTAGGTTTTTTATTAATTATTGTATATTACGTTTGCTTTTTTTAGTTATCTTCTATTAGGCGAAATCATCCAAAAGAAGTGAACCGGCACTTAATTGTGCTAGAAAAGAAGTGTTACAAGTGAAGAAGGCCAAAGACTAGGTGGAACTTGCTCTAATTCAGGATTTCTTTTCATCATTTCGTAGAAAATGAAGAGACAAAACGAACGGCGAAAGAATAAAGTCATTCCGACTTCGTATGAGAAAATTATAAGAAAAAAAAAAGGTCATTTCCAAGGAAACCACTAAAGGCACCTGCGATATTTAATCAGGACTACCAAATTTCAAATGTTACTAAAGGCACCATTATAATTGGTCTGGGCAGCCATCATCTTCTCCCGCTTTTCAAATCGTGAATTAGCTTTTCACGTGAATTAGCGTTCTTCCCTGTGTGATGCAGTTTCGATGGTGGCAGTTGAATATGGATGTTCACGTGAAAGAAATGATGTTAGGCTTGGTGTTGTGGGTACTGATTGAGCACGAGAAAACAATGGTGATGGTTGCTACCATTATTGATCAGAAATTGATGCTGATGATCATGATGAATATCAGTGATAGTGGTGAGTGTTTGAAGATGGTCTGAACTTGCTTTTGGAGTTTAAAAGGAATTAGGAAGTGGGTTCTGGTTGGACTCGAATGGCGGAGTTGTGATGGCAGAGACGAAGAGATAGTCAGTGAGGGCTCGAGTGGTTAATGGCAGTTAATAGGTGATGGAGGTTGCTGGAAGTTTGGACAGTTTAACAAAGTGAAATAATGCTATGTTCTGGGAGCTGGTGGTTGAGGCTGTTCATGGTGATCATGGCTGTAAGAAGAACTCCAGCGAGAAGATGGAGTTGTTTCTGATGGAGTTTGAGCTCGAGTCTGAGATATAACTTGAGACGTAATGGTTTGAGGCTCGAGGAGCAGCATGTCTTTGAGACAGCATCATTGATCGATGGCAGAGATTGGTGGCTGTAGGATGGTGGTCTTCGAATAAGTTTCTGGCTGTGGTGGTTATATTGAACTCGAGTCTGTATAAGAGGGGCTTTTAGTTTGTTCACGGAAATAGATTGGCAGAGAAGCTGTCACGTGAGTAATGAGTTGATGGAAAGGGAATAATGAAGCTATGTGTACACAGAGCTAGACACGGTAACAAAGTTTGAAAGAGAAAAAATAAGGGAAGTTGTGATAGTTTTGGGCAGAGTTTTCAAACAAGAAAGCAGGTAAAGAAAGTGAGTTGCTGCCGTTCAATTCAGATGAAGGGAGGAGATTGAAGACGTGTTTAGAATCCGTATTTACTATTGGTTTATCGGTGGTGGGATAAGGATTATAGAATCCTTTTGAGTTTAAATTCTAAAGAGGCGGTGACTTGGCATCTATAAATAGATGCCCTGACTCCATTTTGAATACATCCCGTACCTTTTACGCCTATTCTCTGTTTCCAACACTCTCCAATCTTTTCCACCTGCTAGCTTATCCCATCACCAGTTCCCATCAACCCACAACCTCTCCAACCCACGTCCATAGCAACAGTGAAGCTGCCATACACAAAACAGTGAAGCTGGGTACCTTTGGTGTTCGGTTTGAGTTGTTTAAGTTTTATTTCTTTATTTGCTCTAAACTTTATTATCACGTGGAGCTAAATCTATCTGATTACGGATATTTCTATGTTTCGGATGTGATACTTTATTAGTTTTAATTATTTATCCGGAATTCTGATTATTTATCAATTATTTTTACTATCTAATATATTATGTGTAATTTTTAGATTGAATAAAACACGTGTTAAATTAATCTATTAGTTATTCTATCTCTAATAAAGAGTTGTGAGATACGTGTAATAGTCGAACAATGATCTATATAAATAGAAATCGCGAGACCTTGAAGAAATATTCTATGAAGCAATTGTGTGTGAAAACGAAACTAGTCAGCAGACCGAGCTTATGCGTTCTATGCTAGGATCAACCTAAATTTATAAACCTTAATGCATTCGATTGTGTTACACCTTGAGAGCTTATTCTTGGTGGCTTAGATGGATAGAATATGGTAGTCAAGCACTTCCGTATCCAGTGACACAAGGAGTTTTGAGGATAGCAGAGCTTATTGCTATTCTACGGTTGGTGATAATCAATTATGACGAAAGATAAATGAGTATACTAATTCAGTCAACGTTTGGTGACGGCGAATGACTCCCTAATCATTTTTTTTATTATTATTTTATTTGTTTTAGTTAATTAATTTACAACCAACCCCATTTTTCAGTATTTATTCTAGTTTTGCTAATCTAAATAACATCTCAATTACACAGTTCTTTGTGGGAACGATCCTTACTACCGCTATATTACCAGTTTATTAGTGAAAAATATAGTGATTTATTTGTTGCACGCATCAAATTTTGGCGTCGCTGCCGGGGAGCAGTAGTTAGTTGATTTGTTATTTATTTTAGCTTGTTTTAGTAGTTTAGATTTTTCACGTTTTTCTTTAGTGTTTTTCAGATTTTTAGGATTTCGTGGTGTTAACAACTCGTTGGAGGTGTTCAACTCTCGTCAAAAGCGGGAGGTAAATTCTGAAAACAGGTTTTAAGTATCATTTTTAATTATTTTTGTTTTAGGTTTTAGATTTTTGTTTAAATTTTCTCTTTTATCCTTGTGAATTGTCTTGTTTCCATTCGAAAATAACATGTACGGTGCACAAGATCAATCATATATAGTGGTAATCAATATGGTTTTCGATCTCATTCTTATGACAACTACCAACCATACCAGGGATATAACCAAAACCAATATTTTGGCTATGACCAATACCATACGGAACCTTATGATTATTCTCATATATGCCAACAACCTTACAACGGGTATGTAAGTGAACAATCACGAGGATGGAAGGATAGTTATATTTCTAATCAATTATTTTCTAGTAATGTGCAGATGTCAGAGAGTTTGGAACACAAAACTTATGATACTGAATTAAGACTTACTCCTCTTTATCATGTTCTTTCTTCACTCATTCCAAAAGAATAGATATGGTATGAAATTTCTATCATGAGTAATGGTGGAAAACATATTAATATCAGAAAACTCTCTAAGCAACACGATCAATTGGAAGAAGATGGAGCATCCGAAGAGACTCTTCAGGAAATTAACAAGGTAATACAAATGGAACTCCAACGTCGTTGGGATATTGAAGATTATGAGGTTGACCCTGATTCTGAAGATGATCAACCTTTCGAAGTTCCTTGTAACAATGATGATGTTATTCCAACTCCGGATCATAATAACGATCATTCGTCTATTCAAAAGGAGGAGACTGGATATGACATATCTGTGGTTATAAATGGTATAACGTACTCAAACGAAGATCTTAGGATTTGCACCGATGAACTAGACTTCCTAGGAGAGGAATCCAATTCTGATGATGAGATTGAAGAAATGATAATTGAGAATGAAACCAAATTGATTAATTTTGTGGAAGACCCAATTGAGCCTGCCAAAGATTGTATTGATGATGAGACTTTGGTTGAAGCAGAAACTGACGAAGAATGGTTTTTTAAAAGTTTGATAGAGGACCACGACACATATGAGATAAGTAATTCACTGGAGTTCTTTAAGAATGACGAGGATCCCGTAATACAAGAGATAGTAAAAGATTTGTCTAATTCGTTGTACAATTCTATAACTTTTGATCCTCCTTCCCCAATCGAAATAGTTCATCAAAGAGTTGTTAACCTGATTTCTGAGGAGCTACCTCACTTAGGGTTGGGTATTTATTCTACCAAAATTCTTAAGAATTATTTTGCTTCTAATTATCCACCATTAGATGTGTTTGATTCTAGCATTGTGCAGGTTCACCGAAAGGAACCCAAAGAAGTTCCCTTGTTCTATGTTCTCTATACACTTCCAAGTGTTGAAAAGATTAAGTGTGGGGGAAACTTCCATAAATAACAATTTCATTATCCATATCTTATGCTAATCACTGTGTGAAGTTGTTATTAGAACTGCAGATTGTTATCTGGGTGGATCCCCAGATTTTCAGATTGTTGGTGTACGGATGCTAACCAGAAGGTCAGGCTGAGGACGTTAAACTAAATGTTGAATGGGACGCAACCCATTGGTTTTGTGTTTCTATATTTTTCTTTTTCTTTTTCGTTTTTCATATCATATTAGGATTTCTCGTTTTGATTTTACATTGGAGGAGTCAATTACATTGAGGACAATGTAAAGTTTAAGTGTGGGGGAGTATTTAGCATATAGAGTCTTAGTATTTATTTTTTAGGTAGAATTTTTGATTTTTTTGTACATATTTTTGCATAAACCTCTAACTTTTAGAGATTTTAGAGTCACTTAGTATACTTCTAGCTAAGTTTACATACAGAGTTCTAACCAAAATAAATGAACTTAGAAGTATTAGAGAACTATATTCGGGTTGGGTTAATTGGTTTTTGGTACTTGGTTTTTGTCCAACATTAGGGTTTGGTCTAACTTTTGACCAACTTAGAGTTTGGTACCTGGAATTCACTTTGACCCACGTTGACTGTTTATGACCAGAATTTAATTAATTTTATAAAATAAAAATATTGTAGAATACTGAATTTATAAGTTTACCCCTGAACTTGGTCGAGAATCCAACGGTTATAATAAAAATATTTTGTCTACAGTCATGATGTAAGATCAATTAACACCATTTTTGTACCATTCTTCTTCCGCCTCCATGTCCAACTAAATCTTATCTTCTCCTTACCTGCAACACACATTCATACTCCATTCACACTCCTTCCCTGCACAATTCATCCTCTCCATTGATGCATAAGAACTAATGGAAGTAGCAACAACTTTAGGTGAAGAACTGATGGTTCAGGCATTTTTACAAACACTTGATATGCGTGAATCTTTTAATGGAGAAACAACTCTGATATTTATTTCTAAGCTCTTCTATATTTCATTCCCTGCAGTTAGTAGCTGAATTAAACATAAACCCATAATTCAGAAACCATTCACATTCATAAATCTTCACAATCAATCCTTATTTAGCAATGATAACACCCACTATGACCCATTATTTCGATGGAAAAGGTCCCCTCTCTTCTATGACTTTAAAATCAAGTTGTTCTTTAAATCCTCAAACCTATTTGTAGTTGAATGCAAACCCATTCTTCCTAAATCTTCAAAGACACTAAAAAACCTCTAATCTCTTACGTTCATCTCCAAATTCAAACGACAACAATAACTTCACGTCATTCTCTATTTTTCTTCATGAATCCATCATAAATTTCCCAATCTCCCTCAATTCCATTATGACTCTTTACCATAAAATCCCCAATTTTCCTAATTTTTTCCCTAATTCAACAAAACCTTAATTCAGAAAACCCTAAATTCCTATCGTCTTCTTGAAATGCTTTATGAAATCTAAGTTAAGATCTTTTGTTAAACCTGATTCTATTGGAATAAGAGAAACTGGGATGATCCCTACAACCTGATTCAATCAGAAATCTAAGTTAAGATCTTTTATTAACCTAAAGCATGACTCAAATAATTGTTACTACTGTTAGTTGTGAATAATGAATGAAGGAGATCATAAAAGGTATTTTGAGGTTGAGAGAAAGATTATACTTTTGATATACGAGTTAGAAGACGACATGGAAAGAATTTGATTCTTCATTCATTCTTCGAACCCAAACTCAACAACAAACCCATTCTCAGATCTCATTCCTCTCTAAATCTTCAACACAAACCTAAACTGAATGAACTTGGTTGAGTTTTTTTTTTTAATCAAGAAAAGGTTAAAAATTTAATAAAAGAAGGGGAAAAACAACCTGAACCAAAATACAGGCCCAAAACAGTTAGTTACAATCCATAACTGCCTCCAGGTTCGTGACTAGATCCCTAAAAGAGTAATATTTGAACCAATTATTTGAGGAACCCCATTGAAATATCCATCTTTTAATCTCAATTATGATTTCATCCTTCACCCTACATCTTTTCTTCCCCATTATTCGTTTGTTCCTCTCATACCAAATAGCCCATGCTACTGCGAAAGGAATTAATGGCCACACCTGTTGGATAACTTCCTTCCCTTACTTACCTGCCAATATTCAAATTGCTCTTTTATATTGTTCTTGTTTACCCAAGTTGAGTCCATCATGGAGGTAAAATACTCCCAAATGGATTTGGAATATGAACATTCTAACAGCAAGTGATCCACCTCTTCTAATCTACCATTACAAAAACAACAACTTGTTTCAAAGATGGTACAACCTTTTTTTATTATATTTTTCATTGTTGGTATAACATTCTGAACTGCTAACCAAGCAAAGACTTGAGCTTTTGGAGGGACATTCTCTCTCCATAAATACTTAAAGTCATCAAAATTACTCACATTGTGCTGCTTCATCCAGCACATATAACTTGGTTGAGTTGTTATGATATGTACAATGAGATAATTATAGCAGTGGTGGTTGTACATCATAGAAAGTGATGGTGGCGGTGAAGGTCTGGAGAAGGAAGAGAAGTAAAGATGATTTCTAGGGTTTAGTTATTTACTTAGATAATTTTGTAAATATGAATAAATTAAAGGTATGATAGTTAACTTATTTAATAGTTACATTTTATATAAAATTTTAATAGTTTCTAAATAGAAGTCAAGATTTAAGCAAGTCAACCTGGGTCAACGTTAATTCCAGGTACCAAACTCTAGTTTGTCAAAAGTTAAACCAAACCCTAATGTTGGACAAAATCCAAGTACCAAAAACCAAAGAAGTTCCCTTGTTATATGTTCTTTATACACTTCCAAGTGTTGAAAAGTCTAAGCGTGGGGGAAACTTCCATAAAATAACAATTTCATTATCTATATCTTATGCTAATCACTTTGTGAAGTTGTTATTAGAACTGTAGATTGTTATCTGGGTGGATCCCCAGAATTTCAGATTGTTGGTATACGGATGCTAACCAGAAGGTCAGGCTGAGAACGTTTAACTAAGCGCTGAATGTGAGGCAACCCATTGGTTTTGTGTTTCTATCTTTTGCTTTTTATTTTTTCGTTTTTCATATCATATTAGGATTTCCTATTTTGATTTTACATTGGAGGAGTGAATTACATTAAGGACAATGTAAATTTTAAGTGTGGGGGAGTATTTAGCATATATAGTCTTAGTATTTATTTTTGTAGGTAGAATTTTAGAAAAATTTGTACATATTTTTGCATAAACCTCCAACTTTTTGAGATTTTAGAGTCCTTTTGTATATTTCTAGCTAAGTTTACATACGGAGTTCTAACAGAAATAACTGAACTTAGAAGTATTAGAGAACTATATTTGAGTTTCTTAGTTGTTGAGAGGCTAAAGCTGACAAAAAAGGGACTTAAACCACCTTTGGCAAATTAGGTGCAGAAAGAATACAATATTAGAGAAGCTGATCATTCAATACCCATGAGTGAGGCACCAAACCTTCAATTTTCCGTATAGAGCATTTCATCTGCGCAAATTCCGGGTAGAATGATGAGCTATCCAACCTCACACCAATTTCAGCACTACTTTTTGATCTCTTGAGCGGTGATTCTATCAATCATGAGTGTGTCATCAGAATTGCTAACTCTATCTTGTAGTCTTGTTTGCAGTTGGCACCATTCTCTCGACAAAGAAGCAGTAGAAACACATAATATCAACAAGCGGAGCATCAAAAAAAATTGGAGGAAAGTTGAATACAGTTAAGGTTTACAAGCAACAGTAAAAAAAAAAGAGCAAAATTCTATACCCAAGTTGAAGAATCAGTAAAAGAGCGAAGAAAAGAAAAAGATGAGGGTTAATGAAGTTCATGATATCGAGACAATACAAGTTATGAAGAATCAAGTGGTAAAATTCTTCTTCCATGGCCACATTAGTTTCATTTGTTAGTTTTTATTTCAATTTTAGCATATAAAAAGTAAAAAAAAAAAAAAAAAATTGAAAAAAAAAGTTTTAAATTGTTTTAGTATATATTTGTTTTTATATTCGTTCATAAAGCCGTGGGGAAGAAGAAATCTATAAAGAAGTTTCAAACAACAAGAATTTTGAGAAAAATAGTTATAATGTCGAAGTTCTAAGAAGTTCAAGAGTTCATCATCAACAGTTGAAGACCGAAGACGTTTCTATTTATTGTGAGAGTGGTGTTGACTGTGAATCGGGTGAGAAGGTAAGTAAACATTCCCATCCTTACATAATAGTTGATTTCCTTACTTAGAGGTCATCAGAGAAAAAAAGGGTTCTTTTTTCGTCCTACGTTTCTATGAGATAACATCTTCATATAATTCAGAAGGTTTCCTTTTCCTTCCACCATTCAACGTGTGCAAGATTTTCATCTTCACTCCTGCCTGCACACATGAGAACCACAAAGTCCGTATTTTGAGTGTCAATTTTATAAAACCCTATTGGTGAGGCAGAAGTCGATTCATTTGATCTCCCTCGAACCTGAATTCTTTCATATGGTGGTTTTCTCCTAACTCAAGAGGTAAGCATGAGAATAATGTTCTTTGGCATTTCTAACTTCTTATTATTAGTGTGCAGAAACTTTATGTCCTCATAGCTCTTTGGATGCATGTGCTTTGAAATATTTGAAGTTGGAGTAGGTTTTGTCGGTATTCCTCTTGTAAACCCTCACGAGATTATAACCCGTCCACTAGGGACACATAGGGGTTTAAAGGCTTGTTTCACATGCTAAGTGCAACCGTATCCTCAAGAAAGGGAGTTGTTGTATTTTAGGTTAGGATATCTACATTGCTCGAGGACTAGCAAAAACTAAGTGTGAGGGGATTTGATAAGTGCATATTTTACATATTTAGAGTGTCAATTTCATGCTAGTATTTACTATGTTTCTTTTGAATTATTGTATATTACGTTTGTTTTGTTTATTTATCTTCTATTAGGTGAAATCATCCAAAAGAAGTAAACCGACACTTAATTGTGCTAGAAAAGAAGTGCTACAAGTGAAGAAGGCCAAAGGCAAAGTGGAACTAGCTCTAATCCAAATACAGCACTTCTTGTCATCATGTCGTATAAAATGAAGAGACGAATCGAAAGGAGAAAGAATGAAGTCATTCCGACTTCGTATGAGAAAGTTATAAGCAAAACAAGAACCAAGGGGAAAATGGTCATTTCCATGGAAACCACTAAAGGCACCTGCGATATTTACTCAGGGCTGCCAAATTTCAATTACTAAAGGCACCATAATAATTGATCTGGGCATCTATCATCTTCTCCTACTTTTCAAATCGTGAATTAGGGTTTTTCCCTGTTTGATGAAGTTTCGATGGTGGCAGTTGAATATGGATGTTCACGTGAAAGAAATGATGTTAGGCGTGGTGTTTTGGGTACTGATTGAGCACAAGAAAACAATGGTGATGGTTGATACCATTATTGATCAGAAATTGATGCTAATGATCATGATGAATATCAGTGATGGTGGTGAGTGTTTGAAGATGGTCTGTGATGTAGTTTTAAAAGTGATAAATAAAGTGTTCGATTCTCGAACTTGTGAAGGTAATGATTTTAGAAAATAATGGATTTAATCTAAACTAATAAAAATCAGGAAAATAAAATAGAGATGATTTTTAGAAAATATGGAGATAACCAGGAATCAGGACTCAGTTATTTCCAACAAATTATGTGATTAATCATGTAATTCTTTTTAAATAAGTTAAGCTCAAGTATTGCCAAAATATGATTTTATGTAAACAAGCATAGGTAAATCATAAGCATGGGACATCATAGGTTGTCAACCCAGCATGACCCATCAAACAAAAACACCACTACTGAATGAAAACCGTTTTTTCTATTTCAAATCTATGCAATTTAATAAGTAAAGAATTATAAAGAAATTAAATTAAATTAGACTTACCACATAATATTGAGGGAAAAACCTCCTCCATCATCCCAGTAAATGTACTTAGCTCATGGTGAAGAAAACTTGCTCAAAATACTCTTTCATTGCTCAAAAAGTGCTTACAATGGTGAAATAGGTGTAAAACAGCTGATTAGATACGCTTATAAGCGTTACAGGTGAAGGTTTAGCCGTTACACAAAGGAATAAGGCAACAGAAAGGTAAAGAAGCTATGCAACAGAACAGAAACACTTATAAGTGTTGCGTGCTCTTCTTCTCCGGCTCCAGCTGATGAAGAACACCTTGCCGGTCGTGCCGGATCGCTGGCAGTATTCCGGCGAGTCTTTTCTTTGATCTCTAGGCTTCCGTGATACTTTTTAATCAATTCTCTTGGTATATATAGGTTGTACAAACCCTAGGGAGTCTTCCAAACCCATTCAAACACGTTAAAATCTATCCAAATCTTCACAAATCCGATTCCAAGCCGGAATCCAATTTTCCGTCCAAATTCATGATTGTGCAATATTCTCCGGCGTAAATCACTCTAACTTGATGTGTTTGAGTTGGTCTTGGACTCTTGTAGCTTTTGGAACAAATTGGAACCCAAAACAACCCACAAATTACGTGAATAGAGTACACAGCACTTCCTCTTCACGTTCCCGCCAAGTTTGTTTTTGAAATGAGAATGGGGTGCCTTTAACACTTTTCCCGGGTGCCTTTAACACTTTTTGAGCCGATTTTTCCACAAATCTTTATTCTTCTAATGTACCTACAAATGCATAAAAACACGTAATAAACGCAAAATCGAATACTAACTCACTAGAAATTAAGGTGCAAATTAGACACTAAAATGTGTCTATCAAATACCCCCAAACTTAATATTTTGCTAGTCTTCGAGCAAACTATTCTAAAAATAAAGTAAAAATCCTAACTCACTTTCGCAGGAATCGCGACTACATTTAGCGTATGCAGCAAGCCGTTAAACCCCTAGGTGTCCCTAGTGAACGAGTTTTGTCTCGTGAGGGTTTACAAGAGGTATACCCACAAAACCTGAATCTAGATCTTAGCAACACATGAACGAATAAGGGTAAACACTAAACAAGCTAGTTAGTTGGCTACTCAGATATTCGGCTATAGGGACCATTACCCTTTATGGATCCAATCACTGTACACGAGTGTTAACTCAAGCATACTAAAATTCATATCTAAGACAACAGAGTTCTACTCAGACAGTTATCTAACCACCCATCACATGAAAAGACTTAGAAGATGGACGTAGACTGTAGAAGATCACAAATGTTGACCAAGGCGAACGATGTGTCCCGTATCTGTCTGAAGGTCAGTACCGAGATGAAACCTAGTGTGTCGAGATACTCCCCATTTATTTTCAACGGTTACTACTAACTAAAATATTTACAAGTTCCCATAGATCCTGCGTTCCACGCTTGCTTAGGCGGCGGAGACAGGGAGAACTTTAAAATACCAAATACTATTTTTTTTCATTTTTTTTCTAACTTTTTTCGATTTTTTTTTTTTTTCGAATTTTTTTT
>JAJJMC010011514.1:4540268-4551976 GCA_023531435.1 Papaver californicum
TGACACCTAATACATGTGTGTTCCCATGGATCCTGCATTCCACGCTTGCTTAGGCGACGGAGACAGGGGGACCACACACATAACTATAAAACACTAACGTATTATTCATGTGGGGCATGATCTCAACACACTAAATGTCATTCCAGCGCTAATTAACATGTCGATGCTAGGACCCACCAATACTCTCAGAGAAACACGAAATTGCAAATAATAAAACAGAACGTGATGTGGTGGTGACAACTATCATGTTATTTCTAACACCTGAAACTCTGTCTCCTTTATGAATAGACCATCTAGCTGGGCACACCAATCCTTATAGCAAAATGGATAAGTTTCCATCTACCTAGAGTGGTTACTGTCACCCTGAATTGTTCACATGCTTCTAATTCCAAATCTTATTAATCCTAAAAAGTCTCCCAATACCCCCAAACTTAAAATAAACAGTGTCCTCAATGTTTCTAAACACTGCACGAAAAGGAATTAGGGAAAGATATTACCGTGTCGCATGAGCATAAGTTACCTTCTTAAATCATATAGCAATAATCGGAACAACTGTGGATCATCTGAATCAAATAGTGTTATCCACAATAGAAGGAAACAGCAGCAAGCTACGAAGATAAACAATCTGAACACACTTTGATCCCTATTTAGGTAAACCACATCGACCATAGGATTGGTTTTTGGCAACTGAACTTCTTTCTGAACAGGAGGATCAGTGGATCTAGCTCGAAGATGATCTTGTACAATGGCAGACGTGCATATGTCAGGTCCCAAGCTAGGGACCTTACTAAGAGTTAATGGTATAGCACATGGAGAATGATAGTCACCCCCAAACTTAGAGTTTTCAGTGTCTCTAGATAGACTAATAACAATTTCCCTCATTTCCGGATCGTCAGATTCTCGAAAATAGTCAATTGCTTCTTCTAAATTACAATCTGGTGGTGCAGAACCTAACAAAGTGCTCACTTCATTTATAAAACTATCATTATCGCCATCAATTCTATAGTTGGCTAGGCATTTCTCTAATGGATCTTCTAATGGGTCGAGTTTACGCTGTATCTCCCTAGACGGTTTGGATTCCTCCTCTGAATGGATCTGGTGCATACAAACTGTTGGGCTAATTCCCTTAATATCTGCTATGGTCCATCCTAAAGCTTTCTTATTGTCCTGAAGCACGGTTACTAGCCTATTCTCCTGGTCACTATCCAAATCTGAAGCTACAATCACAGGTAAGGTATCTGATGGGCCTAACTCATCAAACTCTAATCCAAAGTGGGCTAGATATTTTTCTAACAGGTCTTCTATCAAAGTGTTTGGTAATGACTCCTGAACTGGGGTCTCTATCATGTTGACGGTTTCTAAGGTGGGGTCATCTAGCTCAGGTGGTTGATTACTAATGTTGAAGATATTCAGCTCAATAGTCATGTTACCAAAAGACAAGTTCATAACACCGTTACGACAGTTAGTGATCGCAGTAGATGTTGCTAAGAACGGGCGACCTAGTATAACCGGTATATGATTCTCTGGATCAGGCACAAGCCTGGTATCAAGCACAACAAAGTCCACTGGATAAATAAGTTTATCCACTTTAATCAAAACATCCTCTATGACACCACGAGGAATTTTCACAGACCTATCAGCTAACTGCAAAGTCATCTGAGTCGGTTTCAAATCGCCTAGTCCTAGCTGGAGGTACACATGGTACGGAAGTAAGTTCACACTGGCTCCTAAATCGAGTAAGGCTCTTTCTACCCGGTAGTTTCCTATTGTGCAAGCTATGGTTGGGGAACCTGGGTCTTTGTACTTAAGGGTCGTACTACTCTGTATAATTGAACTTACATGACTAGCTAGAAAAGCTTTCTTATGTACGCTAAGTTTCGCTTTCGCGTACACATGTCCTTAAGAAACTTGGAATAAGCAGGAATCTGCCTAATTGCATCTAATAATGGAAGGTTGATCGTGACTTTCTTAAAAACTTTTATTTCATTAAAATTGGATTCCTTCCTAGTAGGTGCTAACAACCTTGGGTATGGGGCTCTAGGCATGAAATCAGTTCTCTGAGGGGTTGCCTCAGGCTCGTCAGAGACTTTGTCAGTCTCTTCAACTATTGGGTTAGGATGAACTACAGTTTGTTCACTAACGGGCCTAGTTACCTTGTTATCCACTACCTTACCATTCCTGAGGGTCGTAATTGCATTCACATGACTGGATGATTTCTCCCCAGTCGACATTTCATTGACTCCTCTAGGATTGGGTTCG
Source organism: Papaver californicum (assembly GCA_023531435.1). NCBI lineage: Eukaryota > Viridiplantae > Streptophyta > Magnoliopsida > Ranunculales > Papaveraceae > Papaver > Papaver californicum. The sequence goes on from JAJJMC010011514.1 coordinate 4,542,528, forward strand.
GGTTGACTAGGGAACCTACCAGGTTCTGGCTCTCTCAGAGCCGCAGCAATGTCACTAACTGAGGTTTGTAAACTAGAAATAGCTCTTTCTATGCTCTGGAATCTCTGCTCTTACTTATCGTCATTGCTGGGCTGAGTTGGACCAGCCGAATTCCTGGAGGACCTGTAGCATTACTAAACTGACCTTGAGCCTGGCCTTTCGACCAAGAAAGGTTCGGGTGGTTTCTCCAGCCAGGGTTATAAGATTCCGAATACGGGTCGAACTTTCTATGGTTATCAAATCTAGTGTTATCATAAAGAGAAAAAGCCTGCTCTTCGAATTGGTTGGGCTCTGAACTACTAGCTTGATTCATTTCGACCAGTTCTAGCCTTCTAGATAAGGCTTCTATTTGGGCCTTTGGATCAAAAGATCCTTCTACCCTATTAACATTTCCTCTTCCTAGAAGAATTGTTCTTTTTGGCTCCTTAATGCTCTCCCACTGCTGGGTCTTTTCGGCGATGTCACGTAGAAGTTTCATCGCCTCGGCAGGAGTCTTACTGTCGAACCCTCCGGTTGACAAAGACTCGACCAAGGTTATAGATGCGTAGTCCAAACCCTCATAGAGGATCTGAACTAGCCTTAACTCCTCTATTCCGTGGTTTGGGAATTGGGACAATAAGTCATTGAACCTTTCTACATACACATACAGAGACTCTCCCTCTAGCTGGGAAAACGCGCATATTTTCTGCCTAACAGACGAAATTTTGTTCCTAGGGAAGAACTTCTGAATAAAAGATGAAGTAAGTTGGGCATAGGTTTCAATTGACTGAGGAGCCAAGAGGTATAACCACGACTTGGCTTTGTCTCTTAGTGAAAAGGGAAATAGTCTGAGTTTAATAGACTCGTCATTCAAGTCTCTAATCCTGATTGTGCTACATATTTCCTCGAATTCCCTAACATGAAAATAAGGATTTTTGTTTTATTTTCCTAAGAATAATGGAAGTATCTAGATGATTCCGGGTTTCAGTTCGTAGCTCGCTTCAGTAGCGGCTAACTTGATGCAAGATGGACGTGAGGTCCGGGTCGGATTCAACAAATCCTTTAGAGATGTCATTGCTGACACGGTCTCGGGAGTGACTAGTTCACTCTCAGTTGGCTTCTCAAGGTTAAGGTGAACTACCAGTCTTCCACTAATTAACCTACCTTGAGGGTCTCTATCCCAAGTTCGCCTTAAGGGCGTTCTTGGCATGCAAAAATTAAATCCTAACAAGCAATTAATCAAACACAATCGTGCCCTGACTCAACCAAATCAAACCTAAATCTAGCAAACAACAAGCATGATGGCTTACTTAGATTGTTTCTAGACCAGCTTCTATTCTTTCAAAAGGCAACTGGTTACAATTTTAGCAAACCTCTTAGAACGATCCGAATTAGATTAAGTCGAAGAGAAACAGGATAAGCTCTAAGGAGCTTTGATAACCCTGTCTCTTTGGCACTTTTCCCTGGGTTACAAGGCGGCTCTAATCAACTTAAAATAATCTTCTTGAACTTCGAGTTAGGCTAATAAAGTAACCAGTACAGTCCTTTTGAACGATTTTCCATTAAGCTCGATACCCTATAGGTCTCTTTCTAGTCAAGATTTTAGGCTTAGGTTCGCGTAGGTTTCGTTTTCCTAAAGCGGGCAAGAAGGAGACGGTGATGAAATCCGAAACCTTATCTTGTATGGCCAGGCCTTTCCCTTTACTATGCAAAAATTAAAGTCCGTATTCATTCCTCAGCATATATGCATACAAAGGCGTCCAGAAAACCCACTGACAGGAGATTCGTGGGTTGGTCGAAGTTTACCTCCCGTACCAGACGGGCGTTGAACCGTTGAAGTCGACTCGGCCCACTAATATCCTTTTCAATAGTGTGCGAACCCGAGGGGCTTCCCTGCACACAGTTTGATATTTAAAACTACCCTTCGTAGGGTTTAAAAACAATAAAATGTCCAAAAATGTCCAAAAGAAAGTCCAAAAAGTGTCCGAAAATAAATGAAAAATTACATAAATAATAAAAACCCTAATACAATTTTCTAAACGAATTAAAACTAATTAAAATAAACTAAAAATCTAATTAAGAAAAATAAAATCTTCGATCTTCTTTTTCGTTCTTTAAGCTTTTCCCTTTAACTCCAAGTCTTTAGCTTTAATTCCAAAACTTTGCCTTACTCCCTTTCGATCCAAAATTCAACCTGTAGCAAAAAGAGAAATACCAAAAGAAACATAAAATAGAACAAAGTAAAATAATAAAACTAAAAATAAAAACCTAAAAATAAATCTAAAACCCTAAACCTAAAAACAAGTCCGCGTCGGCGGCGCCAAAAATTGATGTAGTTTTAAAAGTGGTAAATAAAGTGTTCGATTCTCGAACTTGTGAAGGTAATGATTTTAGAAAATAATGGATTTAATCTAAACTAATAAAAATCAGGAAATAAACTAGAGATGATTTTTAGAAAATATGGAGATAACCAGGAATCAAGACTCAGTTATTTCCAACAAATTATGTGATTAATCATGTAATTCTTTTTAAATAAGTTAAGCTCAAATATTGCCAAAATATGATTTTATGTAAACAAGCAGAGGTAAATCATAAGCATGGGACATCAGAGGTTGTCAACCCAGCATGACCCATCAAACAAAAACACCACTACTGAATGAAAACCGTTTTTTCTATTTCAAATCTATGCAATTCAATAAGTAAAGAATTATATAGAAATTAAATTAAATTAGACTTACCACATAATATTAAGGGAAAAACCTCCTCCATCATCCCAGTAAATGTACTTAGCTCATGGTGAAGAAAACTTGCTCAAAATACTCTTTCATTGCTCAAAAAGTGCTTACAATGGTGAAATAGGTGTAAAACAGCTGATTAGATACGCTTATAAGCGTTACAGGTGAAGGTTCAGCCGTTACACAAAGGAATAAGGCAACAGAAAGGTAAAGAAGCTACGCAACAGAACAGAAACACTTAAAAGTGTTGTGTGCTCTTCTTCTGCGGCTCCAGCTGATGAAGAACACATTGCCGGCCGTGCCGGATCGCTGGCAGTATTCCGACGAGTCTTTTCTTTGATCTCTAGGCTTCCGTGATACATTTTAATCAATTCTCTTGGTATATATAGGTTGTACAAACCCTAGGGAGTCTTCCAAACCCATTCAAACACGTTAAAATCTATCCAAATCTTCACAAATCCGATTCCAAGCCGGAATCCAATTTTCCGTCCAAATTCATGATTGTGCAATATTCTCCGGCGTAAATCACTCTAACTTGATGTGTTTGAGTTGGTCTTGGACTCTTGTAGCTTTTGGAACAAATTGGAACTCAAAACAACCAACAAATTACGTGAATAGAGTACACAGCACTTCCTCTTCACGTTCCTGCCAAGTTTGTTTTTGAAATGAGAATGGGGTGCCTTTAACACTTTTCCCGGGTGCCTTTAACACTTTTTGAACCGATTTTTCCACAAATCTTTATTCTTTTAATGTACCTACAAAAGCATAAAAACACGTAATAAACGCAAAATCGAATACTAACTCACTAGAAATTAAGGTGCAAATTAGACATTAAAATGTGTCTATCAGTCTGAACTTGCTGTTGGAGTTTAAAAAGAATTAGGAATTAGGTGCTGGTTGGATTCGAATGGCGGAGTTGTGATGGCAGATACGAAGAGAAAGTCAGTGAGGGCTCGAGTGGTTAATGGAAGTTAATGGGTAATGGAGGTTGCTGGAAGTTTGAAGAGTTTAACAACGTGAGATAATGCTATCGAGAAGATGTTCTGGGATCTGGTGGTTTGAGGATGTTCATGGTGATCATGGTTGTAAGAAGAACTCCAACGAGAAGATGGAGTTGTTTCTGATGGAGTTTGAGCTCGATTCTGAGATATAACTTAGACGTGATGGTTTGAGGCTCGAGGAGCAGCTGGTCTTTGAGACAGCATCATTGATCGATGGCAGAGATTGGTGGATGTAGGCTGGTGGTCTTCGAATAAGTTTCTGGTTGTGGTGGTTATATTGAACATCGAGTTTGTATAAGAGGGCCTTTTAGTTTTTTCATGGAAATAGATTGGCAGAGATGTTGTGACGTGAGTAATGACTAATGAGTTGATGGAAAAGGAATAATGAAGCTATGTGTACAGTTTATGCCAAAATTCCCATTGACATGAACAACCAATAAATTGACAAATACAGTAAATAGAAAGATTTTAACTAACAGTTTGATACACAGAATCCTCTTTAAAATCAATTAATTAGAAAAGTTTCAATTAACCATTTATTTTCTTATCAAACATTTGATCAAATTACAGTCTCTAATTCAATATCTAATTCATGATCTTTATATGTATAGAAGATGAATCATGATAGTGAAACTTTTAAATAGTATCTTACACAATAAATACATACCTAATGATCTTTTCTTTCTTCTCTGATTACTCTTCCTTATCTTATTCTTCTTTCAATTTTCTGACCCCCTCTCTGTTGAATGATCTCTTCTATTTATAGATTATCTAATGGGTCCCTCTTGTCCCGATACCTTCTTTCGTTCTCCTTATTATCTTTAGATCGGGATGATTGTATGGTTGACAGGTCATGCTCTTCACTTTTTTGGTCTGTTACCTTGTATGATTAACACGTACTCTTCGTTCTTTGAGAATCATCTTTGTCCCGATCATAGGTGTCAATCATGTGGTTAAAGTAAATAAAAGTAATTATTGTCTTTACTTTCCCTACCATGTTCGTTTATTACTCTTACTTTCCCGTTCAATAAGCATTTAATGCTATCTGTTTCGATCAGTGTGATACTACTTTCCCGATCTTATGTGTCAATCATGCAGGGATTTATTCAGTCTTTCACATCTGTCATTTACTTGATCCTTTCATACGGCTTTGATTGTGTGCTTCTCGTTCTTCTTAGAACCACTGCTTCTTTCCTTAATCATCTTACACGTGTCTTCCTCCTTTTATTACCTAACAACTTGCCCCCTTCTTCTTCTTTTTTCAAAAACTTTCAACGGTCGATCCAAGGTTTTGGAAAAAGTAGAAGAATAATTACTACCTTCCGTTTTACCATTACTTCTTTTCACACGTTATGTGAGTTTTTCGCAGACAGTAACTTCTATTATCACGTTTGTGTCAGTTACCTTTTTTCGAGGAACTCAAATCTTTGCTTCGATTAACACCTTTTCAAATTGTGCGGTTTCTATTCTTTTCTTTAAATATGATGCAGTCTTTTCCACTTCTGTCTTTACGTCTTAAAGTTACTGCTATTTATACTCCTTGAACTTTTCAAATACTTTCGTTCTCCCAACTGTTCAGGAGCTTTTAGCATCAACCACATTTATTCTACTTTTGATCAAGTAATTGTTTATCTTCTTCCTCCATGTATATTGAGGATTTTAACCTCCAGTATCTTATTTTGATATTTAACCATGATTAGCTTTTAACAGATATGATTGAACTGATAATTGCTTTTGATTTTTATGATCGTTTCTTTATGATCTATGATGATTCCTTCATACATTGATCCTTTGAAATTTTCTTTTCAGATAAAAACATTATGTATTCCAGAAATCCCAATGCTGCTGGTGATCACCAAGAAACCGGAAGACCTTCAAGAATTCTTTCTTCTAGATATGCTGTGTCTCGGTCTGTTCGTAACCCAGCTCCTGATGCTTCTATAACTACCATTCCTGCCCCCAGAAATAAGCGGGCTCATGCCACTTATAGTTATCGGTCGATGAATATTGAGGATTTCAAGAGAAGACATGCTCTTGAGGGATTTAACGTCTCACTCTATGACAAAAATAGTGATGTACTGACTTTATGAGCAATTCAAAGCTTTAACTATTCTTTCCATAGTTTATTAATTTCAGCTGGTGCTTTAGAGGCCGGACTTCGTCTCCCACTATATGAAGAAGAAAATCCTTTCCAATTTAAAGTTCTTGTATCTCGCGGTGATTCTCCTCATGGTCAAGCTCGATCCATTACACAATATAATGGAAATTGGTGGCGTATCGTTGATGAGTGCAGCCTCCGAAGTGAAGGGAGAACTAATCTTACTTGTTACGTTCCAAATTTTGTAGAACGTGACAATTATACAGTTGAAAGTTTTCATTCTACATACGGAGATGGTGTCAGTATCAGGAATTTTATGAAGTGGAGCGTTAGCGCTGTTCGTAAGTGTCTTAAGGGATTTCCCTTATTATATGAGGTTGACGATCCAAAAATCAAGTTTATTCCATTTACCAAAATTGATTTTCCCACAAAAGAAAGAATTCGTCAAGATCATGACTATAAGTGGTATCGTACTCCAATTATAATTGAAGGTCCTTGGGTTTTTGGTAACATCTCCAAAGATGAAATTCAAAGGGTTCGTAAACGTTTCCCAAGCTATTGTCCTTGGCGGTTAAATTTTGATGACTACAAGTTTGAATATAAGATTCGTACTCTTCTTTCTTTTAGTATTCTCCCGAACTACCATTGAATTTTTTCTTACGGGACAAATGTTTGTGCTTCAGGTTGAACCCGATTCTGAACTTCAAACTGAAGTTCCTCCTCCTCACCCAAGCCTCGGTATTCAGATCGTTGAAGGTAGGCAAAGATTTGAGGAAGAAGTTGTTGAAGGTAAGGGGAAACGAAAATTGGTTCTCCCTGAGAAGAAGAAAAAGAAACCAAAAAAACCGTTGTACCCTTTTGAAGTAGAAGAAGGGGATATTAGAGATTGCTTTGTTGAAGGGAATAGCAGTTCAACTCTTATCTTAGCTGCGGGACAGAACGTTGAAGGTTCGGTCCAAGCAGAAGTTTCGGGACAGCGCGTTATCATTGATGTTGTTTCTGTTAGCGTGGGGGAGCCAATTATTTCTTCGGACCAGCCTCCAATAACTCAATCTATTTCTGAAGTTGTTCCTACTACTGCTGCTCCGACCGGCTTTTATGATTCCTTTTATCCCTTTCCTTATAACTTCGACATAGAGCCAATCGCTTCAAATGGTGGTACAATGACAGTTTTTACTGGGTTACCTCAAGAAGAAGCAGATGATATTGTTGTTGAAGAGGAAAATATTGAAGAAGTGAATGATGCTGTTATTGTTGAAGAAAATATTGAAAGGAAAATGTTGTTGTTGATGTTATTGTAGAAGAAAAGACAAATGAAGTTACTGAAGAAGCGGATGTTGAAAACATAGCTCCTAGTACTTCAGCTACAGATGTCCCTAATTTCCCGAACCTCCTTGTAGATAAAAATGCTTCTGGAGTCATTCATGAATCAAATGCACCCATCGGGACATTGGTTCATTCTTCCACTAATGCTGAGAGGGCCGATGTTGACATGCCTGATGCTAAACCTTCTTCTCAAAGGTCCTTCTCTGAAGTGGATTTAAATATGGGAATGAATGAAGGAATCAACCTTGCTGGTGATGAGGAGAAGCTTTCAAGTGGTTTATTTTTAAAGGACTTCTGAATACTTCCGCATGTCCCGAATCATTGAAATCTGATAGTTCTTCGATGTCTAGGCTACGGAATTCACTTGGTGTTGTTCCACTGGAGGATGCTCGGGACGCCTGGTTCGAAAGCGAATGCTACGATCAATTGTTCCCACTAAATCCTCCTTCTTCTTTAAATGAAGTTCTGGCTATTGCAGAGGGTTCATCATATTCTTTCCCGCAGCAAGCTCTTGCTCGGCTTAAATATGGCACCGATTGCTTATTCGCTTCATATAAGTTTTATAAAGCTCGGGCCACAATGATGGAGCTATTGTTCAAGAACGAAGCAGAGAGGGTGAAGTGTGGAACTGATGATTTGCAGCAAGAAAATGAAAATCTCAAGCAGCAAAACAACTATATTCAACAACAACTTCAACAACAACAACAACAACAATAACAACAACAACAACATTAACAACTTCAAAATTTTGAGGATCAAAATCAAAGGCTTCAAAGTCAGAATCAAGATTCGTTCCTTGCCCCTTACTTTGTACCTATTTTGGGTTCGTACCTCTACAGGTTCGTACCAATTTTTTTTTTTTTTTTTTTAAGATTTGAAATTCATTTATGGTATTAATGGGAGACTTGGATTCCCTATTTAGGTTCGAGCGTAGGATGATTCAGTTGAACAATCATGCAAAAGAAGTAAATATGGAAATGGAATTGGTTAAAGGAAAATTAGCACAATTGTCCGATAGTATTGAGTTGAATACTTGGAGACGCAATAGAGCTGAATCGAATTATCAGGAAGCTCTGAAACTTTAACTGTTAAAGAAACAGAGTTGAAGTCTATAGCTAGAGGTATATGCTTGAGTTATATGCTTGTTTTGGTTAGGGTATTATATGGTTTATCTGATACTTATTCTGGTTTTCGGGGTTAGAAAAGAAGGTCAATAAAGCTAATGCACGAGCAACAATAGCAGAGGCTGAACTCAATGTTGCGAATAGCACAATAACAAATATTACTGAAGAGTTGAAGACTTCGGAAAAGAACGTAGCTCTTAGCGTACTAAAGCTTCGGGATTTGCAAACTCGTTTGAATGCTGAGACTTTTAAGCTCGAAGCTCGTGAACAGGAAATTGTAAAAGAACAATCAAAATCTGAGGAGCTATTAAAGGAATTAAATGCTGAAAAAGATCAAAGATCCTGCTTGAGTAAACAAGTAGAAAAATATCAGCAACAAATTAAACATCTTCAATTAGAAATTGATTACGGGAGGGCTTATACAAGTTGGGTGAGACAAGATTCCAAGGAAAAAATTGCAATGTCATTTAATGCTGCCTTGGATCGTGCTCAAGCCGATCCTTCTGTATTGAATGGTCGTGCTCCTGTCCCAAAGGTTCCTTCTCAACCGTCCCGACGCACCGATTCCGAAGCCTAGTTGTACTTGTTCTTTGTTCTAATGTACATAGCTGCATCTTTTGATATTCTTTTCTTATGTACCAATCCTTTTGTATCTTGAGTTTTGACATACTGTAGTTGGAAACTTCATTTTGTGACTTTCTTCTATTGTGCTTGGATATGCTTTTTATATTGTTCCTGCATAAGAGATGATATTTTTGAAATCTTTAGGTTAATCATATTGTTTCATGAGTACAATGGATCGAAGTATATATACCTCAAAACATGTAATTCGAGGTCCCACACATACGAAACAAACCCGGGCCAGGGGTAAGATACAGGGTTGGTCCCGAACGTACTCTGAAAATGATAACCATAAATTAGGCATTCCTTCTTTATTAGAATCTCAGAATTATTAAAATTCTATAAGGACATTTACCTTTTTGTTGATATTACGATTGTATCGCTAATTGTAAGCGCTTTCCAGAATATGATGTTCCTGGAGTAATTGAATCATAATTGTGTCGCCAATCGAAGCGTTTTCCAGAATATGGTGTTCCTGGAATTGAATTTTGATTATGTCGCCAATCGTAGCGTTTTCCAGAATAAG
>JAJJMC010011514.1:4551986-4587651 GCA_023531435.1 Papaver californicum
GCGTTTTCCAGAATAAGGTGTTCCTGGAGTAATTGAATTTTGATTATATCGCCAATCGTAGCGTTTTCCAGAATGAGGTGTTCATGGAATTGACTGTTATTTTAAGTATAACTTCATAAAAATCTTATCATCAGATAAAGTATTGAATAAAAATTTGTATACCTGTATTAGCCACCATAGTTGTACTGTTAATCATGGATAATAAAGTTTTAAGTATTGTGCGTTCCATGGATGTTGTAAGATTTCTCCTTGCATATTCCGAAGATAGTATGATCCTTGTCCCGCTGATGCTTGTATTATGTACGGACCATCCCAAGTTGGTGCGAACTTCCCTGCACTTTTGTCCCGATGGTATTATGTGATTTGTCGTAAAACATATTGTCCTTGGACAAAGTTTCGTGACTTGACCTTTTTGTGGTAATTCCTTACCAACTTTCTTTGATAATTTCCATTTTCTGGAGTGCCACTTCTTTTTTTTCTTCTAAATCTTTGTAACATTAAATCTGAATTTAGATTTTTCTCCCATGCTTCTGTTCTAGTTGTAGGTAGAATGACTTCTGTTGGTATAACTGCTTCTGTCCCGTAGGTAGAAGGAATGGTGACTCTCCAGTGGATTCTTTTCTTGTGGTACGATACGCCCATAATGTGTTATGCAATTGTTCACACCATTGTTTGTAATGTCCATCCAATGTTTTCTTCAAATTTGTTGCGATTGTTTTATTTGTGGATTCAGCTTGTCCATTACTCTGGGGATAGAATGGTGTGGATTTGTGTTTATGAATGTTAAATGCTTCAAATAGCATATCAATGTTCTTTCCTTGAAATTACTTTCCATTATCAGAAACTATGGCTGCTGGAATCCCAAATCTGCAGATGATATCTTCAAATAAAAATGTGAACACATCGATGTCTCTGACTCGAGCTAATGCTTTAGCTTCTACCCACTTGGTAAAATAATCGGTGGCCACAATTAAATATTTTCTCTTTTTGGTCCCTTCAACTAACGGACCAACAATATCTACCCCCCATTTCGCGAATGGCCATGGACTGAGTATAGAATTAAGCTCTGTGGCAGGTGCTTTGATTTTCTTTGCGAATTGTTGAAATTCTTCACACCTTCGTACCATGTTTTCTGAGTCCTTAAGCATGGATATCCAATAATAACCTTGGGTTTTAGCTTTTAATGCGAGTGAACGTCTTCCACTGTGGTTTCCCGCATCTCCATAATGTATTTCTTTTGAGTATCCGTAATCCTTCCTTTTGTGATAAACATCGGAATAATGGCACGAGGAATGATTTACGATACAAAATACCATCCAGAAGATGGTAATTATCCTATTTGAGTTGAATTTTTCTCGCTTCTTAGAATTTGAAGGCAATATTTTATCTTGTAGATATTGATGAATCAGAATCCTCCAATCTGGTTCATTTGGTTGATCATCTACTTGTTGAGGCATAGGTGCGGCATTTTGTATTGCAGGATCATTAATTTCTTCTATCACATCTTCTTCTATGTTATTAAGTGTTTTTATCTGTATAGATGGTTCATATATTCTTCCGACTTTTATAGCTGTGATATTAGGATCGTTTACCATGGAGGAAATGAATGCCAGCGCATCAGCATGTCGATTTTTGTCTCGGGACAGATGCCGAAAAATAATGTTTGGGATTTGATTTGCTAAGGTTTGTTAAGGTTTTTATATTGTACTAAATCTTCATCAAGTGTTTGATATTTTACTTCGACTTGTCGAATTACCAATTGCGAATCACTTGTGAGTCGAACATTGCTGATTCCTAGCTCGATGATGAGTTTTAGAGCATGAACCACAGCTTCATATTCGACTATGTTATTTGTATGTTCTTCAAACTCAAGACGAGATGAATGTGTCATTCGTCCTCCCATTGGTGCAGTAATCACAATGCCAATTCCCGCTCCTTACTTATTTCGGGACCCATCAACAAAGACTTCCCACCTTTGAGAATTTGTTGAGTTCAGAATATCTTGTGGGTCCTCTTCCTCGCATCCTGGTAATCCTTTAACATAGATATACAAATAAAAAATGAATTATTAAAGTGATAAAAATTTTAGTGAAAAAGTTTTAAATAAGTTAAATTTTTTTTCACCTATCAGACCTTGAATTTCATATTCTTCTTCAATCGAGAAATTCGCAAGGAAGTCAGCTAAAACTTGAGATTTTTGTGCGGTTTGCAACTCATAAATGATGTTGAATTTTTCTAGCTAGGCGTTCCATTTTGCGATCCTCCCTACTTTTCCTGTATTCTTTAACACCGAGTGTAACGGTGCCTTGCTCGGGACACGAACATAATGTGTGAGAAAATAGGTACGTAACTTCTGAGTGGCAAAGACCAATGATAAAATGAGTTGTTCGATTTTAGTGTAATTTCTTTCTGCTGAATTAAGGGTTTTGCTGATGTAATATATTGGTTTTTCTATTTTCTCATTAGTACGTACCATCACTACGCTGATTGCATCTTCCGTTGCCGCTATGTACAAAGTTAATATTTCTTCAGGTTCCGGTTTCTGTAATGCTAGTAATATAGCCAGATGCATTTTTATGTTTTGGAATGCTTGTTCACATCGGTCGTTCCAATCAAATTTATTTTTCTTCTTCAGTATATCAAAAAAGGGTTTGCACCGTTCTGATGATCTAGCAATAAATCTGCTTAAAGTGGCCAAACATCCATTTAATTTCTGTACACTTTTAATGTTTTTGGGTGATGGCATATCTGTTATTGCTTGAATCTTTGCTGGATCAACTTCAATTCCATTTTTTGTAACCAAATAACCCAAAAAACGTCCCGAAGTAACACCAAAAATACACTTCTCCGGATTAGCTTTCATCTTGTATTTTCGTAATGCACCAAAAATTTCAGTGAGGTCTTGTAGATGATTGATAGATAATTTACTTTTTACCAACATATCATCCACATAAACTTCTAGAATTTGCCCGATCCAAGGTTTGAATATTGCATCAACCAGTCGTTGATATGTTGCTCCCGCATTTCGTAATCCAAATGGCATCCTGGTATAGCAATACAACCCCCGTGGAGTAAAGAATGTCGTATATTCTTGATCAGCTTCTGCAAGTGCAATCTGGTTGTATTCTGACTGACCATCCATAAAAGATAATGCCTCATGGCCTTCTACAGCATCTACCAACTGATCAATGTTGGGAAGTGGATAACTATCTTTTGGACATGCCTTATTTAAATTGGCGAAGTCTATACAGATTCTTACTCCACCGTTCTTTTTTGGAACGATCACCATATTAGAAATCCACGTTGTATATCGTACTTCACGAATGAATCCTGCATTTAAAAGCTTTTCTAACTTTTTTTCTACTGGATCGTGATACTCCGGTGCAACCTTACGTATCCGTTGTACAGCATCGGGACGTATTTGTAATTCATGTTGTACAATATTTGGATCTATCCCGGGCATGTCTTCCATGTTCCATGCAAATATATCTACAAAATCACGAAGTAGCTTGATCAAACTTTGCTCCATGTCTTCTTTCATCAATGTTTCAATTCGCACTTGTTTAGGAAATTCTGTAGTTCCAATATTTATAATTTTAGTTTCTGCAGAAGTGAAAATTGGTTTAGGATTCCCGGTCGAAGTTGGAGTTCCCTTCAATTGCTATGAGGATCCTTCGAATTGCCGATTTATTGAATTTTCTTGATTCTTACTGATTTCTCCTAATTCATTTGTTGCTTTTTGTTCGATGTTTCTTTTCAAGTATTGATTTATCTCCTTTTACTTTGCTTTGATTTTACGGTCTTTCTTTCTTTCCCGCTGTTGTTGTTCTCGTTCTTCATTCATTCTTACTTCTGTCATTATACAAAACTTTGCATCATCTTGATCTCCCTTGATCTCCATTTCTCCTTGCGGTGTTGGAAACCGCAAATATTGATGATAAGTTGAAATTACACCTTTCAGCTGGTGTACCCATCGTCTCCCGATTATTGCATTGTACGGGGATGGAGCATCTACTACGCTGAATCTTGTCAAGATGTTAATTGGTCCAGCAGATACTTGAAAATCAATCTCCTTCGGGTCTTAAAGCCATTCAATTGAACCCATAAATAACATATCGGGACGGGATTAACTGATCTTTTTTTAGTCCCATTTTGCAAAATGTGTCATGAAACAACATATTTAAAGAACTGCCCCCATCCAAATTTTTTTTTTAAATGTTCCACCCTGACATTAGCAATGTAAGAACCAAAGGATCATTATGCATCCCAATTTCTTGATTTACTTCCTGTGCCGAGAAAGTTAAAGGGGATGCCATCCATTCTTCCCAAGCTTCTGTTATTCTTCCTGATACTTTAAAAATTTCATGGTCCCGAATCATCTTGCATAACTTTTTATTGATTGCAGCGTTCATATCTGTATCTCTTTCTTCTGAAAATGATATCATATTAATGGTTTGTTCGTTATACGGGATATGCACTGCATTGCCTTTGTCTGGTCTTGCTATTGGTTCGGGCCTTTGAATGAATTCTTTCAACTCTCCTGCATCAATCATTCTTTGTACCAGTATAATAAAATTCCTGCAATTATCTGTTGTGTTCCCTTTATAACTGTGGTACTCACAATAATCTTTTGAATGTTGTGTGAATTCAGGCTGATTGCCTCTTGATGGTGGCCACTGAAAATCTGGTTTATTTTTTATGATTTCGAATAATTCAGAATATGATATATTGAGTTTTGTGAACACTCTTTCTTAAAATCGCTGAACAAAATTTTTGTTATCCCCTTGCCGTGGGCGTTTTGATTCTCTTGGTTCAGATTTATGAGGGAATTTCTTTTTTTGTTCTGGTGATACTTCGATTGAATTTGTCCTTTTTATGTTTCTTTGATTTCGCGAATTACTTCTCGGACCTTGTTCTTGCACATCTTGCAATCTTGCACATGTTTATATTATTTCCCTGAGTTGTCCCTCAGTTTTGGGATTGTTACGATGAATTTCAATAAAAAGTTGACATCTCCGATCAGCGATTCCCCACTTATAATGATTGATCGTTGTACTTGAATCTACATCTCCAATTGCTTGGCAAATTGTATGTCATCGGGCCGTATATGACCAAATCGTCTCTTCTGGCCATGATGTAAGGGAATATAGTCTGTCCACTCCCGAATCAACGGGCTTGTTGTACATGTATGCCTCGAGAAATTTCCTCACTAATTGTGAATAACATTGAATGGAATTTTCTGGCAATCTGTCATACCATAATAATGCTGAACCTTTCAAACTTGATGGGAAGCGTCGACACATTATTGTTTCGTGTCCGTCCCATCGTGACATCACTAGATTATAATATTTTAAGTGTGAGGTCGGGTCCTTCGTACCATCATAACATTCAAATACAAGGATACTGTATTCTCTTGGCAATGGAACACATGTCACTGTTGAGCCAGCGGTGTTCGTTTGGCTTCCTTCAGCACCTCTTCAATTCTTCCTCCTTCTTTATTTTTTAACCCTTTTATCTCTTCTTTCATTTGCCCCATAGCTTCAATACATTTTTTCCATTGTGGACGTTGAATTTCTTGATTTTCCCATTGCCTCCTAGCCCGGGATGATGATCCTGCTAATACCATTCTCTGATCTTGATTTTCCCTTTCATTTCTGGGTGCATGCATTCCAGAAATTGCTTCTTGACTTCGTGACCCTGTTGCTGCTAGTTTTTCCTCACGTTGAATCGCATTTTTCAAAGCTTGATTTTCTTTGGTTAATAATGCAATTTGATCATTACTGGCTCTTTGTTCTCTTCTTATTTCATTCATTTCTTCCAACAGATTTTGAAGATGATTTACTTCATTTCGTGAATTCTCATGATGTGACGATTTATTTTGAATAATGGTATTTGGTGTTAATTCCTGAAATAGGTATATGATTTCCTAAATCACTCTGCTGTTTTTCTGGTTCACTCTCTTCTTCCCTTTGTCTGTAATTTTGTCCGTCGTTACTGTCCTGATTTTCGGAGCCTGCTTCTTGAGACATATTTCTTCTGGATTCTTTGTTTCTTGATTGTTTCTTTTCTCTCTTGAATTCTAATGATCTTTCAAAAGTTAGTCACATAATTTCTTAACAGATTATTTAATATAGAAAGAGTCAGACACTAATTTACTGACCTTCTAAAAATCTATCTATACTTTTAGTAAAATAATTTGTATCATCTACTATGAATCTTTTAAAATTCATATAAAAGGAAATCAAACATTTAAACGGATCCATTCAAACTTAAAACTTTTTCTTTTCAATGACATACAATTTCCCTTTTGCATATCACATAATAGGTTATTATGCAATAGAAATCACTTGTTGGCAAAGATTAAATTAAGCCAGAATGTTGCATAGAACTATCAAATTCTTTATACTAAGTTTCTTTACTTTTTGAAATACATCAAAAAAATCCATTTTTCTTGAACAGGTAGGATTAATTCTTTGACACAGTCCCTGTTTCTAGCGCCAAATTGTTTATGTCAAAATTCCCATTGACATGAACAACCAATAAATTGATAAAATACAGTAAATAGAAAGATTTTAACTAACATTTTGATACACCGAATCCTCTTTAAATCAATTAATTAGAAAAGTTTCAATTAACCATTTATTTTCTTATCAAACATTTGATCAAATTACAGTCTTTAATTCAATATCTAATTCATGATCTTTATATGTATAGAAGATGAATCATGATAGTGAAACTTTTAAATAGTATCTTACACAATAAATACATACCTAATGATCTTTTCTTTCTTCTCTGATTACTCTTCCTTATCTTATTCTTCATTCAATTTTCCGACCCCCTCTCTGTTGAATGATCTCTTCTATTTATAGATTATCTAATGGGTCCCTCTTGTCCCGATACCTTCTTTCGTTCTCCTTATTATCTTTAGATCGGGATGATTGTATGGTTGACATGCGATGCTCTTCACTTTTTTGGTCCGTTACCTTGTATGATTAACACGTACTCTTCGTTCTTTGAGAATCCTCTTTGTCCCGATCATAGGTGTCAATCATGTGGTTAAAGTAAATAAAAGTAATTATTGCCTTTACTTTCCCGTTCCATGTTCATTTATCCCGTTCAATAAGCATTTAATGCTATCTGTTTCGATCAGTGTGATACTACTTTCCCGATCTTATGTGTCAATCATGCAGGGATTTATTCAGTCTTTCACATATGTCATTTTCTCGATCCTTTCATACGGCTTTGATTGTGTGTTTCTCGTTCTTCTTAGAACCACTGCTTCTTTCTTTAATCATCTTACACGTGTCGTCCTCCTTTTATTACCTAACATGTACACGGAGCTAGATACGATAACAGAGTTTGAAAGAGAAAAAATAAGGGAAGAACAAGAAAACAGGTAAATAAAGTGAGTTGCTGCCGTTCAATTCAGATGAAGGGAGGAGATTGAAGATGTGCGTAGAATCCGTGTTTACTGTTGGTTTGTCGGTGGTGGGATAAGGATTATAGAATCCTTTTGAGTTTAAAACTCTAAAGAGGCGGTGACTTGGCACTTATAAATAGATGTCGTTGACTCCACTTTGAACACATCCCATACCTTTTACGCCTATTCTCTGTTTCCAACACTCTCCAATCTTTTCCACCTGCTAGCTTATCCCATCACCTGTTCCCATCAACCCACAGCCTCTCCAACTCACGTCCATAGCAATAGTGAAGCTGCCATACACAAAACAGTGAAGATGGGTACCGTTGTTGTTCGGTTTGAGTTGTTTAAGTTTTATTTCTTTATTTGCTCTAAACTTTATTATCACATGTAGCTAAATCTATTTGATTACAGATGATTTTTATAATTATGGATATAATACTTTAATAGTTTTACTAATTTATTTGGAGTTTTGATTATTTATTGATCGTTTTTACTATCTAATATTTTATGAGTGATTTTTAGATTGTTTGGAACGCGTGCTAAATTAATTTATTGGTTATTTTATCTCTAGTAGAGAGTTGTGAGATACGTGTAATAGTCGAACAACGATCTACACAAGTAGGAATCACGAGACCTTGCACAGGGATTTTGTGAAAGCAATTGCATGTGAAGACAACATTAGTAATGTATTCGATTGGGTTACACCTTGAGAGCTTATTCTTGGTGGCTCAGATGGATAGAAATCTAGTAGTCGAACACTTCCGTATCTAGTGACACAAGGAGTTTTGGGGATAGCAGAGTTTATTGCTATTCTACGGTGGTAATTATTGATTCTGACGAAAGATAGATGAATATACTAATTCAGTCAATGTTTGATGACGGCGAATGACTCTCTAATCATATTTCTTTCTTATTATTTTGTTTATTATTTTTAGTTAATTAATTTACAACCAACCTCTTTTTCAGTATTTATTCTAGTTTTACTAATCTAAATAACAATCTCAATTACACAGTTCTCTGTGGGAACAATCCTTATTACCGTTATATTACCAGTTAATTAATGAAAAATATAGTGATTAATTTGCGACCCGCATCATCTCTATTACCAGTTAATTAATGAAAAATATAGTGATTAATTTGCGACCCGCATCATTTCTCAGTAACAACGCTTGGTTCTTTTTTGGCTATTGATTTCTCGACAATAACGTTTGTTTCTGTTTTTACAACTGGTTTCTCGACAACCACGCCTGGCTCTGCTTTTGCGATTGGTTTCTCGACAGCAAGACTTGATTCTGGTATCACGTCAATTATGGCAGCAGGCTCTTCTTGTTTACATTCATAAAAAAAAGTCCCGGTTTTTGTGAGCTCTACTGGCCTCGGTTGTGCAGCTTTATGTTCGTGGCTACCAGTTTTTGTATCCACCGATATTTGTGAAACAATAACTCGACGAATCAATTTAAAGTACTGCCAAAAAATTATATTCAGTCTCCAGAGTCAAAAATTGCACCAATATGCAGATCACTTAGATTTTTCCCCACACTCAATTTAGTCACACTAACTGTGTATGATGACCTGGGAAAAAGTTTCAAGTAAGCAAAATAAGGAACACTTCACTAAATTTGTAAGAATAGTGAAAACGTGAAACGAAGGTTACTCAATTACGTGATATTGAATGGTGTTTGCGTGAGATTGAATGGAGTTTCATCTTGTTTTGAGCCTCCTTTGTTCCCGAAGTTAATTCTTCCAACCCCATCAAATCCAAAATACATGGAAAAAGAATTTGAAATTAAGTCTCTGCTTGACAATAATCTAGGAACGGATGTGTTCCCCATACCAAGTCCAAATATCCCATTTGGAGCTCTACAGCCCAAAAATGCACTATTCTGACCACTACTACATAATCGAAGCATATTTATTTATAATTGTTAGATTACAACCACTTCTATGAACTAATTTAAAAGCAGCCAAAAGGCAGGGACAATTCATATTCTAACTGGAAGTTTTTTGAGCCAGCAGTGAAAACCTACCCAAATATTATCGTTGTATCAATGTCTTTTTGCTCATGATCTTCTACTGTCAAATGCAAGATGTCCTCCATCCAAACTCTGGAAGAAAATGTACGTCTCTGTATAGAACTTGATAAGGGCATTGAGTACTTGGATGATTTGGAGCATCCTGTTTGGAGCTCACATAAACTACTGTTGCAGGAAACATGTTTACTCGATGCTGATAAGATACTACTGTAAATGTTGAGTTTGTATTTCCTGACCAACACACGTATACTTGTAAGAAAATAGAGAAGCAAATATTAGCCTATATTCAATGTGTGCAGATGCCAAATAGCTTACTTTTAGCCTCATTTTACTAAAAAGATAGAGATAATATGCAAACAAAAAACAAAATACGTACAACTCCATAACATGTTATAAACCGCGGTACAACATTAGATTGGCGGATATATAATTAAAAGTAGATAAGAAGTTTACAGAGTATGAACCATGAAACATTATGGGAGAGATATCAAAATAAAATAGCAGTCTATCAAGACTAACCACATCTTTGGTACTACCGAAGTCACATAGCTTGAGATAGTGGTATGTGGACAATGCCCTGGAAATGTTGCAATAGTAATCAAAAGTTGGATAATCTCAGTTGCGTACCAACACAGAACAAAGAGAATATCTTCGCAAAATATCATAAATCTTAAATCATGTTCTTGAACCTAAAGAATATATAGAGCTTGGATCATGAGGCACCTGAGAATACAATGACATCCTAATTCCAGCCAACATATCAACTGAATATGATATGTTGCATAAAAATTGCATCTACACTTAACATCCAATTTATCCATGCATAAAAATTAACCCTCAACATGTTATTGAAACCAACAAAAAAAATCATATGAAACTAAACCATTAAAAATCAACTTATTTACCACAACAACTTAAAAACAAAAAACTCCTTAACCTCTAGCCTAAGCTTTCGGTTAAAAGTACAACACTGCGAGGTATATTAATTTTCTGGTCAGATTGTTTCCCTCTCCTATGTTATACTTCAATCCAAATCTATCATGCATCAAACTCAAAACAGTACGAATGATCATTTCATACGATAAGGAAGCTATTTTTAAAGGTTCACTTGAACTATGCAAGTGCAAACTAAAGAGACGAATTTGAAGTCCACAGATCTCATAATCTACATAAACAAAGAGTTATTAAAGGATTAACATGAATCTTGCTCTCAGAGTCTCAGTTACTCTCTTTCTATAATCTTAATCACTGTTGTTAAAATTCCTCATTTTCGAAGTCTAATCACAATTATTAAGGTTCATGTAACGACTGATACAAAAACAACCCTGTGTTTACCTATATAAAATAATTTACTAAGCAGAAAACGATACAAATTACAGTTTCATTCACGGAACACATCTGAATTTGTCGCTTAAATTTTGCATCTTGGAGAAGAATTAAGATTTTCGTACAGAAATTGAGCCATTTAACAAACCCTAATTTTGCTCCTAGTTTAGAAACTCAATTTAAGACACATATTTTTGAAGGAAATAAAAACTTGATGGATGCATAACACTTTTAAGTATTCTAGGGTTAACACAAACCTTCAATAGATTGTCTGGGAGTCTTGAATCCCAAACCAACATTCTTGTAGTATCGGTTTCCTCCCTTTCCAGAAGGCTCTCAAATTCCATATACTTTTGAGCTACATAAAACAAATCATAGAATCAGCAAGAACACAAATATACGTAATCGAAACAGGGAAAAGGGAAAATCAAGTTGGACAATCACAGGATCAGATCGGAAAACGAATAAACTATAAAAAAAAAGTAAAACAAAATTAACCTAGGATCTGTACAATAAAAATAGCGAATGAAGCAAAGAAAACTGATTAAGCTGCGGATGAAACAGATGATTAGACGTAATAAAGGTGTAAAATAGGGAGAGAAAAAATATGAAAGAAGAAATAGGCCATGGGTTATAAGCTTAAAGGTGTTACTATCCAACTAAATAAAACCCAACAAAACAAATTTAACACAAAAACTCATTATAAATCAACTGTCCATATTACCTTTGCTTTTTGTTCAGCCCAACTTCAGAAACTATTCACGCCCATCACGCCCACTACGCACGCCCACCTTCATTTAACGCTATTAACGCCATTTTTTCCCTCTTAACTTCTATCATCTACCATGTCCAAAATTCATACCTGAACACCTGAACCAACATCATCAGAGAAAAAAACCTGAACCAACATCATCGTCATCATCAATCATATCAAAAATCATCACACTAATCTCCCTGAAACAAAAGTCATCACTTAAATCATCATCAACAGTAGAACTTGAGTCGTAATCAACCTAAATTTCTGATTCTAAAACGATTGTTGATCATCAACAGTAGAATTGAGTCTTCTACTTTTAACTCATCATAGTCTACCTGAAGTTTCTATTCAATTCTTTCCCAGTTTAAACCTAAGAAAAATCACAGAAGATCATTAAACATGGTGAAGAAACAAGACAAGAAGATGAAGAAAAAACTCAATACTCCAGTTAAGAAACAAGAATCTACGAAAGGTAAATTAAAGTTTATAGTTTCATCATATTCCGTGATTGTTTATGGTTGAAAATCAAAATGCATTTGGTAAATAAGGTTTCATCATATTCTGCATGTTTATGATTTTTAGTTTCCTGATTTTGGTTTCGTCGATGTATTTGGTTAATAAGGTTTCATCTCTTTCGAAATTACAGGTTTCATAGTTAGGTTTCAGTTACATTTTTCTGAAACTAGGTTTCATTGATTTTCATCTGTTTCAACGTTTAGATTTCATCTGTTTTAACCTAAATTATTGTGTTGGAACCCAAATAGGTTTCATCCTATTCTGTGTGTGGTTGTGACCAACAATGTTGGTGATTTTTTACTTAATTGGTATTATGATGGAACCCAAAAAGGTTTCATCCTAATCTGTGTATGTTTGTGACCAACAAATGTTGGTGGTTTTTTATTTAATTGGTATTATGATGGAACCCAAAAAGGTTTCATCCTATTCTGTGTATGTTTGTGACCAACAATGTTGGTGATTTTTTACTTAATTGGTATTATGATGGAACCCAAAAAGGTTTCATCCTAATCTGTGTATGTTTGTGACCAACAATGTTGGTGTTTTTTAGAAAATGCATGTTTTGATGGAACCCAAAAAGGTTTCATCCTATTCTGTGTATGTTTGTGACCAACAATGTTGGTGTTTTTTTACTTAATGCATGTTTTGATGGAACCCAAAAAGGTTTCATCCTATTCTGTGTATGGTTGTGACTAAAAAATGTTGGTGTTTTTTTACTTAATGAATGTTTTGATGGAACCCAAAAAGGTTTCATCCTATTCTGTTCTGTTTGTGCTAATGGCTTACTTATTCTGTAACAGGAAAAAAAAATTCCAGATCCATACAGATGCTCATAACAACATTTGTGTGCAGAGGCACCAAAAATAAAAGCATTGATACACACTAAAGAAAAACACATGAAGGCACTTGTTGCATGTCCATTCTGGCGTTTCTTCAAACTGTTCTTCGATGGTACCCTTCAAGCAGAAAAATTAAAGAAAATAACAAGAGCAGTTCAGATGATCTTAGGGTCATTTTATAGAAGTGTAAAGGGTGATAAACCAGATTGTTTCAAATTGATGAGAGCAAGGAATATGATACTACGGACAACACCTGAACAGTTCGCTGTCATCTTTGGTCTACAAATGATGAAGAATGTAGATATACACCAAGATGTTGAGCTGAAGAAAAAGGTGAACATGTTTCAAGTTGAGTATTTTAAAGGAGCTAAGAAGATGAGGAAAACTGATATTATCAGAGCTATGATGGAAACAGCAGTAGATGAAACCAAAGCTGAAGACTTCGTCAAGCTATTCATACTCTATCTCTTGGTTTTCGATATTTGTCCCAAACAAAGGTGGGCAGAATCTGACATCAAAATACTTGTACCAAGTATTTGAGATGAATAAAGTGTGTTGGCCTGATGTTTTGCATGAAAATCTAATTGAGTCTATAATTAAAGTTGAAGAAGTTGATGATGTATCAGGTTGCGTCATTTACCCACTGGTAAGTTAATTTTTGTTTCTTTTGATTCATAAAATGTTTGTTTTTTATTTTTCCCAAGTTTGATTACTAATTTAAATGTTGAATTGTGTATTGATTTTTTACAGTATTGGTGTGCTGAGATGACAAACATCACTTTGAGAGAAGATGAGAGTGAAATGTACGCAAGGTTCGCTAGATTTGACCTTGATGAAATAAGCAAGCAAGGGGTGAATAATTTTGATGATCTCTCCAACAAGCCAGAAATTTTCTCCAAGGTAAAAGCAACAACAGTTCTTGTTTGTTTATAATTTTTAATGTCTGAACCTTATTCAAGATGAAAAAGCAAAACTATGGAACCAAAAAAGGTTTCATAGTTTATTTAATACCAACTTATTAATCATAAATTTTCTTGTATTCCACAGATGATTGTGGGTTACCGTCAGGGATCCTTCATGTTAGAATATAATGAACAAGAAATACGCTTGGTCCAGCGTATAGAGGAAGAGGAAATTCAGTTTGAAGAGTACATAGATGGTGAAGGAAATGAAGAGGAAAATCCAGATGTTGGTGGTGAAAGAAATGAAGAGGATAATGAGATGGTTGGTGAAAGAAATGAAGATATTGGTTCTGAAAGAAATGAAGAGATGGTTGGTGAAAGAAATGAAGTGAGTGTTGAAACTGGAAATGAAGATACCACATATAAGGAAAAATATAAGTGGGCAAGAATTTTGATTGAAAAGCTTACAAGCGTTGGTAACAATGGGCTTTCGGAAGAAGATCAATCAATTCTCGCAAAATATGATGCTGAAGATAATTTAGAACTAGAACCAGTGAGAAAGACTTACGTGAGAAAGAAACGTAAGCGAGACGAAGCAGAAACAGTTTCATACACTGAACAAGATATAGAGGAATTGATAACCAATACTATAAAAATTGTGGATGCAATGGTAGAACAAGATGATGTGAATGTTGAGGTTGAAGAAGATAGAGAACAAAAGTTTGACAATGATGAGGTGATAATTTACTATACTTTGATTTGTTTTGATTTGATTTGATTGTTTTCATTGAATCTAATTTTTCTGAAATCAGTAAATATTGCAGGTAATGAATATATTTGAAGAAACAGAACAACATGATGCAGTGGAACCTGAAAAGGTTTCAGCTCATGAAGAAGTTCAGGATCAACATGATGCAGTGGAACCTGAAGAGGTTTCAGCTCATGTTGAAGTCCAGGAGCAGAATGATGCAGTGGAACCTGAAAAGGTTTCAGCTAATGAAGAAGCTCAGATCCAACATGATGCAGTGGAACCTAAAAAGATTTGTAGATGCAGTGGTTGTCTATTCAAGGAAAAGAGGTTTCAGTTCATGAAGGTTTCAGCTCATGAAGAAGTTCAGGATCAACATGACGCAGTGGAACCTGAAAAGGTTTCAGCTCATGAAGAAGTCCAGGAGCAGAATGACGCAGTGGAACCTGAAAAGGTTTCAGCGAATGAAGAAGCTCAGATCCAACATGATGCAGTGGAACCTGAAAAGGTTTCAGCTCATGAAGATGTTCAGGAGCAACATGACGCAGTGGAACCTGAAAACGTTTCAGCTCATGAAGTTCAGACTGAAGAGATTTCAGAGTTAACTCCGAACACAATTGAAGATTTGGAGGTGGCTGAGAAGGTAGAATCTGAAATCAAAGCGAAGCAAGCCAAGGACAGTATAATGGAAGAAGTTTCGGAGTTAACTCCAAACATATTGAAGATATAAAAATGGCTGAACAAATTGAATCTTTTTTGACGAAAAGTAACTTGAGGAGTGCAATAGAAGAAATTTCTGAATTGACTCCAGACGCTATAGAAGATATCGGAGTCGCTGAGAGAGTAGAACTGGAAGCGAAGAAAATTTCTTCATCAAAGCCAGAGACACAGATTGAAGTGTCAACTCAAAGCCAAGGTTCAATTGATGAAACTATTCTTCAGCAAATGGAAGATGAGTATGCAACCAAGACTTCTACATCAAAGCCAAGTAGTAAAGGCATGTGCTACTACTCTGTTATAAACATGGAAAATGATGTAATTGCTTTAGAAGATGATGTGCCTCATTTCAAGTTGGGATTGACGGAAACTGACAGTGAGAAAGAAGATGGTGAAGACATCAGTCCCGACAAAAAATTGAGTAACATAATCTCAAGGATGAGAGAAAGCACCTGTCAAGATGCAGGATTATACACCTAGAGATGCTAAGAATAAGAAAAAAAAAAGACTCGGTGTGTGAGCAGAAATCAAAAGAAAAAGTTGAAGAAAAAACAAAAAGAGAAAAGGGAAGACAAGTTGAAAGCAGTGGACAACTTAAAAATTATGCAACTGCTGTATTCAAATGAAAAGCAGATTGTGTGCAGATATTTTAAAATGCACAATGAAAGGTAAGTGGCATTCATACCATTAAGTTTTTTGGTTAAAGAATTTAAGTGTTTTAGTTTCTTTTATTCTTCTTAAATATTAAATTTGTTTATCAACAATATAACAACAGTGACATGGCTTGGGAGAAGGACGATATGGGCCTGTACATTACAGGAAAAAATATGAACGCCTTGATAAGAAAAGGTGACATAGAAGGAGATATGATTGAGTTCTACATGCTCAAATTGCAAAAAAACAGAGCAAAGAACATCAAGAAATCAGATGGCACTCCTAAGTACAAAAGGGTTGTTTTCCTAAGCACATATGTCTATGTAAGTTTCATCTAACTTATCTTATACAAGTGTCTTTCTGAAAACAATGAAACCAATTTTGGTTTCATCAAAATAAGGTTTCATCTGTTTCAATTACATTTTTCTGTAAAAAAAAGGTTTCACTGATTTTCAACAATGCACTCATTTTGATTTTTTATTGAATTTCAGACAATGCACTCAATCGGTAAAAGTTGCCACACTGTGATTGAAGCTTTCATTGATAAAATGGACTACA
Source organism: Papaver californicum (assembly GCA_023531435.1). Classification (NCBI taxonomy): domain Eukaryota; kingdom Viridiplantae; phylum Streptophyta; class Magnoliopsida; order Ranunculales; family Papaveraceae; genus Papaver; species Papaver californicum. Next base: position 4,568,460 of record JAJJMC010011514.1, read on the forward strand.
CTCCAGAATATGTTTTTGTTCCAATCATAACAAAACTAAGTGAAAAGACATATCACTGGACATTGTTAGTCTTTGATAATGAGACTGGAGAATTCTCTCACTACAACTCAATGGCTTCTACTGAAGATGAATGCAAAAAAAGTGTTGAAAGCAAGAAGGAAAGAATGGTGTCAACATTCAGAAAACATGTATCAAAGCTCTGCCTGGACCCATCAAGTCAAACAAAAGAATTTATTTTGAACACCCCTTTCTGCTGTCAACAAGATGTGTAAGTACTTTTAAAAGAAATTGTGATATCTTAATTTTAATCCTTTTTTTTATTTTTTTATTTAAAGATATTGTTTTGTTAATTTCAGGAATATTGCGGACTTCATGTTTGCTATTACATGAAGAGCCTTTTGAAAGGAAATTTTTCATCCGAAGAACACATAAAACAAAAGGTGCAAAATATGAGGCCAAAGTTGGCATGCAAGATACTCCTTGACAACGTTGAAGACTAATACTCCTTGACAAAGTTGCAACTTAAAGTGGAAGAGAAAAGAAGACTGATGGTCAAACCTCATGGTGGTTGTCTGTTCATGAAAGAGAGGTTAAAACTTAGGTTGCAACAATGTTAATCAATTAGTTTATGATACAGTACAAATGGTTCTCCGTAAAAAAATCTTATTCAATATTAATCAGTCTTTTGATCAATCAATACTCTTAAGGATGAAAATCTTTTTGAATGATTTGTTTCATCTTATTACAATATGATTTATGAGAAATGTTAATCAATATTTTCGGTTTCATCTTATTACAGGTGAAAAAAACAATGAAACCGAAAAAGGTTTCATCATTTATTTTTGTTTTCATCTTACTACAGATGAATAAAACGAACTATGAAACCGAAAAAGGTTTCATCATTTTATAGATAAAAAAACATAGGCTACAGGCCTGTAACTTATAAAAAGCCTGTAACTCTGAAAAAACAAAAAAACATGAAAGACCTGAATCAAAAATGAAATTTTTAACTGTAAACAATATGAAGATTGAAACATATAGTAGTGTAAACAAAAAATGAAAATGAAAAAGTCAATGAATTGTTGTCAAAATAAATTCACATCTGCCGCGCAGGGCATGTCCTTCGATTATGGGTACTCAAAACATGGCAACTACCACAAGTTCTCATCTTCTTATTAGGAACTGAACCAGTATTAGGAATTCTCTTCTTCTTCCTTGGACGACCAGGTTGTGGTAGAGCATCAGGACCAAGAACAAGAGATTTTGGAGACAGAACCGTAGGCTTTTCAACTGTGGGAACATGATTGATTGGTCTTGCATAGGATTCACGGTAGAAATTTACTGTAAAATAGAATTCAACATACTTATACGGGTCTTCTTCATTTACCATGATACAACGGATAGCATGGGCACAAGGAAAACCGTTGATGCGCCAGTGGTTGCAAGAACATGTTCTTCTTTCCAAATCGACTTTTTGTGTTACTGCAGAATGAACTTCAAACACATATTGCGACACTTGGTGACAGTGTATTCACGACCATGCATCTTGTTGTTGTACAACTCAGTTTCAAACTCTGGACACAAAGTTTCTCGCCACTTCAATAATGTTGCACATTCCTCACGACGTACACACGTTTGATTCATAAGCTTCACTCTGATCTCATCAACCATAATGGCTATAGGCTTCTCTCGCTCTTCAAAGATCCAACTATTGAAACTGTCAGCAATATTCGAACACAACCTACCATAACGATGACCCGGAAAATAAAAACTTGCCCATTTATCAATCGGAGCTCTACTCAGATAATCTTGTAACTTCTGATTTTTGACCTGCAATAAATTCTCCCAGTTCTCTGAAAATTTTATGTGTATTAGCATGCGCACATTTTTCAAACAACCCAAGCACATAATTGTTAAACCTTACTGGACTTCGGCAAGTATGTATTAATATTGTTCTTCATATGCCAATAACACCAACAATGAGAAGCATCAGGGAATACATCAGGGATTTGATTCACCAAACCAGTAACTCGATCACTAAAAAAAGTAAGCTTTTTGCGCATAGGAGAAAGTACTTGCTTCAAATTCTCCAAAAACCATTTCCAGTTGGCGTCATTCTCCGAAGAAACAACAACATAAGCAAAAGGATTTATTTCTGAAAAAATAGAACATAAAAAAAAATGTCTCAGCATATAAGAAAACAATGAAACCGAAGAAGGTTTCATCCGTTTAAACTACATTTTTCTGTAGAAAAAATGTCTCAGCATATAAAAAACAATGAAACCGAATAAGGTTTCATCCGTTTAACTACATTTTTCTGTAGAAAAAATGTCTCAGCATATAAAAAACAATGAAACCGAATAAGGTTTCATACTATCAATTAAATTTTTCTATAAAAAAATAGGTTTCGCTGATGTGAAACAAAATAGAATGTTTAAGAAAATTACCGTCATTCCCGGTTAGACCTGTTGCTGCCATGATATGACCAAGGTATTTGCTCTTCAAATGGGCTGCATCAAGGAATAACAAAGGACGACAGTAATTGAATCCACGAATGCATGCTCCGAAATAGATAAACAATCTCTGAAATTTTTGAGTCCCATTTTCAACTTCCAAAACAACACGAGATCCAGGATTGGTTTCAGTCAATTTGTTGTTATACCATTTCAAGTACATAAATGATTTCTCGTTCTCTCCCCATGTAATATTCAATGCATGCCTCTTCCCTGCATATGCATAATAACGACTAATGTCAAAGTCGTACTCTTTTGTAAACTGATTCATAATATCCTTTGTCTTCTTTTTTGGATTCTGTTTAATCTCTTCAAGAATCAAGCTACTAATAAGTTTCTTCGACAAATGTGGTCTGTTTACAACTCCACCACAACAAGTATGCTTCTTATTTAACTCCTTGATAATAAAAGGACTACCTTCAACACCATCAATAGAAACAACATATATTTGACATTCACATTTATCTTCTTCCTTCTTAGAACAACATGCACCAATCTTCAACTTCTCATTCCTTGTCATCTTAAATGAATACCCAGAACTGCATGATATTTCAATAAATCAGAACGAATTTGTTGAACACCTCCATTAAACACCTGATTGACACCCTGAAAAAGGCCAAACCAATGCGCAGACTTCAACGGTTCTTTAACTTTATTACAGACATCATAATCAACTAAACTTCGTGGATGCTCATATGGTATGATTGCTGAAATTTCTGAACTACAACTAGAGGACTCATCTCTATGCCTTACATGTAACTCAACAGATGGAAGCTTATTAAGCAAAGTAAATAAAGCAACCGATTGGAGATCAAAATCAGAATTGATAACCTTTTGCTGATCACAAACTATGTGGAAAATTTCAATAGAAAGAGAAGAGAATTGACACCAACTTGAACATATATTACCCTTCAAATCACAAACAGATGCTTGTAGACCAATACGAAAAGATAATGTATCATCTTTGCGAAATATAACAGCGAGAACAGATTCCAAAACCTACAAAAAAAAGTATGAAACCGAAATAAGTTTCACTGTATGTGAATATAAACAACAAAAAACAACAAACAACAAAATTTAAATATTAACATCAACAAAATAACAAAAATATGATTCCATAACAACAGGAAAAAGTATGAAACCAAAATAAGTTTCACTGTATGTGTATATAAAAGAACAACACCAACAAAAATTGAAAATTAACATCAACAACATAACAAAAATGTGATTTCATAACCTACAGACAAAAGTATGAAACCAAAATAAGTTTCACTATATGTGTATATAAACAACAACACCAACAAAAATTGAAAATTAACATCAACAACATACAAAAATGTGATTCCAATAATATACACAAAAAAAGAATGAAACCAAAAACGGTTTCACTGAATATAAACAACAACACCAACAACAACATTTGAAAATTAACATCAAAAACATAACAAACTCTGATTACAATTATATACAGGAAAAAGTATGAAACCAAAAACGGTTCACTTGTTTGTGAATATAAACAACAACACCAACAACAACATTTGAAAGTTGGATTTCAGTTTCAGAGGAATGATTGAACTAATACAAAAGCTTGAACCGAATGAGAATATGATCAACAACATACAAAAATGTGATTCCAATAATATACACAAAAAAAGAATGAAACCAAAAATGGTTTCACTAAATATAAACAACAACACCAACAACAACATTTGAAAATTAACATCAAAAACATAACAAACTCTGATTACAATTATATACAGGAAAAAGTATGAAACCAAAAACGGTTTCACTTGTTTGTGAATATAAACAACAACACCAACAACAACATTTGAAAGTTGGATTTCAGTTTCAGAGGAATGATTGAACTAATACAAAAGCTTGAACCGAATGAGAATATGATCAAAATTGAAAGAAAAAACTGAAAATACAGTAGGAATCTTCAAAAAACAAACAATTTGAAGTTACAGTTCCTGATCTTCACTTGAACATAAACGAATACAATTTTGAGTTTAGTTCTTCAAAAGTATGATAATCAAATAAAAACCAAAATCAATAAATCGAAAATTAAACTTACCTGATGAAATACAACTGAAGCTGAGTTTCTGTTCTTCACTTAAACAAATACGAACTCGTTTCTTCAAATAATCAATGGATTTGAAACTGTTTGAGATGAATCGAAGCTAGAATTTATGTTCTTCAATTAAACAGCACCAAAAACGAACTCAAATCTTCACTTACACAGCAGAATTTGATTTGAAGAAGATATCTTCAATTAAACAACACCAAAAACGAACACTATTCTTCAATTAAATTTCAGGAATCAGATTTGGAGAAGATATATTTTGATGAAACCCTTGCCGAATTTGGAGAAGATATTTGAATTCTCTCATCCGAGTTTTAGAGAAGATTTGGTTTTAAGATTTGTTTCCATTTAAAACTTATAGATTATATAGGAAGGGCAATTCGGTATATTGAAAATAACTAAAATCTAAATTTAATTAGTATCAAGTGAAATGGGGTTTTTGTCTGATTTTTAATGAAAATGGTTTTTCTTTATAAAAGATAATATGGGAGGGTTTTATGCATGGTTAGTTTGTTCACCTTGGTTTTTTATACCAAGTTTTGTTTTTTTAACTCTCAATACTGTCAACTTAAGTCCTGGAATTCAAACTTTAATATTAAATCTTTTGAGACTCAAATACAATATTGGTCACAGATTTATGATCCTAAGTTAAAACATCCCTAAAATTTACAGTAAATAAATCTGGGGAATGGAAATGGGCCTAATAAATTTAAATTATGCAGATCGAAGAGCTAATAGAAGACGATTGATTACGCTATTAGTGAGGACTGTGAGGAGGAGGATAATGAGGAATGTGAGGATGATGACGATGAACAAACATCTGGTTATGAGGGTTCATGCGGAATCTACTAAATCAGCATTGGACACATGGAATTTTAATTGATAAATTTAAAGTATTATTTAGAGCATAAAATAATTAGTAAAGGAGATTCATTGCAATAATAAGATTACGTTTGCGCGTGTTTTTATAAATCATCAACATCAAATTCATGTAACGGAATTATCGAAAAAATTGGGGTTCTAATTTTCGATAAAATTAATAATAACAATGGTTTTGGATTTTTTTTTCCAGTGTGTTGCTATCCTCACTGTTTCGTTCAGTTCAGATATATCAATCAAAAGTGTTGTACAGTAGTAAAAAGGTAACATATGCCGGAATCGTTAAAATTGAAATTGGGGTTGTTGTTATCCGAGTTCAATAACTTTTCTACATCGAGATCAAAAGGTCAAGAAGGCACATGGATGGGTAGGGTGGTGGTAGTGGAAAAAAATGGAAGAAGAAATGCGGAAAACATTGGAACCAATATTCGCAGATATGATGATAAAATAAAGGTTCAAAGAATTTTGGATCTGTTAAAGAACAACGTTTTTAATTCTTCGTTAAAATCAGTTTAAATTTTTTTACGGTGTTTGGTTTTGATTGATTTTAAAACAATTCATGACTATTTGAAATTTATTTGGTGTATTAGTTGACTTACGGACCGAGTTAGGATTTCTCCTTGGATAGGGATGGATTGTCTCTAATTTGTAAGATGGCCGAAAACCGTGATACTTTTTTTGCAATGAATCACATAGTTAGTAGTTAATTTTGATTCATAAATAGAATACTAGATAATAAACAACTACAAATTAAAACAAACAAAATTAATAAGGAAAAGTGACCACAGGAAAATGAATTATAATTTACGGACAAAAAAATAAGATAATCCTGTTAAAAATAAGATATTTTTTTGGTTTTAAGCAAAAATATACATTAAGTAGATTAAAAACATCTTATAAATAGGCTAAAATAAATAATAAGTGGCTAAAAATACATTAAATAGGTTGGAATACTTGATATGAATGGGCTAGAAATAATTTTTTTTTAAAAATACTATATTGAATGAATGTTGGGATATAAAGAAGGACAAATAGGTTGGAATACTTGATATGAATGGGCTAGAAATAATTTTTTTTAAAAAATACTATACTAAATGAATGTTGGGATATAAAGAAGGACGTGCTATAACCTTGATTAACCCCTTGCTAGGCCCGCCCCTGAGATGACCGAACAAAATCCCAATTTCAAGTTTTGGTTGGGGGATTTTTTGATTATATGGTTGATGAAACAGTCAAATGTCGTTGGTGAATACCACCCAGTTTTGGTTGGTAGGTATGATTTGTTATTAAATTTTACACTTGATTGGATAAGTTATCTAAAGTATCTTAATAACTATTCTTTGATCTTAATGTGATGTTGCATTTTGGTTCATTAAACTGTGTAGTTAAAATTGTAATAACATGTGGTTCTGGCTCTAAAGGTCTGGCAAATACCTTAGAAAAAAAGGGAATGCTAAGTTGACTGAAGGGACAACATAGTGTTCAAGTTCTTAGTAGAGAAAATCACATTACAAAGTTAGGTTGATTGACCATTAGGACACCGAGCAAAAACCAATTACTGAAGAAAGCCGAGTTCCCTTACGGCAATTCTTTACAATGAATTTTTTTTTGCGCAACTTTAACAAGTTCATGTACCTAACAAATTGAACGTGGGAGCTCTATTACTATGTGGATTTATATGTTCAACTGTGAATTATGTTCCTTTCAGCAACGACCGCATGGTGGAACTTCTTCATTTCATTGCGAGGGATGGATAAGTCTTTGCATACTTGCTCTTGATAGAAATTGTCGCAGGTAGTCGACTGAACAAAGGAAACTTATTCCATAATATCAATTGGGATTGGGTAGTATTGATTCATTTTTTAGGGTTGTGTAGACATGAATAACAAAAGTCTTAAAACTCTGGAGGTTAGATTGGAGTACAAAAAAAAGAGTAAAATCTTGCTTGCCAACATGTTTTATGCGTTGGTGGGAAATATGAATTTGATTTGTTTGGTCTGGACACTAACAAGTCCTCATTCTCTGTTTGCTAATATGTTGTTTATTAAATCAATTACAAGCGGGATGTAGAGAATCAAATTGAAAAAAAAACTTGGTTATTGATTACTGTAATGCTAACAGGAAGTTTATATGTATTGCTTTAACTCTTCAGGAATCTCTCTTCTGTACAAAAATGTATGACTGTGTTTCTTTCCACCGTTTTGTTGCAAGGAAAGAATATGGCAAAACAACTTACCAATATAGCTGTAAAAATATGTCAACTAGCTGCTAAACACTGATTCTGTTTTGTGGTAATCGTAATTAATCTACGATTACCACCTCTGTAAACCTTTTTATTCTTCTTCTTATCACTAAAATATGTGGTAGTAGTAGTTTCTGAGGTGGGGGAATTTTGAGTACACGAAGCTATGGTTGTGTTGTTGAGAAGTGGAGAGCTAATCACATGCCGAAACGACACAGTGTCTATAGTGTAATTTACTCTCTCTGTCTACACAAATTAAGGATATATAAGGTTCCGAATTTATATTTTGACAAATATCAATTTCTGTTACGTCATATGGAAATAAGTTAATAACTGTGGACGATATTATAATAAAGAATTTTAAATTTTATAGAAACTATTTATGTGAAACGGCCCATACCGTAACAGTACGGGTTTAAACCTAGTGAGCAACAAAAAATATACGTAAAAATATAATATTGGTTGTAAAAATTATGACCGAACATAAATAAACTATCAAGGAGGTGGACAAATCGGGCATAAAAAATTGAGCAAAAGCTTGTGCCCTCCCACCTAAAATAATTAGCCAAGCCCATGATAGGCTTTCAGACGCTCATGGGCTCCTTCGGACCTAGGAGTCAAATGGCAGACCACAGGCCTCCGGACATTTTGTATAGCTTGAGGGGTCGGCTAGCTAGGGAAGCTGTTAGGTGGTTTTTCAAATAGGATTCTTTAGGAAAATTCCTATGGACTGATTTTTTTTTTTGAATTTATTTATTATTATCTCATCGTGGGATTAACAAATACTCCCTCTGTTTCTGGAAAAGTGTTACTATCACTTTTTCATTTTAGCCTAAAAATAGGCCAATTTGAAAAACTGATAGTAACTCTTTTCCTGAAACGGAGGTAGTAGTATATGCGGATGGTCAAACTAACAAGACGATGTGTATATCGAGACGTAGCATTTGTCGTGCGACATATATTGAATCTCCATAAAAATGTTACGTCTCGTGACCCAGCTTGTGTCGCTCAACAGCTAATTTTTAGCCGTGTGACCATATTTTTGTCGTACACAGGCTATATCCAACGGCTTTATTTAAATTCTTTACAAAAATTTATCATTTCACCAATTTTGAATTACACCTTCTCTAATCATCTCTAAAAAAAATCTAATTCAAATTTTCTAGCAAAAAGGACATCAAATTCGCAACCCAGGTCATCTCAAACTTCTGGTAAAGTTCGTGGTTCAAAATATTTAATGGGTGAAGATGAAATTATCTATAGTAATTACGTATATATTACATTTAATGCTATCAATGGTTCCCAACACCAGGTGCAACCTTTTGGCAAAAAAAAAGAGAAAGAAATTCTTTACGAAGAAACTAGTAACATCAATTATTATGGTAGTGACGAATTGTTGATCGTTTCGATACTATCAACAAAGAAATTGGTGATTATATAGTTGCGGTTATGCAAATGCTTCGTTGTATAAATAGCGATGAAAGATTAATTAAAAAAAATAAATTTTTAAGTTGAATATGCTAAATTTTTCTAATTTTTCTATTTAATAATTTTTCATAAATCCAGGAGATGTAGAGGAGAACAACAAAGATCACACAAAAATGATTTCCAATTTGAAAGTTGTTTCACCATTCTGAGGGAGCTGAATAGATTTACATACTTGTTGGAGGGTAATCAAGTACCAACTAGATCTCATATTCCTCTATTTGACAAATATTTCATAACGACGTACCATATTCTCCACCTGAAACCAGTTCAACCCGAGAGATTGATACTGAAAAACAGAATCAATCAAATTATAATCTCGGAATTCATAACAGTACCAAAAAGTGAAGAGGCAGGGGACAAAAAAACGTATAAATATCGATAAAACTATCCCAATACGGTGAATCATCATCAACTGAGTTTAGCATGGTCGAGTACATGGAGCATGAAAGTTTGGTAGAACAAGCAAGATCATCATAGTTTGGTTTGGTGGTAAAACAACTTCGGAAAAGTCGTCTTTCACGTGACAAACATCACGTTGGTTATAACAAGAATAAAATTCTTTACATGAACACTTCAAATATGAATCAACAACAACTAGCATTATGGAAAATTGGATTTAATAAGATACAAAAAGAATTAGAAAAATAACCAATATCACAATATGTCTACAATGAAGACGACGATGCCTTTGAAGATCGATGATAAAGAAGATGGAGAAGATACCTACAACATTGGTAGAAGTGTTTTAATTTAATTAGTTATTAGCTTAAGTTAGTTTTCGATTAAATGTAGTTTAAGCTATGCTCAATTGTAGCATTTAGTTTGAATTCAGTTATGCTTAAATGTAGTATTTAGTTTGAATTTAGTTATACTTAATTATGCTTAAATGTAATAGTTATGCAAAACTTAAATGTAAGAGTCCTGAGTTTCATTAAATCTTCATTCAAATTGCATAAACTAATTAAAGTAGTTAAAACAAAACAACTTTTAAAATGATTATGATCAAAGTAAACTTTAATCGGTTATGTGTCGAGGAGCACGTCTGGCTCTTTTTTGGGACCAAAGATAGTCAAATCATGTCTAAGTTGCGATGAAGGCTCCAGTTTTGAATACTGTCAGTAGAAAGTTTATATTCTCTTGCATGACTACTATGGAACACTTCAAGATTAGGGTTCAACTCTTCGTCTGGATAACTAATCCAGGTAGGATCACGTCCGGTTTCCTCGATGACCATGTTATGCAAAATTATGCAAGTGAGCATAATTTTGTTTGTCTTTTGAAGATCATAAAAACGACATAGCCCACAAACAACGTTGAAATTTCCTTTTCAAGATTCGAAATGCGCATTCAACATCCTTCCTCAAATCCATTTTTTACGTGTTAATTAAAATACTTCATATCCGCTGAATGCATACCCTGACCTCTCTGGCTGTAGGCTTGCACTAAAGTTGACAATTTTAGATAGATATCGTCTGCTAGATAATACCCTAAGTTTAATTATTACCGATGATAGTGAAATTACAATGAGGAGCAAGTACATGCTTTAGATCTTCAAACAATAATGATTTATGCAAAACATTAATGTCATTTTGTGAACTTGAGAGTCCAAAAAAAGGCATGTCAAATTCAACAATCATAAATAACCGAAGCTTCCAAAATTATAGTTTGTTTTGGATAATGATCTTTATACTGAGCGTCCCATTTAACATGGAATCCCTGACACACCCAATGCATTCAATCAAGACTACCTTGTATTCCTGGAAAAACCTCTTTTTGTGTTTTCCTTAAGAATTCTATCAACATCAGTCTGAGTAGGTTGCGGAGCCAATATGGACCAAAATGGTTGACTACTGTCTCACAAAACATTGCGAGATATTATGAATATACTCATCAGTGGAATCTGCTAATACCCCATACCATAATATTACTAAATCCTCTAATAACATGTTGTGCATCATACTGTTAATTAAATATAGGTTGTACCTGACAAAGCTCGACAATAATCCTTGAAGCAAGTTGTTTCCCCAAGCGGAATTGACTCTGAAAGTTTTTATCAGAATACACACATTCATGAACAGAATAATCATGCATCAGCTTCTCGTGGTAAAAATATAGGTCTCGCCACGTCCATCTCCTTGTGAAAACCTCATCAAGATCAACAACCCTTGGTATTGTTCTTGAGCATAATTGCAACATAGTGTTTTATCCCTCTAGCCTCGGTCGAGTCTTTATTCAATTGTCTCAGACTCTCTATATAAATTTTTAACTCTTCCTCGTATAAATTCATATCCATTTCCATTTCCTCTTTAAAAGAATCAATATCAGGATTCATGATAGAAAAAAATAAATTAAGTGAATCTGAGTGAAAATTAATTTATCAAATAGATTGAGTGAAAATGTGATTAAGAGAAAGTAATGGTATGAAGTTTTATATTGAAAAGAGAAAGTAGCCGTCAGAAAGTAGTCGTTGGCAATTTAACTTTTGGAAACACAACAATGGCCACACAACTTTACATATGTCGCTGGCGTCCCTTGTTGTGACGTTGAGTGCATTTTCCCATAGTGGCAAACTCGGTTTTCCCATCCACCTGGATGTTCAAATTTCTTCATTTGAACGTTACCATAAGATTTTCCCTTTAGAGGGTTAATTTTGGAGGAAATTGGTGGAGCATCAACAGTACAAAGTTAGGTTACAACAGTCTCCAATACTTTGACAGAGGAGAAAGCTGACTAGCTGAGGAAACTATGACAAAGATGCAGTGGTGGTTAACAGATTTTCTTCAAGTGATAGAAGATCGAAAATTGAGTGTCAACTATTCGATTCTATTTTCAACATTCATTGAAAAAACATGTATTCGGTTGCACACAAGAGGAACCGACCACAATGAACTTTAATAATTTAATGTACTAGTATCAGAACTAGTTTTCCAGTAAACTGTGTTGCACCAAAATAAGAAAGCGGAAATATTACGCATATAAGTTTCAAGAGAAAAAAAAAAGTATTATGTGTTGAAGAGTTTGGATTGGATTTGTACAACAATATCCCTGCTTTACCAATCATCTATACTTTAAACTTGACAGTTGTGTTGAAGTATTTGTATCTACAGTAATTTGAGATTAAAATCTCTGGTGTTTCTTGGTAGACACAATTTTATGTCTTATTTAATCTCATATTTATATTGCTATCACTCGATTTTTGTATTAATAATCTCATTTTATTGTATTTGTAGGTATTCTCGAAGAATAAATAATTATGGAAAAATTGGTTCGAAAAGTTATAAAAGCACCTAAGAAATTAGTAAAAGGCACCCCAAGAATTGTTAAAGGCACCCACCCCCTTTGAATTTAAAAACTAAATTTGGCGGGAAAATTATTTCTTCAACAGTGTAAACAAGTTACGCGATTTGGAAAGATTTGAAGGATATTTTAAGACAAGAATCTATTCTTGCCTAAAGGAGATGAGTTGTACTCGATTTAAACTCTTCAAAGCAACCAAAAATCCCGTGATATTGTTGTTGGCAACTAAATCAGGGAAGAATATAGTTTTTCAAAGTAAAGATAATAATTGAATATTCTCGTGTTCTGACTATGGAAACAATATCAAAATAATAGTCAAGAGTTTTTATTATCATGCTTTGAGATGGAAAGAACGAGAGAAGAAAAAAGAAAAAAATAATCTCAGCAGTTAATCATAGAGAAGAAAAATATTCCGAATTATTTTCTTTTAACCCAATATCTTTTGAAGATTGAAAGGAGATTTGACGAGATTTGGTTCGTTTTAGTATAAATATGAAGTCGAGAGAACATTATAGGGGGGATGGCTCTGCCAGAGAAGCGAGAAAAAAATATCCAGAAAAATTCTGTTCGAGAGGAAGAAGATGAAGAAACCGTCACCATAGCTGAAAATTTCCGTCGCTTATTCTTTTGAGTTCATCTCTTTTGTAACAGCTAGAAACAATGATCTTTTTTTCTTTGAAACAAATATATAGTCTAAATTTCCCATGTCAATTATTTTGATTATTTTCTTCTTTTCAAGCACTTTTGAGCTATGCACCTATCTTTTGAAAGTGTTTTAAGCAACACGAGCTAAACCCCAATACCGGGACAATGGAGGAAGCCATATTTCATAATCGTGTGGTAAATATATTTAATTCTTTTATGACTTTTGCATTAATTTAATTTGATTTATGATTTTTCTTAATTAGTTGTGATCTTGTTTGATGGTGTATGCTTAGTCGTAAGTTCTTTTGATGCGCCATGCTTATAATTTACATCTAATGTTTTAAAATCTACTTTGACAAAGAATTAGGGTCAGTATCTTTTATTATATGAGCAAGAATTGTCTAGAATTAATATTTGAACCACATGAATATGAAAATTGTTGAAATCCTAAGTCCCAGTCCCTCGTAATATTATCATCACATTTTATTTATTTGCTAGTTTAAATTAGAATTAGGTCTAAAAATCTTTCTCAACAAGTCTGAGTAAACGATACTTTTCTTACCACTATCACAACCACATTAGTTCTCCTTTATCCCTGCCATAGAAACCAAGAATATAAAGATCAATAAATTGGATGTTCACAAGTTGATAGCTGAGAATTCGGCCCCATAAACACAAAACATATGAAAAAAAAGCCGGTTTCGCCTCATTCACATGCAACCACCAGTAACAGCATGCAATTATATTTTTAAGAAAATTTGTTTGCGCGAGTACAACCTTAGAAAACTTACCTTTATCATATCAAGCTGCAATCCAATATCCGTATTGCTATTTTGTTACACATTTTTTGCAGAACTTATCCGTCTTGCACGGCTTAATAGGGATTTATACTCTTGACTTTTCGACCATTCATCAATCTCACGAGCACGCAGAACAGGCAAAGGGTGTGATAACTGTGATGTTTGAGCATTCCTGGAACAAGTAATAAATTTTGTTTCCCATTGTCAGACATTGTTTGGCCTTACCAAATTTATGCACCACAGATATATTATACTGCTATTATTCACCTTATATACCACCCGAATGGGCTTGAAGAAGCCTTGTCATAATACCGAGCTTGCTCTAGAAACGCATCCACATTAAGTTGATCAGACAAGGATGGACATCCTCCAGCTAATTTCATCAAAACAGAGACGACCACCTCTTGGTCGAACCATGAGATGATATTAAGAAAGATTGTCAGAATCCAAGCAACAAAAATGCTATTTTAGGTTGGTTAACTAGTTTATTAACCAGATGAATTCGTATTTTTATACCTTGGGGTCTTGAGCAACAACAAGGGCTGCACGATCACAAGTAAGCTCTGCAGCTCAGAGCCAGCGGAAGAGCTGTTCTTCCAACCTCTGGGCAATAATTCCACCAAAACCTGTAAAGATCATTTTTATAGCCGAATTTAGACCGAGTCTTTTACTTCAAATGATTGAATCGAATGAATCCACTTACTAGGTACACTGTATGCTCCAAGGGTAAGAATATTCGCCAGTAGGGCTGCATAAACCCGTTCCAACCCGCCAACCCGATCCACACCCGCCCAATTTGACCCGACCCGCTGCCGAACGGATCAGATGCGGGTGTTTTCAAACCCGACCCGACCCACCCGTCAGAAAATCTCTTATTTGTTGGCCCTTGGATTAGATAAAATGCTTTCATCTTGGGCCGTTGGTTAGATACATACGTGAGAATTGGTACGTGAGAAAAACACACTAACAAATGATCGAGCTAGCCTAGCTTCTTCTTCTCGATCAAACAACGTCAAACTCAAACCAAAACAGGAAAAAAAACAGAGAGAAAATAGAGAAATAGAGTGAAAGAGAAATGGAGAAGACGAAGAACCTTGTTTTGAAGAACACCAGATTCTTGTTTTGAGAAACACGAGATTGAAGAAGCTCACAGAGAAGAGCGCCGTCGAACCATAGCCGAGTATTGTTGAAGAACACACATGCAAACAGTTGAAGACGAAGGTGTTTTTGCTGCACATAAGGTAAGTAAATTCATACCCACTTTTTTATTTCACTTAAATCACATGATTGATTGTATTTATTCCAAAATCTCCGAATTTTTTGGATTTGATTTTGAAAAATTAGGGTTCATTCAAAACTTGAGGGTTTTCTATAATTAAGTTATTTAAGTTGTTCCTTGTCTAATTTAGGGTTTATAATTGACAGTAGATATGGTATTTATCATGTTTCGATTATTAGAAATTTACGGTTTTTTAAAATTAGGTTGTACTTCAATTGCAATTAGGGATTTCTTGATTGAAATATAAATTAAATTTAAAGTTAGGTTTTCCGAAATTGAAATTGAGATAGGGATTGCTCTTTCTGAAATTGAAATTGAAATAGGGATTTGCACATACTCTTTTGAGGATCTGACTAGAAGTTCAGCAAGGTTCTTAGTACTGTGTACAGTTTGATGGTGTGTCTTAATGTTTAATGTTCGGCAAGGTTCTTACTTCTTATCAATGATGAAAACTGAAATGCAGCGAATCGTTTGACCTATATAGTAGTGTGATAAGCCTTATGAATGAGATTGTGATTCTTTTTATGTGTTTTTCAGTGTCTTCTGCTTAGAACACAGGGAGAATCGACAATGTCAAAGCATATATAAGAATTACAGTCAGTATAATGTCAGTGTTTTAATTAGCAACTGTTTGGTGGACATAGCCTATGCCCATACTAAAGAAAAATATAAATGAATTGATGAAACTAACTGATAGCAAGATTGATGAAATGTCCAAATCACCAAATGATTCTTATGCGAGTTTCTAACTTTTAAACTCGGCTAAGTTTCCATTCTCGACCTAAATTAAACAAGCAAAAGTATTGTCATGTTTTACCCTGGCCTTGGGATGACAATAATCTCTAAATTTCATTTGTATTTTGTAAGAAAGGACTGATTAAATACTATAGTTCTCTCAACAGTTGCTCTTTCAACAGGGTACCTTCACAGAAGTTACCTAAATATTATGTTCACATCAATCATATGTTGGCTGCTGAAATATGACTCATTGAAAGTGATCATCATATATAACATACATCATTTCTTTTTTGAGGTGCAAGTCAGTAAACAAAAGATAAAGCAGACTGCAGACATGGATTTAAGTATTGTTGGTGTCATGGTTCTTAACTTCTTATATATTTTTCTAATTTATACTTCATGGATCATGGTTCTTAACTTCTTATACTATTATTACTATTGGTATTTTTAATCTTTTTCATTCTAATTGTTAACTTCTTTTGTTGCAGAGCTATTTGGTAACCTTGCTGCTTCTTCCATTATCATAGATGACGATTGATTCCTATTCGGTGACCTGGCTGGTGCTGCTACTAAGATGAACTTGTTTTTGTTGCTAGTTGAGAAATATCGTAGAATTGCATATTAAAACTTTAATTTTATTGTATAATTTTAAATGTTGGGACTTAGATTTTAAGATTATCGATTGGTGGTTAAAATGGTTTATCAGGTGGCGCGCGTGAGGATAAAAAAACAGTCAAGTTCTTGAAAAAAAATTTCATCATTTCTGGGCGGATGACCCGCACCCGCCCGACTCGACCCGCCATGTGGGCGGGTCAGACCCGACCCGATCCGAGGACCAGACGGGTCAGATACGAGTGATTTTTTTTACCCGCCTTACGACGGGTCGGGTACGGGTGAGACCAAACCCGACCCGACCCACCCGATGTACAGCCCTATTCGCCAGTGTTAGCCAAACACCATGGTCGCATTTCAAATGACCCAGCTCATGAGCTAAAAATGCCTATGTAAAGTATCAATGAATTAGTGCCTGCATGGTAATTTTCTCTCAAATAAAGACTTCAGAGCAACTTCAAAGGAGAGGAAATCCAGTTAGGTATGCTAGGCAAGCACAGGAGTTCTACTCATCTTCGTTAGTGCTCCTTTCTTCTTTGGATACTAATTAATGTATTATTGCTTATCTTCGTTAGTGCTCCTTTCTTCTTTGGATACTAATTAATGTATTATTGAAGAAAATAATCTTTTATGTTTTGTTTTTTGATCTTGTTAGGAATGGATTTTAGGACCTAAGGATCACTAAGGACACTAGCTCATTTTTATTAGTTGTGAATGAAACCTTTAGTCCCACATATGAGAAACTAAAGATGTTGCCTCTCCATATTACTAAGAAAATTGTATTTAAGAGTGGCCTTTTGGGTCAATACACTTTTCTTATGGGGGAGAGGACTTAGGCAATGGGCTATTTGGTGCAACCACAAATTTTACACACGCGTGGTGCTTCGCACCGAAGTACGCATGCCGCCGCCGTTTGTCCGGTCGGGCGGACGGGGCTAGGGTTCGGGTGTGGGTTAACCAAGACTTATCTTTCTGGACAAAATACTTTTAAATTATTTCCTTAACGAATTTAATTTCAAAAAATAAATCTTGTCTTAATGGAGGGCGTCTGTCCCGGTGAATATAATTTCATTTACAACATTTGTCGATATTTTATGCCCGTTTTTTCTTTATATCATTATGTCGACACATATTTAGGACACTATGTCGACACAGATTTACTTCATTATGTCGACACAGATTTACTTCATTATGTCGATACAGATTTACAACATTATGTCGACACAAAATTAATTGCTGGACTGATTTCTCTCTTCTTCTTCGCCTATAAAAGAAAAGCATTTTCTTTATTTCAACTCATCCCAGAGCAGGCTACTATCCCTGGGTCTTTTCCCCTCTTCTTGCTTTGCTTGCACATTTGCTTGTTTATTTCTTTCCTTCATTTTGCTGTTGAGTCCGTTTGAGTGGGCAAGTATTGTAGTGCTATACAATACTTGTATCAGGCAGTTTTATCCTGGACACAACTTCATTGTTGGGTATTTAGCATCACTCATTTTTGAGGCGTACCGATAACTATTGTGTTAAGGACAGTTTGATGACAAGTGACTTTGCCCTCAAATCGGTGTTTAAATTTCAGAAATTTTATTTATCGTTAACATCATTTGTTTTCAATATTTTATGTTGGAGAAAATGAGTTTTAAATAAATATTTTGTTGGTCTTGGAGTGGTTTGATCTGAGGACCTAAGGGTTCTATGGAAATTAATTCCAAAAATATTTTCGATAAGAGTTTTATTTATGGGAAATTCTTCTTTTTCGGTTTTAATTGTTTTACAAGAAACAAAACCTAGTTTTATAAGAAAACCTAAACCTAACTTGGTTTGCAATTAACTCTCTCCTATAAATACAACTCTTAAAACTGTTTTCAAGATACCCCAGAAGCGGCTACTATCATGTCTTCTTTTCACCATCTTCTCGCTTTGTTTTGCGCTTTTGAGTGTTTATTTCCCTTCCTTCCCTGTTGTTAAGTTCAAGAGTGGATAGTTTGTATTGTGCTAATACAAGCTATATCGGGCAGTCTTATCCTGGACACATCTTCGCACGTTCGGGTTTAGCATTGCTCTTCTCGAGTATACCCGCGAACTAATGTGTTAAGGACAACTTGTTGAACCTATGATTCTGCCCTCGTAGTTGTCCGTGGTAGAGTTGTTTTAAATTCAGTTCTTTATATATTAATCTGATACATCTAATGCTGCTGTTTATTGTTGCAAGATTCCAACATTTTATTGTTGCAGAACCAACATGTATTACGTTAACAGTCGGGCTTAGGAAAAAAATATTACTCCCTCTGATTCTCCCAAAGTGTTATTATCTCTTTTTTATTTTAGCTTAAAAGTATACTAACTTAAAAAAATAATGGTAACACTTTTATAGAAATGGAGGAAGTATTATATATGTCCATGGGAATTGCCCTTGAAACAATGTTTAAGCAACACTTTTCACAAATCATCTTGGTATCACGTTACTTAGGAAAGGTTTAATACTAATGAGCAGAATTATGGGAACATGAACTATTATAACAAGGGAGGGAAAAGAATAAAGAATATGTGTTCAAAGTAGAGAATGAAGCACACCTGCATGTCACAGGGGTGCACCAAATGGCTCAACACATGGCTAAT
>JAJJMC010011514.1:4592651-4631891 GCA_023531435.1 Papaver californicum
GGTTAAACTTTGTTTGGGAGGCTGACTTGCCTAGTAACGGAATTCTAATCAAGTGCCGCACGGAGTAAAGTCGAGGCGAAGGACCGACCCCGTGACATGCAGCTCCCTTCGTGTGAGAAGCTCTACAAGACTGGTATGGACTACAACGAACGGCTTTCTGCCACTGACAGCTAAAGTATATGCGTTTAGTACAGGTTTTTGGCGAACATAGAGATCAGGGGCCTCAATATTCAGTACCTCGGCAGCCTCAACCATTAATTTATGAAGATCCGAAAGCTGGAAATGCGATAAAAATAATAAAAATGGAACAGTTAACTACAAATTGATTTTGAGTTTCTAAACCAATTCAACCATTTGGCATGCATATGACTCATAATTCGACAAACCCGACTAACAAGAACTGTAAACGGGATTCAAGTACCTGGTTTTCGGCAACAAGAACTCATGATGTTCCTATATTCTCAAGAATCATGACTTGCTCGGCCACAGTTCCTGTCATAATAACATGTCATGTCACGTGTTAGAGGCTCACGTGTAGGGCACTCTCTGTGGGCCTCTAACACGTGAACATTATATGTACGGGTAGCCGTTGGGCTTACTCTCGTACGGGTCTGGCTCTGATACCATGTTAAAGTTTGCGGGCATCCAACTCAAAACCAATTGGCAATGAGTGGAGTGGCCCTTCCATATTATATTTTAAGTTTATTATATGGATATTAGCAATGTGGGACTATTATCCTTCACACGCCCCCTCACGTGTAGGGCACTCTCTGTGGGCCTCTAACACGTGGACCATTGTATATACGGGTAGCCGTTGGGCTTACTCTCGTACGGGTCTGGCTCTGATACCATGTTAAAGTCTGCGGGCATCCAACTCAAAACCAATTGGCAATTAGTGGAGTGGCCCTTTCATATTATATTTTAAGTTTATTATAGGGATATTAGCAATGTGGGACTATTATCCTCACATACCATGTTAAAGTTTGTGGGCATCCAACTCAATACCAATTGGCAATGAGTGGAGTGGCCCTTTCGTATTATAATTTAAGTTTATTATAGGGATATTAGCAATGTGGGACTATTATCCTTCACACGCCCCCTCACGTGTAGGGCACTCTCTGTGGGCATCTAACACGTGAACATTATATGTACGGGTAGCCGTTGGGCTTACTCTCGTACGGGTATGGCTCTGATACCATGTTAAAGTTTACGGGCATCCAACTCAAAACCAATTGGCAATGAGTGGAGTGGCTCTTTCATATTATATTTTAAGTTTATTATAGGGATATTAGCAATGTGGGACTATTATCCTTCACACTTTGAATACAACTGGACCAACTCTACTGCTTAATGAAACTATAATTCTTGAATTATTCTTTACCGAATTGAATCGAATAGATGATGATGAACTGAACGATGACCAGGAATTCAAAGTAGAATTTGATAAATTTGATAAACAGAAGAAAGAAAGACATGTTGATGCCATTCGATCAGAGAGAGTGGTTGCAGAATTTGAGTGTTTCTCTTGCTTTCTGTGTAAAAAAATCTAGTTTTAGTTTTAGTTTGAAACATGGTGTTGTTTCATCCAGGTTAGCATAATTTTGGCGCCATCTGAAGCCAAGAAATGGAGGAAAAAAAACTAAAAAAGAGTTCGGATCATTTTTATGCTGGTTAATTTTAGGTCTACCTGAATTATTTTGGACATACCTAATTTTGTTTCTACCTAGGTAAGGGGATAAAGGATATCCAAAAAAAATAAAATTATATAATTACCCTTATTACTTAAAATTATATTTGTATCCTTATCCTTAATACTTCTAATCTATTTCTATTTCCTTAAAAACCAATCAAAAATTGGAATCTTTTTGTTTTTCAATTTTATTTTATTTTTAATTTGAAATTCTTTTTGGTTCAAAAGAAATAGCTAATAAGACACTCACATGATGACAGATTGTTCTTGATGTTCTTCGTCAATGAAGAACATCGATCAAGAATCGATGGATGTTCATGCCCTCGTAAGCCGATTCTAGGTTGATATTCTTCATTGACGAAGAATATGAGGAATCGGCGTAAATGGGTGCTCATATCGACCGATTTAAAAAAATTACACTTTAGAATCGGTCGATATTGACATTCATATCGACCGATTGTTAAAAATAATAAATAAAAAATGATAGTTTTTTTCATAAATTTTTGCTCAGAATCGGTGGATAAGGTTCCCCCACGTGTGCCGATTCTAAAAACTCAAATTCAAAAGTTTTTCTGGAATTTTTTTCCCCAGAATCTGTGGTTAAGTGCATCCACCATGCACTTATCCACCGATTATAAACTTAACATTTTTTTCGACTGTTTTGCTCATAACCTCTTCGTCCGACGTCGGAATGACCTCTTTTTTTACGTTGAACTCGTATTTTTATTCTCTACAAGATATTGCTAACTATTCCTTGATTTGTACAAGTTTCATTTGATATCTTACTTCCATCCATCTTTGCATCATTGCTACAAGATATCCATGGAAGTAAGACATCAAATTGAAGTTTTACAAATAAATGAATTCTTAGATCTATCTCGTATAGAATGAAATTACAAGTTCAACGCAAAAAGAATGAGGTCATTCCGACATTGGACGAAGAAGTTATGCGGAAAACATCAAATAAAATATTAAGTTTAGAATCTGTGGATAAGTGCATGAACATCCACCGATTCTGGGTAAAAAAAATTCCATAGAAAATTTTGAATTTGAGTTTTTTAGAATCGACACACGTGGGAACCTTATTCAATGATTCTGGGTAAAAATTTATGAAAAAAACTATCGTTTTTGAGTTATTTTTTAACATTCGGACGATATGGATGTCAATATCGACCGATTCTAGAGTGTGATTTTTTAAAATTGGTCGATATGAGCACCCGGATACATCATTTTCTCATGTTCTTCGTCACCTAGAATCGTCTTATGAGAGCATGAACATCCACCAATTCTTAGTTGATGTTCTTACAAAAAAAAATCAAAATTTTTTAATTTTTTTATGTTTTGGCTATTCATTAACAACAATTAATTCCACAACTAAAACAATTAATTCACAACTAACATAATTAATTAACACTAATTAAGTATATTAGTCATTGACATAAATAGTTGGATAAGAGGGTTTTAATTTTTTTCCATAATGACCCTATTATAATTTCTAGTGGTAGGCCCAAAATTAGCCAGGATTTTTATCTTCCTGAAATGTAGGAAGTGTATATTAAAAATGTAATTTTTCAGCAATACTAATTGTTGATAAAAATCATATATACCAATGAAATAATTTATATAAAAAAATATATTAGACATTACTAGTATATACTATATTAAAATAGTATATGACATATGTATATGATCTTACCGATATGTCTGACGTGGAAACGGGTGCGTCCAAATGTCGGACACAAGTTTGATCTGATGCAGACACATGACCATTTTAAACGCATTCCGTGACACATAGATTAAGAGATAAAGGGCCTTCCTAATCTTCTATGTATCGTTCGACTTTATCAGAAATGAGCTAAAAATAGAGATAAAAACTCTGGATACTTTTACTAATTGGACTCTTACAAATACAATTGAACAACATTAACTGCCTCAGAGTAGATGGTTACTAATGATATGATAAGTAGAAGAAGATCGATAATGAAACCAAAAGATTCTAACAACATATGATAAGTCTTTTTTAAATCAGTTGGACTAGTTTTAACTTGTTATTATTAATAACCATGGTTTCTCAGTAATTGCTAATTGTTTTAAATAAAAAAATAGAATTTAAATAAAAATGTTTCTCAGTAATTGCTAATTGTTTTAAATAAAAAAACAGAATTTAACTAATAATAATTAATTGAATTTCTTAAAAGTTGTTCAAAATAATCTAAGAATCAAAATAATAATAATTTGTAATTCTAATAATTCTAAGAATGAAATTTTAAATAAAAGTTTGATATTCCTACTCAAATCATATGCATTGTAATAAAAATATGAAATTATAATAGTTTTATTCTTCAGTTTCTTCTTTATCTTCTTCATCCTCTGAAATAACTATTTTTCTCATCATTTTCTTCTGTGTTGTTGTATCATCCAAGGACACGTCATCTTCCAAAGTAGAATTATCTTGGTGTGTTTTTGGCTTCTCTTTTTGGGATGTTTTTTGTTGCAATTGCTCGACTTTGTTTGATGTCTTTTTTTTTGTTATATTATAAATCTTCAAAACTTTGTAATTGTCTAATTGTTTTTGGATATTGTATTCTTTTATCTTCATCTTAAACCCAAATTTTTGGCCAACCAATCTATCAAATAGTTTCAAAACCTTCTCAGGTTCATCTAGTTGCAAATTGTGTTATACATTTTAATATGAGTATTTTCATTGGTTTTCAGAAAATAAATTCTATTATTGAAATTATAATAATTAACATGAGTATTAAAATTATTTCATACCTTTTCACAACGCTCTGCATACCTAACATGTTCTTCTGCCTTTTTTTCATCATCTTTTCAACATTATGTCTCATAACGAATAACTCTGTAGTATCAGTAGGATCCTTGTTTTTTTATGGTTATTCGATACCTGAATTGATCACTAATGATTATTAGTACATGTTCTATTATTTAATAGACAATTGACATGTTATTTTTTTTAACATGGTACCACTTCTCCATCAAAATCCTTAAGACACTTGGGGAAAGAAGGCCCTTCATGTTTGTATCCAACCTTGTTTTTGCATTTTAAGCAAGCTATGTAATACCAATCCTTTCCATCGATGTAACGAACAACTGATGCTTTGCAAAAGAATTCTTTGTCCTATTTCAAATAATTATTAGTGCATTATATTGATTTAATTATACTAATAATGCATATTGCTTGAGTTAATTATTAAACAAAGTTACCTCGTTCTTGTCATCTAGGAGTAGTTCACTTGCTTCAAATAGGCTAATCTTTTCTTCAAATAGGTCTTTTTCCTGTTCCAAATGTACTTCTTGGATTTTTGTAGTTTCTTCGCCAAGCCTTTATCAAATAAAATAAATTAGAGTAATGTATTTACTGTGTATCTGTATGTAAATTGTTGGCCTACTTACAGTTGTCGAAATTCTTGTACTTGTTTAGTATTCGAGTCGACGAATACTCTTGATGCAATGGAAGTAGAAAGGCTTAGTATTCCCATGTGGTCTTTGACAAAGGTTCCGGTAACTATGATAATGACAGGTATTTGTTTGTTACTTTCCAATATCTCATCATTTATCATATTTGCCAAATTACCCCATAGAGTTATTTTGACTGTCTCTCCCCTGTCAAAGGTAATATATAATGTTAGTTTTTTGTTGATCAAACAAATAAAATACCTGTAGATATATATTGTATATTACCTTTCATTTTCTATATAAATTTCTCTCATTTGAACATTTTGGTATCGTCATATTCATCAATTGATTTGATTACTATGTTTGATACAAAACTCAATTTTCCAATGACACCTGCAAGAGAAACCAATATTACAATTCATTAATCTCTTCTAGTTACTATTAACTTAGTTTAAAAAAGAAAAAAATAAAGTTAAATTTACCTGTATAATATGTATTACGATTTTTTCTTGCAGGTGCACTTTCTAGAGGTAAGAATGTACACTTTTCAGTAGGAATAGCGGATGGGTCTACTTCGAGATGTTGAATCTTAGCAAATTAATTAATCCACATGATAAATATGAAAGAGACGATGCTACATCCACCTGTAGGTACTTGGAGAGTGAATCTCTGAATGAAGTATACACGTCCATCTAATATTTTTCCTTTGGACATATTAATGTGATCTTTATGAAATTGCAGATGCATTTGGGTTCCCTAAAATTTGCAATAGTTATAAGCAGAAAGTGGGTTACCTATGTAATATTACTTGTTCATGTAATTATGCCAAAAAGATAAGAATTGAAAAATCTTATATCTGCATCTATTAGGTGAGCTTCAAGGCTCCATACTTGCCCAGATTTTTTTTCTTCTGATATCCATACCTTGAGAACTTTCATCTTGACTGTTTTATTGTTAGTTTGATTCATGTTAAGAGAACTCAATGGGGTATAGTTTACCTTTGTTGCCGATTTTCCTATATTTTTTTCAAAAAAAATGTTAAAGTGATAAATAGCTTCATATAAACTTATGAATGTGTCGATATGCTGTGTTTAGTGACTGTGTTGTCCAAATAATGCAGCTAGATATAGTTCACATACAATAACATAACTTATGAATGTACTGTGATAAAAAAACGATAATAAGAGTGTGCACAACAATGGTATAGTAAAAACCTTTCAGAAAAGAACGTGATAAATATGATAAAAAGGATATGCACAGTAATAGTAAGGATTCGTGATACCTTACTGTTAGTTTACATAAGCAAGTTACAATGAATGTGATGTGATAAATATGATACAAAGAAGGATTTATCATACCTTGGCTTCTATTCTTGGTAGTCTTTGATAACCCCTTCATGGTATTTTTTTTATGTGTATGTGTTAGCTTCAACGATGAATGAATTGTGTAAGTATAAGTTTCTTATTTATAGAGAATTCTAGGGTCGGTGTTCATAGAATTTCATAGATATGAAACTCTTAATATATGGTAGTTTTCTCTGTAAGTTAAATTTGGATATCGGTAAATATAGAATTTAGATAGATAAAATTTTTGTATAAGGTTTTACCAAATAAGTTTATATTTTTGGGGGTGTTTGTTAACGTTTTTTTTTTTATAGATGTTTTCTTTCTTTTTATCTGAACCGGGTTATATGTTTGGATTTTATTTGCGATGGTTATTAATCCCTTTGGTATTCGACTAGACCTAGTCTATCGATGGTCTGATTGGAAATGAAAAGAGAATTGTTTTGGAGATATCATCAATCTGGGTTTTGAAATTTTGTGATGGAAGATAAATATTGTAAGGTTGTTTATTTTTTTGATTTCGATTACATGTTTGTGTTTGTTTTTTTATTTTTCTCTTTTTTGAAGCAAGATTACAATTTTAGGTTAGTTCATATTTGATTGTAATTTTTATAAAATCAGTGATTAGGAAATGAAACTTCTGTTGGGTTTTAAATTTTTTGATGCAAGGATTGTAGATTGATCTTTGGGTTGAATTACATTGAATTTTATCTTACGACACTTTTTTAGCTTGAAGAGAGGCAATGCACCTCTCCTATATTCTATTGTTAAAAGTACACATGTTAAGGCTTCAAGAGAAGCAACTCCCACTACACATATTTATAGCACATTTGTTATCCTATATAAGAGAAGCTAACCTTCTCATTTGAGACAATATTCTTTTGGCAATGGGGTTCTTCTTTGATTTTTTCATTTCACTGTTAAATACATTGATGGTATTCTGTTTAGTGTATCTGAGCTTGTAGTATTCAAGGAAGCATGGTGATATTTTCCTCTCAAAATCATAGTTTGATTATTTTTTGTTATCTTCACTTCAATGCTTAAAACGCATTGGAATTCACTGTTCAACAACGCACTGAATAATCATCTTTCCTGAGTTTTTAAACAATGCACTGGAATAATTATTTTTTCCTGAGTTATAAAAGCATCAGTATGTTTAGAATAATGTAAAAACTGCTAATTCTGGGTGTATGTTGTATTTTTCTATTTGTTTTATTGTATGTTGTTTTAATTTTATTGTAATCATGTTTATACACTTACGGCACATTCTGTTGGTGATGTTTTTTGTAATAGTGGTAAGTAAAGGGTTTCAAACTCTCGAACTTGTGAAGATTGATTTTAGATTTAATAAACTAATTTTTAAACTAAAAAATATACATTAAAGATGAAAATAATATTCACAAATAATGAGGTTATGGATTTCACCATTAACCAATTAAAGTGATTCAATCTAATCAATATTCATGCAATTCTTTACATTTAAAGTAATTCTAATATGTTTCAAAAGTAAATTTTCAAAATAACAATTGTAAATCGAAAGCATAGAACATCAAAAACCCTAGTCTAAGCATGCTCTATCAAAAGAAATTATAACTGCTTAATAAAAATCCTTAAATCAATTTTTAATCAAAGCAATTAATCATAAAAGAAATTACAAAAATCAATTACAGAAATATACCACTTTTCTTTGAACAATGGCTTCCTCCGTCGCCTCAGCAAAGGGGTTTAGCTCCTCATATTAATCAGTTGCTCAAAATAATTATTCATGGCTCAAAATATTTACAAATGATGATAATTGTGAAAATAATGAAAACAGGAAATTCACAACGTTTATAAGCATTACAGACTCATTGTTACATAGGGAAAAGTGTTTCACTGAAGATAAACGTTGCAAATGAAGATAAATGTTGCAAAGTTAAAAGCTTTAGCAATGGAATCTTCAAATTTTTTCCCACGGAAACTTTAACCTTTTCGTAACGTTTTCTTCATCTTCTTCATCACGAGCATTTTTCTGGATTTTGATATTTTCACTTCTGGCCTCTCCAGCCCCCCTAATCTCTTCTCTTCGACCCATTTATACACTACAACACCATATCTCTTCAATAACTCCCTCAAATCTTCTCTTTAATTCACTGATCTTCTCCATCATATTCTCGACAATAACCTTTTTGATATGGAATTATTTTCTTCCCTTGACAACTACTCTCAGTGATTTCTTTCTTTAAATAAGACTCGATGATATATTTCTCTTAGTTTTTACTAGATATTCTTTGATACAATCGTATAGATAGAAATAATCATGATTCTCGGGAATAATAACCTCCCTGTTTTAGTGAGAAAGAGATTCTTTGATTCTTTGAGTTTCCAAAACTCATTCAAATTCCTTATTATAGGACAAACAAATAATTTTTGTCCTAAAACTGATCCAGAAATACTCAAAAATCACATTTGAAATCTTCACAGGCAAGAAGGATGTATTCCCGCCAAGATTTTTTCTTTTGAATTTTGAAAGTGAAGGGGGTACCCCTATCCAAAGTACAGGTGCCTTTATCAATTTTGAGGGTACTTTGATCAATTTTTCCGCAAAAGTTTATTTCTCCAAAAACACCTACAAACACATAAATAACAATATTAGTACAAAAATCGAAAACTATAAATATAAAGAATTAAGGAAAATCAGACACAAAAATATGTCTATCAAATACCCAAACTTATTATTTGCTAGTCCTCGAGCAAATCTATTCTAAAAAATAAAAATAAATGCTAACTCACTTTCGCAGGCATCGCGATTGCACTTAGCGTGTGCAACAAGCCTTTAAACCCATAAGTGTCCTTATCGGACGAGTTTTTTCTCGTGAGGGTTTACAGGAGATATACCCACAAAACCTTTACTCCAAACCCTAGCTACATGTGAACAATTGAGAGTAAACACTAAACAAGCTATTTAGTTGGCATACTAAATTTTTCGGCTATGATAATCATTAACCTATATGAGTCCAATTGTTGCATACGAGTTTTCACTCAACGTACTAAAATTCATACAAGAATTCGAAACTCTACTTAGATAGTTGTTCAACCACGATACTCATAATCTATCAATGTACAATCACATGAAAAGATTTAGAAGATGGATATAGACAAAATGAAGTTTGCGCGTGTTGACTAAGGTGAACGGTGTTTCCCATATCTTTCTAAAGGTCAGTGCCAGAATAAATCCTAATGGATTGAGATACGCTCCCACTAGTCTTATTCCTTATACTAATATCGACTCAGCTGGTATATACAAGGGTTCAGCGGTCGATTTATTGAAAATAAAATAATTATTTATTATTTTTAAATGTACTGACACCTGATTGGATCAATCTAAGCGCATGCTCCTTATAAGTATCGTACATGATAGTTCTCATGGATCATGCGTTCCACGCTTGCTTAGGCGACGGAGACAGGGAGAACACACATATTTCTATCAATGTGTCAATACTCGTTTTTTTTTTGTTATTTTTTAAATAATGGTCTAAATAATACAATAATGGGGATTGATCTCAAACACTCTACTTCATCATAGCGGTGATGACAATTCGATACTGGTTCCCTACCAAATCTCTAAGAAAAACACAAAATAAAAACATAAGGTGATATGGTCGAGAAAGACTCCGAGATATGGTGACAACTATCATGTTATTACTAACACCTGAGCTAGGCATCCTTTTATGAATAGACCATTTAGCTGGGAACACCAATTCCCATAGAAAAAGAACTAAGTTTCCATCTACCTAGAATGGTTATTGTTATCCTGAATTATTCACAAGTTTCTAGACTTTGGAGTTTCATATTTCACTATAAGTTTCTCCCTTACCCCCAAACATAAATTTAACATTGTTCTCAATGTTCTAAAAATGAATTATTAAAAGCATGAACAAGGAGAAACTGTTACCAATCGAAGGAAAAGAGTTAAGGAAAGATATTATCGTGTTGCATGATCATGGGTTACCTCCCAAGAAGTGCTAAGTTTAAAGTCTTCAGCCAGACTTAGAAAGAATTAGTCACCTCATAAAATCATATAGCAATAATCGGAATAAATGTGGGTCATCTGAATCAAATAGTACTATCATAAATAAGAGGAAACTGCAACAGGACAAGAAAATGAACAAACCGAGCACACCCTTATCTAGTCTTCTGTAGACAACTACTTCTAGATGCGGTTCAGGTTCAGGCTCTATAAATAAAATATCTTCATGGGTTGGATTTCCTCGTAGGAAGGATCAACATGATCAGGTTGTAAAGTCTAGAGTAACTCAACTAAGAACTTAGAAGCACATAATAATAACCTGAACAATTGTGGATCATCAAAGTCAATCAGATTGGACTCACAGAGGTTACTACTTTGAAGGTGGTCATTCTTAAACAAATGTGTCGATTCTAATTCCCTAAAGTAATTAGGCTTAGTCTCAAAACTTAATAACTGACACATTTGAAATTCATATGTTCCCACATATGGAATAAAATAATTTGGTGGGAAAACAAAGTCAATCTTGGTATTATTTCCTAGATAAACCACATCGACCAGAGGATAGGTTTTTAACAACTGAACTTCTCTGTGGATATCAACATGATCAGGGAATCTAGCTTGAAGATGATCTTGTGAAATGGTATAGGTGCATATGTAAAGTCCCAAGTTAGGGACCTTTCTAAGAGTTAAAGGTAAAGCAAAGGGAGAATGATAGTCACCCCCAAACTTAGAGTTTTTAGTGTCTTTAGATAGACTAGTCATAATTTCCCTAATTTCTAGATCGTCAGATTCCCGAAAATAGTCAATTGCTTCTTCTAGGTTATAATCAGGTGGTGCATCCTCATTCATATTTAAAATCTCTACGAGTCTATCTTTGTTATCTAAGACTATTGTTTCCAAATCGCTGGACTCTAAAACAGTATTCTTAGGATAAACCCGTTCCTCAAAACCATTATCTGCTTCAAAACAAGAAAGTTCTACCTCGTCTAAAACAGTCGTATCTCTAGTCAAATCCTCTTCCTTTTGAATAGGTGAATAATCATTAAAATTATTTGGATCAAAACCAGAAATAACACTATCATCATGAAGATCAAACCCAAAGTGGGCTAGGCATTTCTCTAATGGGCTAGGCATTTCTCTAATGGCCTAGTCTAAGAATGCTATATCAAAAGAAATCACAATTTCTTAATAAAAATCCTTAAATCAATTTTTAATCAAAGCAATTAATCATAAAAGAAATTTCAAAAATCAATTAAAGTAGAAATATACCACTTTTCTTAGAACGATGGCTTCCTCTGTCGCCTCAGCAAAGGGGTTTAGCTCCTCTTATTAATCAGTTGCTCAAAATAATGATTCATGGCTCAAAATGTTTACAAATGAAGAAAAAGAGTGAAAATAATGAAAAACAGGAAATTCACAACGTTTATAAGCGTTACAGACTCACTTTTAAAGAGGGAAAAGTGTTTCACTGAAGATAAACGTTGCAAATGAAGATAAATGTTGCAAAGTTAAAAGCTTTAGTAACAGAATCTTTAACTTTTTGTCCACGGAAACTTCAACCTTTTCGTAACGTTTTCTTCATCTTCTTCATCACGAGCATTTTTTTGGATTTTGATATTTTCACCTCTGGCCTCTCCAGCCCCCCCTAATCTCTTCTCTTCGACCCATTTATACACTACAACACCATATCTCTTCAATTACTCCCTCAAATCTTCTCTTTAATTCACAGATCTTCTCCATCATATTCTCGACAATAACCTTTTTGATATGGAATTATTTTCTTCCCTTGACAACTACTCTCAGTGTTTTCTTTCTTTAAATAAGACTCGGTGATATGTTTCTCTTAGTTTCTGCTAGATATTCTTTGATACAATCGTATAGATAGAAATAATCATGATTCTCGGGAATAATAACCTCCCTGTTTTAGCGAGAAAGAGATTATTTGATTCTTTGAGTTTCCAAAACTCATTCAAATTCCTTATTATAGGACAAGCAAATAATTCTTGTCTTAAAACTGATTCAGAAATACCCAAAAATCACATTTAAAATCTTCACAGGCGAGAAGGATATATTCCCGCCAAGATTTTTCTTTTGAATTTTGTAAATAAAGGGGGTGCCCCTATCCAGAGTATAGGTGCCTTTATCATTTCTTGTTGGGTGCCTTTATCAATTTTGAGGGTGCTTTGATCAATTTTTCCACAAAAGTTTATTTCTCCAAAAAAACACCTACAAACAGATAAATAACAATATTAGTACAAAAATCGAAAACTATAAATATAAAGAATTGAGGAAAATCAGACACAAAAATGTGGCTATCAGTTGGTAACTGAGATCTAAATTTGTGTTTTTGTTGGTAATTGAGATATAAATTCGTATTCAGAAATAAAGTTTATGTTAGTCGATAACTCCCTTTTCCGATCCTTGAAGATTCTAGTTCTTTTTTACTTGGGGATATTTCCTTCTTTTATTTGTAGTTTGTTCATTTGATCTTTTTACTTCCCAATGGGAACTCTTTTGGTTTGTTGGTTTCATTTAAGATTTAAGATTTAAAGTCACTACGAAAGTTATTCTTAAGCAATATTACATACTTAGTTTACTGATGTAACATATAAACTATTTGGTATTGGAGTTTAATCCTTCTAAGTATTTGTTAAATGTAGAATCACTTTACCTGTGAGTCTTGCGACACAAAAGTGAGTTCAATTGTGAATTTTTTTACTATTGTGTTCAAATATCTTTTGATGATTTTGAACTGGGAATGAATTGATAGGCCTCAACCTGCTTTACTTTTGCTTGTTAGCCATCCGATTCTGGTTGTTAAGTACTTTGAAAAGATAAATTGAAAAATAATTTGGTCAATAGCTTAAAATGTATTTATTATTGATAATTAATATATAACCTAGTAATAAAAACCTAAAATAACTTAACAAACTCCTACATGATATCAAAAAACAACTTGCAAATTACTAATTAAGAGATAATCTAGTAATAGTAACTTAAAATAGATAAAGTTCTTGAAAATTATCAAATTTATTCTGTATCAGATAGCACCAGTTTGAGATTCCTTTTTTTTTATCTTGTTGGTGCAGAAAACTCTTCTTCTTCAATATTAGATGTCATTACCATGTGATATTTTTTTTGCTAGTGTATTTGGTGTTATTTCATCTTATTTGTGATTAATAGATTTGAAACACAGATTTGATAGATTTTTTTTACTTCAAAACATTTTTTCCCCACATCAGCTTTGTAACATGTAACTTAAATTGGTACTGGATCCCTTTAATTTTTTCTGATACCTGAGCCATGAATCCAAGTTGTTGTGCCTGTATAAGATATGTATTTGTGTTATTATAGTCATGTAAGAAGGATTAGATATTAAGTATAGCTATAAATTAGATTTATTACCTTATTTCCATCTTCAATATTCTTAACTTCACCAAGTTTCATTTGAATCAGTTTTTCTGTTGTCTATCCATGAACAATAAATACTGCATCTTCAGTTTTATCACTTACTTTTAGCTTCAATATTAACCTGATTTCTGAACAATCGATTTCTTCTTCGCAGGCATAGCACCAGTTTAATTTGTCTTTGTTCCTTGTCTACCGCTGCATCTTGGGCAAGCGAAGTAGTACCAGTCTGTTGATTCTTCCAAGCCTTGAATTTTTACGATGCAGTTGATTGAATATCCCTATTTATCTGATAGGTTGGTGAATATATTTACATAATCAAATAAGATAACATAGTTTGAAATATGAAATAAAGAAAAACTTACATATTTTTTCCCTTGTAACCTAAGTGTTTCATACTTTTTCTGGAACTGTGTTGCTTGATATATAGTTTTAGGCCTTGGAATATTCTTCATCTTTGATCTCTTTGATGTAGAGAAAGAAATAAATATGAGTTTTGTATATTTATGCTAAATCTTGAACACATAAAGAAAAAATGTTACCTGAGATTAGTTGAAAAAATATTGAATTGAAATCTCTGTTGTGATGTTTTAGATTTGATTTATATAAGTTTAAAATATGGATTGCAGGTGTTGATGGTGAGTTTCTAACAAGGGAAAATCTTGTAAATTCACCTCTGACCCAGCATCAGAGACATATTTATAAGTATATATGTGCTAGGGATTCACAAGATTGACTCTCAGCATCCTATATATATATATATATATTTTTGAAGTATTTCAGTACTTGTATTATACTCACTTCTATCATACTGACTGTACAGCTCCTAGATGGATTGGCCGCTAATATAGAACAATACTGTCCTCAAGATACAACTAGAAAACTCCTAGACGGATTGACCGCTAGTATAGAGCAATACTGTCCTCGGGTTGCCACTGATGCTGGTTGCGACTACCCTTCAGATGGTATATGCCTATACAAAATATACGTTTATGAGATTCTCTTATTCCTAGATGATCTACTACACCATTCTCGAATAAATATGCTAATTAGATGCATACCATCTAAATGCAGAGTCGCATCGAATATCATCTCAAGTCGTAAACTTCCACGGATGAGTTCCTTGAATATGTTTTGTATGCACTAGCACCAGCGCGCTGCTAGCAACATCGCTAGCGGTAGTACCCCCCTCTTACCTTTCCCTTGTGCGCACCAATGCTTCTGCTGTGCCGCTCTCGCTTGCTCGTGCCAGCATTATCCTTCGTCGCTAGCGCCATCACCTAGGCCATATCCACGACATTAGCATGTGCTAGAAACACCTTAATTGCGCCTATAACACTCACATGCGCTATTTTTTCTAGCACAAACTGCATGTTGCAAACATGCTACAAATATGCCACCATATTGCGTTGGCATAAGCCTAGTGGTAGTAGTATCTTAACTCCTAAATTATTCACGTGCTTTGATTCGATGAATCCACTAAATCTTATGAGAAATAAAATCATATTACATGGGGGATTTTGCATGTGGTATTGGTATGGTGGTTTATAGCATCATGCGACGTGGTAACATCCCATGATTGGAAAGTTACAAGTAATGGTGACGGTTACGATAGTTGAAGAGATGATGGAATAATGGTTTCCTTCACTACCTCCACTACTCACGAAGGAAAAGCATGTATTTCCAAACTCTATAATTAGGCTACTTAGCCTATTCAGAAAATAGAATAAGTTGATCATTCTCACAAGCTCTGTAATTCTCTATAGTTCAACACATTTACACAAAATTCATCACACTGATTCCTTCAAGTTTCTCTGCTTCCCTCCCCTAAGATCAACCCATCTTCTCTCTTTGTAATCAAAGCAAAATGTGAACATCTATCTTTCTGGTTTGGACTCGTTTTGTACGACTTTGATCCTCCAACCTAAAGAAAGTACTTCCACAGTATATTATTTTTCCTAGGAGCAATTTTTTAGGTACTAACAATTGGCGACCACAGAGGGAGATCGGTCTCTCGGTCACGAATCCAATTCTTCAACTGTCTGAAAACAAGGTGGGTCTTAGGTCTGGTTCATAGACTAACAACAATTCAGGTCTAGCAAGCAATCTCAATTCCATACATTACATCGCCGACGGGGTCCCTCATGTTACTCCAGAATTCATCTTGCCTGCTCAAACTTCCTTGGAAGCTATGGATGCTCAAAGCCCGACCATCATAACTGATCTCATGAAAATTTGATATCATCACAAATCAAGCTGATATTATCAAGATCCAGAACGAGATGTTTCCCTGACCCAGAGAATCAAATATATGTGATATTAG
Organism: Papaver californicum; assembly: GCA_023531435.1. Taxonomy (NCBI): domain Eukaryota; kingdom Viridiplantae; phylum Streptophyta; class Magnoliopsida; order Ranunculales; family Papaveraceae; genus Papaver; species Papaver californicum. The sequence goes on from JAJJMC010011514.1 coordinate 4,608,842, forward strand.
GTCGCCCATTTTTAGCTACATCTAATGCGATCATTAACTGTCAAAATGGAATCATGAACTTATCTTTTGGTAATATGACTATTGAGCTGAATATTTTCAATATTAGTAAGCAACCACCTGAGCTAGATAACATGTGCATTGAAGAGGTGAACATAATAGGAACATTAGTTCAGGAGTCATTACCAAACACTTTGTTAGAAGATCCATTAAAGAAATGCCTATCCCACTTTGGGTTTGATTTTGATAATGATAGTGTGATTAATAAGGTGAATGCTTTGTTAGATTCAGCCCCTTTGATAGACACTAGTAATGGATAGAAAACTAAGTTTGAACCTCTACCAGTTTCTAAGTCTACCATAATAGGTTTTAAACTTGTCTAAGGCAAAAACAATGGCTAACGGTTCCTTCTCTGTGGTGGTGTAGTTCAGTTGGGCCTCATTTAGAGTTTTGCTGGCATAGTAAATCACATGAAGTAATTTTTTTTCTCGCTGACCTAACACAACACCAATAAAATTATATGAAGCACCACACATTATCTCAAAGGGTAGGTTCCAGTTAGGTGCCTGGACTATGGAGGAGGTAGCGAGTAAGGTCTTAAGTTTCTCAAAAGCCTTTAAACAAGCATCATCAAAGACAAACTTAACATCTTTTGCAAGCAGATTGCAAAGAGGTCTAGATATCAAGCTAAAATCCTTAATGAATCGACGATAAAAACCTGCATGCCCTAAGAATGACCTAACATCTCGTACATTTTTGGGAACCTGTAAAGTCTTTATAAGGTCAACTTTGGCTTTGTCTACCTCTATACCCTTAGAAGATACGATATGCCCTAAAACAATTCCTGATCGAACAAGAAATAGCATTTTTCCTAATTAATCCTAAATTCTTTTCCTTACACCTAGTCAACACTAATGTCAAATTATGCAAGCACTCATCAAAATATGACCAAAATACTGAAAAATCATCCATAAAGACCTCTAAAAACCGTTCTACCATGTCAGAAAATATGCTCATCATACAACGCTGAAAAGTAGCGGGTGCATTACACAACCCGAAAGGCATGCGTATATATGCAAAGGTACCAAAGGGACAGGTAAATATGGTTTTGTCTTGGTCTTCTGGGCAATAACAATCTGATTATAACTAGAAAAACCATCTAGCAAGCAATAATGGCTATGTGCAGCTAATCTCTCAAGCATTTGGTCGACGAAAGGAAGGGGAAAGTGGTTCTTCCTTGTGACCTTGTTCAATTTTCTATAGTCAATACAAACACACCACCCCGTGGTCACTCGGGTTGGGATTAACTCATTGTTATCATTCTGGACTACAGTGTTACCTGATTTTTCGGGAACAACCTGAACGGGGCTAACCCACTTACTCTCTGAAATAAGGTAGATAATACCCGCATCTAACAACTTAAACACCCTAGTTCGAAGTACTTCTTTCATTTTAGGGTTAAGTCGATGTTGCATCTCCCTAGACGGTTTGGTATCATCCTCTAAATGAATCTGATGCATACAAACAGTAGGACTTATACCTTTAATGTCTGCTATGGTCCACCCTAAAGCTTCCTTATTGTCTTTAAGCACGATCACTAGCCTACTTTCCTGGTTACTATCCAAGTCGGATGCTACAATCACAGTCAAAGTCTCAGATGAGCCTAAATACACATACTTCAAGGTATCTGGTAGTTGTTTAAGGTCCAACTTAAGAGGCCCTTCTAATAGGTTCTAAGGTTATAGTCTTTACCGATCATGTTGCTTTGAAGTACCTTCTGTCTAAGAAGGATACTAAACCTAGATCGATTAGATGGATCCTTTTGTTACAAGAATTCTCTTTATAAATTAGAGATAAAAATGTGCAGAAAATATAATAGCAGATCACTTTTCTAGACTTGTTGTGGATTCCCCTAATGATTCTCCTCATGTGAGGGATAGTTTTCCTGATGAACAACTATTCTTTGTTTCCCAATTACCTTAGTTTGCGAATATAGTGAATTATCTTGTTACTGGTCGAATGCCTAAACACCGGGGTAAACAAGATCGTTCTAGGTTTTTAGCCGAGGTAAAGCATTTCTTTTGGGACGATTCTTATTTGTTTAATATTGTCCATACCATATTATTAGGAGATGTATGCCTGAGAGTGAACAGTCCAGTATTATTTCCTTTTGTCATGATCATGCTTGTGGGGGTCACTTTAGTGCTAAGAAGACTGCTGCTAAGATATTGCAGTATGGATTCTACTAGCCGTCATTTTTTAAAGACTCCCACAGTTACTTTGTTTCTTGTGAGCGTTTTTAGAAGTTAGGAACCAATTCCAGTAGAAATATGATGCCATTGAACCCTATTTTAGTTATTGAGGTCTTTTATGTGTGGGCCATTGATATTATGGGTCCTTTTCCTAATTCTTTTGGTTATTTTTACATCCTTGTCGCTGTAGACTATGCATCTAAGTGGGTAGAGGCGGTTTCGTGTAAAACAAACGACCACAAGGTTGTGGTCCAGTTTTTGAATGATAACATATTTGCACGTTTTGGTACACCGAGAGCTATAATTAGTGATAGAGGGTCACACTTTTGTAATCAACCATTTAAGATTTTGATGAAGAAATATGGTGTTACCCACAAAGTAGATACCCCATATCACCCGCAGATTAGTGGTCAAGTAGAGGTTTCCAACAGGGAGATAAAACGTATTCTAGAGAAAACAGTTAATCCTAATAGGAAAGGCTGGTCATTGAGGCTTACTGATGCCTTATAGGGTTACCATACTGCGTTTAAGACCCCTATTGGAATGTCACCTTATCGTCTAGTTTTGGAAAGGCATGTCACCTGCACGTCGAGTTAGAACATTGAGCATATTGGGTTGTAAAGCAGTTAAATTTTTCACTTGAAAAAGCAGGAGCTCACAGGAAGCTTCAACTCGAAGGATTGTTACGCTTCACCCAGGTACTATCTTTCTGCTCTTTTGTAGTTTTACCTCTTTATTCCTATTTTTACTTATTTATTGGTACTGCTCTTTATTTTGAAACATTGAGGACACTGTTTGATTTAAGTTTGGGGGTAAGGGAAAAACTTTTTAGTGCAATAATAAAACTCCAAAATTTAGAAGCTTGTGAACAATTCAGGATGACACTAACCATTCTAGGTAAATGGAAACTTAGCTATTTTTCTATAGGAATTGGTGTACCCAGTTAAATGGTCTATTCATAAAAGGACAGAGTTCAGATATTAGAAATAACATGATAGTTGTCACCATATCTCGGAGTCTATCTCGATCATATCAATTTCTATTTTTATTTTTGCAATTTTTATGTTTCTCTAAGTGATTTGGTAGGGCACAATTATCGAATTGTTATCGCTGCTAGGATGAAATAGAGTGTTTAAGATCAAACCCTATTTTTATCATATTAAAAAAATAAAAAAAAATCGAGTATTGACACTTTGACAGAAATATGTGTGTGTTATCCCTGTCTCCGTCGCCTAAGAAAGCGTGGAACGCAAGATCCATGAAAACTATCATGTAAGATGCTGATAAGGAGCATCCATTTGGATTCAATTTGATCCAATTATGTTGTCAGTATATTTATAATTGTTTTATTTTCAATAAATCGATCGCTGAGACCTTTGTATATACCAGTTGAGTCGATATTAGTATTAGGATTAAGACCAGTGGGAGCGTATCTCAATCCGTTAGGATTCATCCTGGCACTAACCTTCAGACAAATATGGGAAACACCGTGCACCTTAGTCAACATGGGAAAACTTCATTTTGTCTATATCCATCTTCTAAATCTTTTCATGTGATTGTAATTTGATAGATTCTTGAGTATCGTGGTTGAACAACTATCTAACTAGAGCTTTGTTTTCTTATATATGAATTTTGGTACGTTGAGTGCAAACTCGTGTACTTCAATTGGACTCATATAGGGTAATGATTCCCATAGCCGAAGAATTTGGTATGCCAGCTAAATGGCTTGTTTAGTGTCTACCCTCAATCGTTCACAGGTAGATAGGTATTGGAGTAAAGGTTTTATAGGTATACCTCTTGTAAACCCTCACGAGACAAACCTCCTCCACTAGGGACACCTAGGGGTTTAAAGGCTTATTACATATGCTAAATGTAGTCGCGATTCCTGCGAAATTGAGTTAGGATTTTTATTTTATTTCTAGATTAGATTTTTCTCGAGGACTAGCAAATAGTAAGTTTGGGGTATTTGATAGACACATTTTTGTGTCTAAATTGTGCTCAATTCTCTATATTACTAGTGCTCGATTTTGTACTTATTATGGGTTTTTATATCTTTGTAGGTATTTTTGGGAAATAAATATTTGTGGAAAAATCGGCTCAAAAAGTTGATAAAGGCACCAAGAAAAATTACTAAAGGCACCCGAAAAATTGATAAAGGCACCCACCAAATGGATTAGGGGCACCCTTCGTTTTGCTTTTGAATTCAAAATTGGCGGGAATGAATTCTTTACGTGAGAAAATGAATCTGAGTTATTTGAAACTGAGTTTTAAGGGAGTTAGGAAGTTGTTTTATATCTCAAAGTGATTAAGCAGTCAAAATATATTAAAACACGTCCTGAGTATTGCTTGCCATGAAAGCAGGTTAGAAAATTCGAGTTGTACCGAAAAAAGGAGATATCCCTGATTTTGGTTTAACACGAGATTGAATATGTTTTGGGAACACATTTTGGGTCCGTATCGTTTAAGAAAGTCTTTTAGGGTTTATTAATCCTATAAATATCGAAGAGAAACAAGAAAAAATCACCTGGGAGTCGGGAGTAAAAATTCAGAGAATTTTTTTTTCCGCTGGTGAAGAAGAACAGACCACTCCAGAAAACTGTCACTGAATCTGTTACCTATTCTTTCTTCTTTTACTGCGCCCATAAGCCGTCTTTTATTTTATGTTTTAGTTTCCCTCTTCAGCAACACAGAAAACAATCTCAGCAACACTTATATCCGTAGCTGTTTTCTGTGTTACTTCTCTTTTTCTCTTCTTTTAAGCACTTTGAGCTATGAACATGTATTTTAAGAAAGTTTTTGACATGAGGAGCTAGACCCTATTGCTGGGGCGACGGAGGAAGCCATTTTTCCAATAATAAAGTGGTATATTTTTATCTTATTAATTTTTTGCAATTCTTTTATGATTATTTTCTTTGAATTAAATTTGAAATAATAATTTTTATCGATTAGTTGTGTTTTCTTTTGATGAGTCATGCTTAGTTTAGAGATATTGATGTCTCATACTTTTGATTTTCAACTATTATTTTGAAAATCTAACTTTGGAAATATTTATAATCAATTGAATGTATGAGTTGCAAGATGATTTTTAATGCTAAATCACTTGAAAAATTGGCAAATGGTGGAATCCTTAGTCTCAGTTCTTTCCATAACCTTAAATCTATTTTACTTTAATCTTCTTTGTTTTCAGTATTAAAAATTAGATTTAAAAATCAAATCTTCACAAGTCTAAGTATTGAATCTTTTACCACTATTTATAAAACATATCACATACCCATGCTGAATGAGAACTGGGAAGGAAAGATCAACCTATCTTTAATACTTATGAAGACTTGGAACAACCTCCTCAGGCTAAAAAAAAAGACTCGTCGGATTTATCACACTACAATCAGCATCCTTACAGTAAGAGCAAAATTCCAGTCTGCAAATCTTTGTTGGAAAATTTGTATTTTCAGACTTTCTGATCTCCAAGAGGTTGTCCAGCGATCCGCGACAGCGCTCCAGCCTTGTTGAAGAGAACAAGGACCGTCAGAGAAAGAAGCCACTATAACAACAATGGAGATAGACGATTGGTCAACAATAAATACTTCGTCAAACCGACCATAAGTGCTATCACTTACAAAGGAGCCAAGAGGAAGGTTGAACCTCAACAAGTGTCACAGACTAAACGCCCTACGTCATCCCCAGATCCATCTCCAATCTCTACGAGGGAACCAACTCAAGAACAAGGCTCAGCCGAAGCTCCACGTCAACAACAGTTGCAGCAGCAACTAAAGACAAACATGATATTTTCAGATTTTTCATTCTCCATGGAATAAATCGTTGAACTATTAGATATATGGATACAAGATAGAGCTATTAAGTTGTCACTGACACGACGTCCACCAACTTCCCAAGAGATGTCAGATCCGAACTATTGTCGTTTTTATAAGTTCGTTAACCATCCTACCAGAGAATGTAACGGTCTGAAGCGCATCTTCAAAGAGAAGATAGATTCAAGAGAATTACACCTGGGAACTGAGGGTATTCACAAAGACTCACCCCCTGTCAAGAATTTACCCTTTCTGGAGAATCCACCAACCAAACCGTCCAGACTCTGACGGAACGCATGTGCGAGATTCTTTACTTTTCCAAAGCCCAGCGCAAGGATATATTCACATCCCTCAACCGTGTTGTTTCTGGTAAGCGTCTATTCTTTACTGAAAAATTATGGTCCCGCCCAAGCCTGCTTCAGAGGTCGTAATCAACAAGAACAACGAGAAGCCTGGCTGGGAACTTCTCACCATTGCCTGTGTCAAACAAGTCGAGTTTGGGAAAACACTAATCGATGTCGGAGCATACGTCAACATCATCACTGTCAAAACCCTGGGAGCTGCCGGAATTTCCATACGTGAGGCTATACACGCACCAATCACGCTTGAATATCCCGAAGGAAAATCCATGAACACCTATGGCTACATTACTCTCGAAGTAAACATGGGTGAGGTTCAAACGTACGCTAAGTTTCAAATTATCAAAGAATATCTCGACTAGGACATGATCTTGGAACGCCCATGGGTTCAGAACAACAAGGCAGAAGTACCTTCCTCGCCGACGTCAGCACTACCAAGGGTCTCCAACGAGCCAGCAGAACTTCACTGTTTTTAGCCCGAGTTGCATCGCGTAATGGATCTGGATCTGAAGCAACTAACTGGGGAAGACGTGTCCTTATACATCTGAAGGTTCCGCGCATAAGTAAGTCTTGTTCAATAACTCTCTTTACAACCGGTTGTCCCGCGACATGTCAAAGCTTGAGTACTTGACCCGGATATCAATCCCTCTCTGACTTGGCAATGTGAATCGGAAGCTGATCCTTTTCAGTATTTTATTAAATGGGTAGGAATTACCTCTGCTGAAAATAAGAAAATAAGTAACCAAATAATCCTAGAAACGTGTCGTGAACCAGAGATACCAAAACCCAATCATTTCCAAGTCGGTGACACATCCAAGAAAGTTATCACCTCTCCAGGAGAAAAGCCACATCTGGTCATTAAAACTATATTAGGTGGATGCTACAAACTAGTCAATACTGATAAGCTCACAGGGGTAGTCGTATGTGGCAAGTGGCTTAAAGCTGTCAACGCTTAACACTTCACCACACCTGACAAAGATGTTAAGGCTTAAGCACTTTACCACCCCTAGCAATATTTCCTTATTTTTACGCAACATTTATAATTCCTCCAAAATGTTTCCAGTGCCTTATATTCATACTTAGGATTTCAATGAAACCAAATATTATTTCTTTCTATAGAAAATCCTTACAAACCATTTAAAATCTACTTACTCAAAATTCCAAAATAAAACCACAGAAAAATCGGGTATCTCAAAAACACATAAAACCCCGCAAACCTACTACTTAGAAAAAATCGTTGAAGACTGATTCAGCGCCATAAACATGTGCTCTCTCCACCTGTGCAAGAGCTTCAGTTGCAAGCCTCAACTCCCGCGGTAGTCTTTCAACATCGTCCCTTTCCTAGGTAACCGCTTCTAAGCCAAGAGACGCATTTATTTCCTTCAAGTTCTCCTGAATGGCTCTCGTATGACGATAAAGCCATCCAACAACAAGCTTTATCCGTCTTAGCTTTCTCCAAGAGTTGGATCCTGTCAAACTTAAAGTCAAAGTCAACTTCAGCGTTCAGATACTCAATTGGTGCAGTTTCATAGCATTGGTATCCTACACAACAACACCACTTGGAGTATCATCTTCAGCAGCTCCATCCGAAGAATCACGTGAATAACGCTTGGGAACTGAAGGTTTACACGAGCTCCCCTCACTATCAAGAACCTTTCCAACACATAGGAGACGGTCAACCAAAGAGTCATAACCTTGACGAAGTCCTCCACTCTCCAAAGACACTATAACTTCACCTCTCCCCAACTACGTCGTTAGATCAGGTAAGCGCCTGCAACCCCTGACGAGGATGAGACGTATCCCAAGTCTAATCCAGAAAATACAACTTCAGTAACCAAAAAGAAGTATGACAGTGGACTTCTCACTGCAGCCTATACCCTATGACAATCAAGGATTCAGAAGATAACTCAAGAGACGTCTCTAGAAACATAGTCCTTGAAGACACCCGTATCACCATATCGGCAACATGATACCTTTCAGCTCATCCTCTTCACCCTCGACATCTCCAAAGGAATTTGCTCATATAAGCATACTATCATCACATCCAGAAGGGTAAAACAAGCTTATGAGCCAAAGGGTCAGGATAAGGCACAATTTCGTTTAGTTAATGCTCACGAAAACGTCCCAGTTGTGACTCAACATCCCAGGTACCAACGAAGACTCTGACTTCAATTCAATTTCTTGCTCCAGCCTTGGCGCGAAAAAGATAACAACAACAATATGAGATATCAACCTTCCTGGATTCCCTTTCTTGATCGAACCCTATTGGCATGGACTTATGGCGATACTATCAAATCATCCCTAGTCTAGTAGCAGGACAAAATAGCTACACCTGGGGATTGAAGGCTTCTTCAGTTTTAGAGATTTAACACAGTCACCTCCTTCGACCAGAGTATTTGATCAATAATTTAGTAACAACAAGACCTCCCACTTGCATCGTCCTGTCAAGAGCATTTGTACACCAGTACCTTCACACAACTTGTAAGCTTTCACTCCTTACCTGATCATGTCAATAACATGGGGACTTCGCCTCTGTTGCTGCTGCTGTTGATTTCAACCACATTGGTTAACTATGTAAAACATACTGAATTCAGAATTCTCAAGGTGACACCATCAATTCCCCTCATGCTCCAAGCAAGCCCTAAACAGATAGTACTTGTGGTCATAATATCAACTATCACTAGTAACGAAGCAGTCACGACTATCTCAAGCACAATGAACACTCGACATGCCTGACCACTTCAGATTCATGCTTTTCCTCTCAACATCTGGAATATGGAATTACAAGCTGTTGTCAGGAATTCATCTTCTCCAGAAAGATTGATATGGCAGCAAAGTATTTAGAATATGAAAATTGGGGTTTCGGTTTGGTGAGTGTTCTCTATTCAATCAGAGCCTCGACATCTCTCAGGAACCTGGTTTATCAAAACCTCACACTATGAGAAACTAATTATCCATGAAACCTTCAACATCCATGAAGCCTTCAAACTCCATGAGGTCTTCAAGCTCCATGAAAATTTTTCCCTCATGAAGCCTTTGTGTTTTTACCATTTACCTTGGGATCCCTGTATCTTATAAGGTCCCCACCTGCTTCTCAGATCATCACATCCTCTTGAAAATCTTAAGAAGCCCACATCCTCATGACAACACTTATTATCATGAGTTCTCCAATTCGTCGTTACTACTCCTGTTGTCACACCTGCGTCCTATGAACTTGGAAATCAGAAACTATTAGAGAGGAATGAGGAAAATCATCCTTAACAAAAAGTGTTCATTTGTATCTTCGCTACAACATATTAAAAAGGCGCATCAATCGGGTTTACGGGCTAAGAGATGTGACTTTTTCCCTGAAGCCTATGGAGTATGAAAATATGCACGAAGTTACATATTATATATATGCACACATGGTTGATTGACCATACAAGCTCTGAATTAGGTCAGCATCTACTCGAAGAGACATTCACCTCGGATTTTACGTCATATCCTAAGATATTTCACAATATCAGAAGATGTCACCAACTTCATGTCATTATTACTTCTCTGTTGCGGCCCTTTCCGTCTCAACTTCTGATATTGCTGCTGCAAGTACGGTTACTCAGTACTCATGTAAATAAAAAACGAAGTCGATTCATCTTCCGTACTTCAAGATTTGATGCGCTCGAATCTACAATAAGAGAATTGGAGCCCACTACCATCCTTATCCACAATTTTAGTCTATCATCAACTCCTCATGATTCCTTCTATTATTTTCAATCTCGCTACCACAGGCTACAACTTCAGACTTCATCTATGAATGTCCATCTCATGTCTATGCTGATGTCATCACTAGCACCTTGCACTACATGATCAAATCTTAACCCTTAGAGTCTGCTGTTTTCCCACGAGAGAATCTAAGTCTGCGCCAAGGACACCGCCTAGAAGAGATAAAGCTAAGTAACTACTCTAGAACTGGGTTTCAAATTTTGAATATTTTCCGTCTTACTGTTACCATCCGGTGTTTACCAAGAAACACTTATAGTTCCGCGCTAAGCAAGGTACTTAATGTTGATGGTGAGTTTTTAACAAGGGAAAATCTTGTAAATTCACCTCTGACCTAGCATCAGAGACATATCTATAAGTATATATGTGCTAGGGATCCACAAGCTTGACTCTCAGCATCCTATATATATATGAAGTATTCGGTACTTGTATTGTACTTACTTATATCATACTGACTGGACTTCTCCTAGACGGATTAACCGCTAGTATAGAACAATACTGTCCTCAAGGTACCATTGGACAACTCCTAGACGGATTGACCGCTAGTATAGAGCAATATCGTCCTCAGGCTGCCGCTGATGCTGGTTGCGACTACCCTTCAGAAGGTCTATGCCTATACAAAATATACGTTTAAGACATACTCTTATTCCTGGATGAGCTACTACACCATTCTCGAATAAACATGTTAATTAGATGCATACCATCTAAATGCATAGTCGCATCAAACATCATCTCAATTCGCAAACTTCCATGATTGATCCTTGAATATGTTCTGTATGCACTGCATAAAAATCTAAGCATAACGCCAACATTAAATCTCATACGAGTAAGAAGACCTAAGCAAACCATGGCTATGGCCACAACATTAGCAAATGCCACTGCTAGCAGCGCATAGGCAATGGCCACAAAACTAGTAAGTGCCATTCCTAGCAATCCTTATCCATGCTCCTAACACCTAGCCATGTTATCAGCGCCAAAGTTGGCGCTTCTAGCAACATTGCTAGTGGTAGCACCCCTTCTTACCTTTCCCTTGTACGCGCCAATGCTTCTACTGTGCCGTTCTCGCTTGCTCGTGCCAGCATCATCCTTCGTCGCTAGCGCCATCACCTAGGCCATAGCGACGACATTAGCTTGTGCTAGTAACACCTCAATTGCACTTATACTCTCGCATGTGTCATTGTTGCTAGCATAAACTGCATGTTGCAAACATGCCACAAATATGCCACCATGTTGTGCTGGCATAAGCCTATTGGTAGTAGTATCTTAACTCCTAAATTATTCACGTGTTTTGAGTCCATGAGTCCACTAACTTTTATGAGAAAACAAATCATATTACATGGGGGTATTTTGCATGTCGTATTAGTCTGGTGGTTTATAGCATCATACGTGGAAACACCCCATGATTGGAAAGTTACAAGTAGTGGTGACGGTTATGAAAGTTGAAGAGATGGTGGAGTAATGGTTTCCAGAAACTTCCCATATATATTTCATTATCCCCACAATCTCCATCTCTCCACTCCTTCACTACCTCCATTACTCACGAAGGAAAATTGTGTATTCCCAAACTCTATAAATAGGCTACTTAGCCTATTTAGAAAACATAACAAGATGATCATTCTCACAAGCTCTGTTATTCTCTATAGTTGAACACATCTACACATAATTCATCACACTGATTCCTTCAACTTTCTATTCTTCCCTCCCCTAAAATCAACCTATCTTATCTTTTTGTAGCCGAAGCAAAACGTGAACAACCATCTTTCTCGTTTGGACTCATTTTGTACAATTTTGATCCTCGAACCTAAAGAAATTACTTCTACATTATATTGTTTTTCCTAGGAGCAACTTTAGGTACTAACAAAATGATAAGTATTTAAGGATATATTGATCTTTTGATTATTTCAAAGAATATTGTTTTACTTTTTAAAGAATATTTTTTTAGTTGTTTTTAAGTAATTTTAATTTTAAAATACTATTTATATTTTTTTAAAATAAATATATTTTTACTTTTTAAAATTGATTTTAGGTTATTTTAAAAAAAAATATTTATATATATATATATATATATATATATATATATATATATATATTCTAAAGTCTTTTAAATTTGATTTATATAAGTATTAGATAGGTATTTAAGGATATCTTGATTCTAGATAAGTCTTGAATCTTTTAAACTGATTTTTTTTCATAACATTTTTTTGTATATTAAGTTTTTTTAGGTGTGGAGGTACTGGTCCACACTTTGGGTTTTGGGCAACACCTTGGTTATATCATGCCAGGAAGATACAAATGTATCTGGACTACTCTGAATCACCAGATAAAGGAGGCACTTAACCATTATTTTGTTGGGAGAATAAGTATGTTGGCTTGTTTGTGATAATGGTTAAGGTACTAATATAACTCTCTTATCAAACATATTCAAACAGTAGACTGTGAATTTTTTTGTAGATTGTGATTATGTTAGGAAAGCTATAGTAACCACATTCTTGACACACAGAATAAACATAAAAATGCATGTACAGAATCAACATAGATATACTTGTTAATCGAAATAATTTAAAGAATGAACATACACATCTAATAAAAATTGTAAACTTTTGTAGAAACCATGAATTTGCATAAGTAAAATGAAATACTCCCTCTGTTTCATCAAAAGTGTTACTATCACTTTTTCATTTTATTCTATTTTTAGGCAAAAATAAAAAAGTGATAGTAACACTTTTGCTAAAACGGGGGTAGTATGATTTCATCAATGGAACAAATATTCTTTTAAAAATGGAAATAACTAAATTGTTATTTTTCATTGACCTTGGTGTCCACTATTTATGCTTTGATCACTACTCATCGTCATCACTATCCTCGTATATGTATTCATCATCATTCTCTTCGACAATTGTTCATCATCTTCATCCTCTATCAACGGTGGTATCTCATTATCAGTTTGTTCACCTTCATCTCCATTATGTTTGACGTTGATAAATAAGAGCTCTTCATAATCATTTTCCTGATCGTTTTCAGAGTGTTTGTCAGTTGTTGTCTTTTCTTGCATCAAATATATTCCTTGTTTCTGCATTTAAAACATTTAAATCATAATCATTTCCCTAAAGGGTTAATAGTAATATAGTCTATTAATCAGTATAAGAAATTACTTACCTGGTGTATGTTTGAGAATATCTTCTTGTACACCACATTCTGAGTATAACCTTCCGGTACAGTATCCTTTGTTTTATCGATCAGAATTTTTAACCCACTTCGACTTGTTGTTTTAGAGACCGCAACATATAGTTGACCATGACAGAAAATTAGATTTGTAAAATAGATTTCCACATTGTAGATGCTCTGTCCTTGACTCTTATTTATTGTTATTAAAAAACCTACCATAATAGGAAACTGCACTCTTCTTAGGATGAAAGGTAGGTGTGTTTCTGTGGGTTGTATTATTATCCTTGGAATATCAACACTTTTTACAGCACCAATACCTGTCAAAATCTTAGCTTGAATATTCTTACTCAATATCTTAGTAACGATGAGTCTTATACCATTGCAAAGGCCAGCACTTGGATTTATATTCCTTGTAAGCATTATTGGTACATGAAGCTTTAATCGAAGTACATGGTTAGGTACTCCTGAAAGCTTTTGAGCATTCAGATATTCCTGGTTGTATATCAGCATTGTATGTTCATAATCGTATGATTGTGGACTAATCGAATCTGAGTTTAGAAAAACATATTCTTTGCCTGTAAGCAATGAGACCACATAGTCATTTATCGTGTCCAGAGTATCATTCTTTGGAGTTAAGATGCACCTTTCTCTAAGGTAATCCTCATCTCCAAGTTTATCAAATAGTTCAGGATAAATGGTCTGAACTATTGTTTCAATAGAATTATCACCACTTTTAATCAATAGATCAGCAGGTATCTCAATCCATGTAGCTTCTTCTTCTTCACCCTCAATTTCCTTTGATGGTAGCTTTCCATCTCCAAGATCCAATATCCACTTACTGAACTCTGATATTAAATTGTCGTTCTTTTGGATCACATTTTCCACTTAACAACTTCACATTTTCAGTCAATTCAAATACATGGAAATGTTTCCATAATCTTGACCTACTAATAGAAGCATTTACAATATTTTCTCGCCTTCCACCTCGAACAAAAGGCAAAATTTGTCTAAAATCACCCTCAAACAGGCATGTTTTACCTCCAAATACTTTTTCTTCTGTATTTTTATTGTCTTCCGTCATTAGCTCCTTGACTGTTCGCTCTATTTCTTCGAAAGCATGTATGTGAATCATGGGTGCTTCATTCCAAATGATTATTTTTGCCTTACGTAATAAATCAGCTAACTGAGTTCCTTGACTGACATCGCAAGTTGAAGTATCGTCCAGAGTTATTGGGATCTTGAATCGAGAATGTGCAGTCTTATCTCCGGGGAGCAACAATGATGTTATCCCAGATGATGCAACAACTAAAACAACTTTGGATTTAGCTCGTTTTCCCAATACCTCCACAACCATAAACAAAGAACAATCCACCGTTACCCTTCTCAATTAATTGGTTAACAGAATCAAATATTTCTTTTTGAAATGAATTCAAACTATTTTTAAGCCTAATATGTTCATTTCTCAGTTTTTCTGTATCGCAATCAAGTTCTTCATCTATTAACTTATTTATATATGAATACTGTTTCACCTTCTTTGGAAAGGTATGGTTGGAAATTCATCAAGAGTTCTCATTAACTCTTCAATGTCAATCAAAGTGAGATATTTTATTTCAGCTTCATCAAGATCTAGATTTAGGTTGCGACGTTTCTTTTTTTCACGATATTGAGTGTCTTCCGATAACAGATTCCAATCTTTTTCGCATAGTTTTTTTGGATCAGTCACTTCCCAAAATATCAATATCACAACGAACATTTGACGTAGACCGTCACCAAGTAAGGTATGTTGAGACTTCTTTTAGTCCCTCATGTCATTCATTATCATCTGATAATAATCCAAGAGCCATACATGTATATCTGAAATTAGTATAAATGATCCCATCGACGGTTCTTAACTCTTCATAGCTTTGTACTCCTTTTCACACATTCAGTAGGATACGCGGAAAATATCTTTCCCTTAAGCTCGGATGTGCGTTGTACAGTCTACCAACTGTATTTCCATTCTTCTTAATTCTCCATTCCTTTGTAACATTGTCCCACACAAATTTAGTGGAAAAATATGCATATGTTTTGTTCCTTGCCTTCTCATATTTTATATTTGCTTCGAACCATTCCAAGAATTTGGTGATATTTACGCTTGGCCTGTTTAAGATATCTTCTACATCTTCGCCATCAAGATATATCACTGTGTGTTCACCCTCCAAATAGTAAGGAAGTCTCTCTACAGATGGATCTCGATACTGAATGTCGAAATCATAAATCTTCCAACACGCCTCTGATAGGCACTTAATTTATATATTTATATCACCTAATTTATATTTGTTAGTACTTGATTTTATACTAGTTTTTTTATTTTTTTGTTTTAACAGATAATATGCGTAAAATCCGAAGTTACAAATAAATAAGTTAAACAGCCCGAAGAGTACGAAGTGCACTACATGAGTTTTGATTGGATATGGGATGTGACAAACTTCTGTAGGGATCACAGTGGAAGGCTACCGTATAAAGACTTCTTGGTGGAGTTGAGGTCTGGTGACGTGAACGAATTGTAATTGGCCTTTGTGTCAAAAAAAGGAAAAATATGAAGAATAGACCTAGCCATAGGTTGTTGAAGACAAAAGATGAGAAAAGTGGACAAGTCCATTGAGTAGAGGACTTCTTTTCGAAGAGCGGTTGTATTGAGGAGTTGAGGACTATGCACATGAAGATGGGACATTGGCAGAGATGTTATCAGGCGTGAGAAAGTATAAGAGAGAAGAATGTGAAAGAAAAGAAAGAGATGCTGGCTGTTAGGTACAATCAGGTGAGGTGGCGTACAAATTAGGTGTGAAAGCTTCTTTGTTTGGTCAGCACGTGAAAGATAGAAGTGAAGGCTTGTGAGACTGTGGCTAGGTGTGATGGATAGGCTGTGAGCTATACGTGAGAGACATGAGAGAATTGAAAGAGTGGAAGAAGTAGAATAGGCGTACTGTTGGGAAAAGGAGTACTATGGAGTGAGTACGGCTTGTCACATGATGGAAGAATGGATGGTAGGTTGTGCGTACTTTTGTGGGGTATTGTGGCTTGGTTTGAACGGATTTGGTTGGTATTGGCTACTAGCTATGGCCTATGGGAGTTGGCTAGATTGTAGAGTGTGCGGAATTGGTGGAGTACATAGAAAAGAAGTGAGAAGAAAAGACAAGACAAGGTGGATGTGACAAAGTAAAACTGGTCATAGGCTAAAACCTAACTATAAAGGGTTGGCGACAGATGCGTCCGTTTAGAGTGTTTCATCTGTGCAAATTCCGGGTAGAATGATGAGCTACCTAACCTCGCACCAATTTCAGCAATACTTTTTGATCTCTTGAGTGCTATTTCTATCAATCATGAGGGTGTCATAAGAATTGATAACTCTATCTTGTAGTCTTGTTTGCAGTTGACACCATTCTCTCGACAACAACAGGTCCATAGAAACATATCATCATCAACAAGCAGAACATCAAAAATTGAAGAATAGTTGAAGACAGTCAAGGTTTAAAAGCAACCGTTCAAGAAGGAGAAACATTCTATATCCTAGTTGAAAAGCAAGTACAAAAGCGGAAAAATCAAAAGAATTGGATTTTTATAAAGTTTATGATACCGAGGCAATACATGTTGTGAAGAATCAAGTGGTAAAGTCTTTATCCCACGGTCGTAGTAATTTCATCATTTATTTTTCAGTTTCAACTGTGAAGATAAAAAAAAAAAACGATTATCATTGCTTTAATGTAGATTTTGTTTTGTATTCATTCAATACGGCCGTGGGGAAGAATAAATCTATAGAGAAGTTTCTAATAACAAGAAATTGAGGAAATGATTTAAAAATTTTCAAGGTTCTACGAAGTTCAAGAGTTCATCATCTACAGTTGACGTTTCTATTGGATGTTGTGAGAGTGGTGCTGATTTCCGATTGGATGAGAAGGTAAGTAAGCACTCCCATCCTTGCATAGTGGTTGATTTCCTTTATTAGAGGTCACTAGAAAAATAAAAAGGGGTTCTTTTTCGTCTCACTTTCTATGGGATAACATCTTCATATGATTCGGAAGGTTAGCTTTCCTTCATACCTTTCAACGTGTGCAAAATTTCTATCTTCATTCATGTCTGCACATATGTGAGAACCATAAAGTGCGTCTTTTGAGTGTTAAATTCATAAAATCTTGTTGGTGAGACAGAAATATTCGGTCACTCTCGAACCTGGATCCTTTTACAT
Source organism: Papaver californicum (assembly GCA_023531435.1). Taxonomy (NCBI): domain Eukaryota; kingdom Viridiplantae; phylum Streptophyta; class Magnoliopsida; order Ranunculales; family Papaveraceae; genus Papaver; species Papaver californicum. The sequence continues at coordinate 4,626,408 of JAJJMC010011514.1, forward strand.
GGTGGTTTTCTCATAACTGACACTACAAGAAAAACGGGTTTAAGCGACATGTCGTTTTAAGTCGCTTAAAGCCTCTTTTAAGTTGCTATAACCGTTATAGCGACTAAAAGTGGCACTCGCTCCGTTGGTTGCCCAAAGCCATGTATCTCAAAGCCTTGAGCGACCATGCAATCGCTCTAGTAATAAACCAACTTACCTAAAGCGAGTGCTTTTCTCATTGCTTAACATTAGACCAACTAACATGGAGCAAGTAAAACTGTGATCGCTTAACATCTAGACCAACCAATATAGCAAGTAAAATATCAATCGCTTCAGATATATCAATCATTCTAAAGCAAGTAAACTACCAATCGCTTCAGATATATCAATCATTCTAAAGCAAGTAAAATACTTAGTTGATGGATACATGGAGCAACTCGCTCTAAAATTGCTTGGTTAAGGTATTAAGCGATCAAATTATTTTGCTCGCTAAAAGCGATTTCTGATTTTGATTGGTCTTAAGTTGGTTGCTCAAGCTTTTGAGGTAGCAAAATTTTTACTCAAGTTGATTGCTTAAAGTTTTAAGCTTTTAAATTTTTACTCGCTAAAAATAATTTCTGATCTTGATTGGCTTTAAATTAATTGCTTAAAGTTTTAAACTATCAAATGAAAGTGATTTCTGGTTTTGATTGTCCTGAAATTGATTGCTTAAACTTTTAAGCTATCAAAAATTTTACTCAAGTTAGTTGCTCGTTATTCTGATTAGATAATCCCAAAGTAAAATTAATACGAAACAATTATGAACCAAATTAAAAATTAAAATTATATTATATTTTATTGTATCACAGAATTTAGTTTATATCTTTTTTTAAGAAAATTATACAATTTACAAGAAAACTATCTAATCATTTTTTTTTCTCCATCCGGGTAATGCCAGTTGAGAGCCTGAATCTTTACAAAGTTGTCTTCCCAGCACCTAGAATATGTTCACCAGTAAGATTTTAGAACTTGTTAGATTTAATAGCACCCAACAAATAAAAAACCAAAGTGACATTCGCATAAAAGAAAACTTGCAACTCAATTGATTTGACAGAAACATTAAAAAGCACTGTAAGGTCAAAATGACCAGTAACAAATATTTCCAAAGGATGTTGTCCCTTCTTACTTAGTGGTCTTTCTTCACTCTGGAGTACCTTAAGTTCAAACAAACATCAATTTAAAGTATGAATCAAAATATCAAGGTAATGTGATAATTAAAAACATACTGGTTTACGGAAGTTTAGTGGCACAATTTCTTTAGAACAAGAGAACTTAGCAGGAATAATTTTATAAGAATCTGCTTGATGAATATCCTTCAACTACAAAATCGAACAAGTGTAATATAAAATCACAATCACTTAAAAATAAACTAGGTCATCACAATTACATAAGAACAACAACAATAAAAAACATTAATCTCAATTAACTATATTACCTTGTTAAACTCAGCAATGCATCTGAAATCCACAGACCAAGCTTCGAAAAGCAAAACAAGAATATGTAAAATTCCCAATCCGCCAAGAACAATCAAACCATCAAAAAAATCTAAACTCGGAACCACAGCAGCAGCCCAGGCCCCAGACAGAAACAGATCTGGTCTCAAACTTCATCTTCACTGGATTATGGAATCCTCGTGTTACCGGAAAGAACAAAAATGATAAAGCTACATTCCCTATTAATCCAAATCTTAGACCTACACTCTCTAGTTTGAGTTGCCATATGCAAAAATGAAAAAGAAAATATATCTGAGTTATATCATAATCAACATCAAGAAGACTACTAAGAAATAAAGATCGAAAAAAATCGTTCTAAAATTCTTCTTACACTGTCAATCCAAATTTTGCAGATGCTTTTTTGTTGATCGTTTTGAAATTCATGTGCAAGTTACTTGTGAATGACCAAACTAATAGAGCAATGAACATTAGAAAAAATGTTAATTCCATTCCTATTACAATCCCTAATGGTCCTTTTACGAACACCGGATTTTTCCATGTCAAAACTCGATTATTGTCTTTATCACTGTCATTGAACACCATGAACATTCAAAATCAGATTACTGAAGAAAATAACATAAAGTCATGAAAAAACTTGGTAATAATAGAAAATCAAAAAAACAAAAATATATTGCAGTATAATCCTCTTCTTACCGTTTTTATTATATATCTCTTCACTTAATTTGCATTTCTTAGTTATTTGCACACTCAAACCAACATCCTGACTTGGCTTTGTCATCCTATGAACAATCAATAACCTTCTATGAAATGATTACATTCAAATTTGTAGTATAGAACATTACAAGAAAGAAAAAAATCACAGAACCAAAAAGTACCAATGACCAACCATGTATAAGATTGTTAATTAAAATTCCAGTAGTGTTCTACATTCACAGCACAAGATAAGATATCGATACTCAAAAAAAAAGGCACACTAAGCAGGTACTTTCTTTCTATTTATGATACAACCAACATACATCAAAGATACTAAGTAGTTAGTGATATTACCTGTAATTCTTCCAAATCTAACACGGTGAATGGATTTTGACGCCTGACCTTCTTCCCATCTTCACTTACAACCTGTAGGTTTCAGCACCAAGACAACATGTGAATGGACACGTAGATATGATTTTAATGTGCAGGACATGATCACAGAAAACAGTTAAATGAATCTAACCACTTCTAAGCTTCGAAGAATTCGCCAAATTTGCATTACTGAAATAATACTCAACCTACAAAATCCAAAAAAATCAAACAAGTAAGAACACAACACTCATCATTTTTCACCCATAATCCCAACCCACTACTAACTACAATAATTCAAACAAAATACCCATCGTATCAAGGGGTATTGAAGGATGAAACCAACTCAGAACATGAAATTTGCAATTTAAAGTATAAGTCATAAGACTTTACAATACTAACAGATTGTAACTTTGAAAGTCATGTACAGTAAACTATAGGCATTTGTGCATTTGATTATGAAACTCAATCATTGTAAATAAAAGGTAAAGATTAAAAAGACTAGTACATTATCAGTACCAGCTGTTCAAATTAAAAGACTTTCCATCCTTAAAGATTATCTTAGCTAGGTCAACCTTAAACAAGTTGAATCATAGTCAGGGTAATTAACTTATACCACAATATGTATGATGATTTCACATAGATAAACAGAAACTCGTGTTGCTTACATTATATTGAACAAAAACTTTCCTTGGTCTCATGAATACGTAGTCAGTAAGCAAAGAACATTAGTGGAAGATAACTTCCTATCTTGTACCTCGTTTGTCAATCAGCCCCTTTTTAGGATCAATCGATGGTACCATAACATCCAAGAGCAAAATTGGAAGCTTTCGATTAGGGTTCTTCTGAAAATGACAGAGAAGATGAAACTGGGAGATTGGAGTAAGAATCCCATTTTTGGAATCTAAAGAATATAAATGATGAGATTGAAATATTGTTTCTTTGGAAGAAGTAGTAAGAAGAAAAATAATATTACTGTATTTTTCGTTTTCAGAGAATAAACCATAAGAAAATTTGCGGAAAACATCCAAGTCAACTCAAAACCCTTCAGCTAGAATCAGACACAAAACCGTAAATTTAAAAAATAAATGAAAAAAGAAGATCTGAACTTTACCTTAAAGAAAACTTTCAAATACGTGAGATCTTCCTGATAAGAACTGGGCTACCTGGGATACAGTGTTATTCGATTGATCTAGGGCAGTACTCCTCCTCTCAATCTTGTATTTGATCTCCCTCAACTTCACTCGTGCAACATCAGGAGAAAATTTTGAGGTACCATGAACCATGAAAATGGAGAGAGAAAAGCAAATGCCCAAAATGGAGAAAATTTTGTTTAGGGTTTTAATAAAAAAATATTAATGGTGGTGATGGTGCCTCATACGGATCAAGGAAATATTTTGATGGTCCAGATTCGTTATTGGATGGTCATACGGATTGTGTGTTAGTTACCATTTTGTGTTAGTTACCATTGTGTGTGTTAGTTACCATCTTACTGAAACAAAAATTTGAAAGGTGGATAATGGATTTGGAATGTTGGAAACGGATATTTCTATCGTAACGTAACGAATTCTGGAAATTAGGATTCATCAAAAATATTTGTTTATTTTTTTTTAATTAGCTTTCTTAGTTTGTCATTTGTTTATAAGTTATGATTTGATGAATTGGGTTGAACCACAACAGATGTTCAATTAAAAGGAATTGAGATGTAACTTAATTTCTTGTATAAATTTAAGCTTTACCTATTAACAAAAAATATATGATCATCCCAATTGAAAGGAATTGGGACGCAAAGCTTGATGTCTCGTAGTGGAGAGTTAATGTTGCGACTCTTAAGTTTTTGCACACATGAGACATCCCATTTTGCGTGTCCGATAAGTTTAACGAGTTAGGGGAAGATTTTATTAAGGATAATAAGGTGTACATGAACCCTGAACCACGAACCCTCAACTAGTCATGTTCGTCTTGTACACCTTATTATCCTTAGTGTTTAATGACTCTTAAGTGTTCAGGGTTCAGGTTTAGGATACCCTGAACCCCGAACCCCGAACCCCGAACTTTCAACCCGTCATGTTTGTCTTGTACACCTCATATATTTGTTGTTATTAGGTAAAGCTTAAAAAATTAAGCTACATCTCAATTCCTTTTAATTGAACATCTGTTGGGGTTCAACCCAATTCATCAAATCGTAACTTATAAACAAATGACAAACTAAGAAACCTAATTATAAAAAAAAAAAAAAAATTGATGAATCCTAATTTCCAAAACTTAGTTTAGAGCTTGATGTTTAACGAGTTAGGGGAAGAGGTTACTAAGGATAATAAGGTTTACATGACGAACATGACGATTCCGACGATATTGGTAAAGATTATAACTCATGTGAATAAACAATATGAGGGTTCAGGGTATTATGACACATTTAATTAGTTCAGGGTTCAGGATATTAACGAAGATTTCGATTTAGTGGAGTTCAGGGTTCAGGGTACTGATTTTGTTTCCGACTTATGGAAAGAATTTATAAAATATGCATGTTACCCCAAATTACCCGATTATTCCGACTAAATTTAATTATTATTTTTTAATTATTTTTTATTTTATTTTGTTTCTTTTTTAAATTGTTTCAAATTTATAACACACTTTACGAAATAAATTGTGGACTAAATGATTTATAACACATATAAACTTTTAAAGATTTTATTTATGAATCCAAATCCTTTAACCTTACCCCAAAATGGCACTTACCTAAATCCAATTTCACTCGATTTTACTTTGATTTATTGAATTTTATCCAATCTCGATCAAACTTATTCATTTTTTTTGTCAATCTAACAAATCTAACAATATCAAACTATGATTTCATCAATCTCACTAAAATTCACTTAATTTTTTATCGAACCGACTAGAAAACACTTAATTTTGATCGATCTTACTCAAATTATATCAATTTTTCATC
>JAJJMC010011514.1:4631901-4646951 GCA_023531435.1 Papaver californicum
GATCGATCTTACTCAAATTATATCAATTTTTCATCAATTTCACTCGATTTCACTTAGATTTATTGAATTTTATCCAATTTCGATCAAACCTTTTCATTTTGTTATCGATCTAACAACTCTAACGATATGAAACTATGATTTCATCAATCTCACTAAAATTCACTCAATTTGTAATCGAGTCGACTTGAATACACTTAATTTTAATCGATCTTACTCAAATTATATCAATTTTTCATCAATTTCACTCGATTTCACTTAGATTTATTGAATTTTATTCAATCTTAATTAAACTTATTCATTTTTTTAGCGATCTAACAAATCTAACAATATCAAACTATAATTTCATCAATCTGACTAAAGTTCACTCAATTTTTTATCGGACCGAATTGAATACACTCAATTTTGATCGATCTTACTCAAATTATATCAATTTTTCATCAATAAATCAAAGTAAAATCGAGTGAAATTGAACAAAAATTGATATAATTTGAGTAAGATCGATCAAAATTGAGTATAGTCAAGTCGATTCGATAAAAAATTGAGTGAATTTTAGTAAGATTGATAAAATCATAGTTTGATATCGTTAGATTTGTTAGATAGATAACAAAATTAATAAGATTGATTGAGATTGAATAAAATTCAATAAATCAAAGTGAAATCGAGTGAAATTGAACAAAAATTGATATCATTTGAGTAAGATCGATCAAAATTGAGTGTAGTCAAGTCGGTTCGATAAAAAATTGAGTGAATTTTAGTTAGATTGGTGAAACCATAGTTTCATATCGTTAGATTTGTTAGATCGATGAAAAAAAATGAATCTTTTCAATTTACATTTTTTTTGCTGAAATCATAGTTTCATAGTTCAGGGTTCATGGAACCCTATATCGTTATCCACCTTTTAAATTTACAAAATTTACATTTTTTTTTATGAATCTTAATTTCCAAAATTTGTTAGGTTACGTTGCCGACATTCGAAATCCAATATCCACCTTTCAAATTTCCATTTCAGTAAGATGGTAACTAACACACAATGATAACTAACACAAAATGGAACTAACACAAAATTGAAACAAACATAGAATCCGTATGACCATCCAAAAAAAAATCTGGACCATCAAAAGCAAAGTAGGATCCGTATGAGGTACCATCACCACCGTTAATTGTTTTTTATCAAAACCCTTCACAAAAATATCTCTTTCATTTTCAACAGTTTCTTTTCTCTCTCTCCCAATTTGAGCCGCATCACCACCATCACCAATCTGAGAAAACTAGGGTTCCATCACGAGAAGGTAAACACCAACATTTTCTTTTCTTTTCATTGATGTGTACCCTAAACACTACGTACCTCAAGGAGAGGAATCAAGGTTCCATCTATGTTAGGACCAAAGAACTCAAACACAAACTCATATACCAGTGTGGGAATGGTGGTGCCAGTTTCCATGGACATGGAACTGTTCAATTATGAAGAAAGGTAAAAAATTTATCATTTAGAAGATTGAACATTATTCAGCTGAATTTTTCTTTTACTATTTGTTTGCTCTTGAGGTGTTTTCCGTGTTCCTGGCGGAAAATGAAAATGGTTTTAATCAAATCCTAAAACCAAGCAACAAATTTGATTTCGATTTAAAAACTTAATTTTCTAATTTATCCCCCAAATCAATACGAGTAATTTTGGTTAAGGGCCTATGTAAGGTTCTTATTTTGAATTAGATTGTTGCTTTTCTCCTTTGATACAGGCCAGTGTGGTACACCGAATGGAGAGAAGAAGTTCATTCTGCTTTTGAAAGCTTGTATCCTAGGAAGACACTTGGGTTTAAGGATGGTGCAAATTAAATTATTAGTTTTCTTTCCGACACTTCTGTTCTCATTTTGAATGAAGCTGTAGAACAAGTTGCGTATGCAGATGGTATCATTTTGAACAAGGTGAGTATATCCCAATTTTATTTCTTTTGGGTTATATGGGGACATATATGATCCGTCGGGTAAGTGTTGGGATGCTATTCACTATACAATCATAACTTTTCTAAGTTTCTTATAACTTGTTTTGTTCTATCATTCTAGGTTTGAATGATAATTTTTATTTTATCTTGTGCAGGTGGATTTGGTGAGGAGGAGGAGTTGGGCGCGTTGAATACGAGAATTAAGGTAAAATTTGTCATTTCTGCAACATTCTTTGCTAAGTTTCACTAATTTGGGAGCATCTGTTGCTTGACTAATTTGGGAGCATTTGTTGCAGCGTATCAACAACATGGCACATATTAAACAAGCTAAGTTTGGAGTTGTTGACATGGACTTTGTTCTCGGTATGGGAGGATATGATCTTGATAGGTTAGTAACTATGTTACATCCAACATTTGTTCTGCTCATTTTGCATAGTCTATAGACTAATATGTTTCTCCTGGTATTTGGTTTCGTTTCCTAGCATTTTGAACTTTGTTCTTTTGGATTTTCACAGGATTGAATCTGAAATTCAGGTAGATTAACCTCACTACTGTTGGTTTCGTTTCCTAGCATTTTGTTTTACTTTCATAGAAATTTCTGGCCAACTAGACATTTCAATCTAATCCGTTTATGTGAAATCTTCTTTTGTTTTTATGATTGAATTAAAAAAAATATATATCGATTTTTGGCAAAGTGGGTTTTCAATTTGTTGTAATTAGGATTGAGTTTTTCGATTTGGGTGTTTAAATAATAAGGGAAATTCGAGTTTTCTAGAATAGGTTTTATAAATCGAGGTAATTTTCAAAAGGGTTTTAATATTAGGGGTCTGTACATGACTTTTGATTTAAAGAAGATTCGCAACTGCCATGTGATTTTATTAACTGCTGCTTTTTGAAATTGATCTGTAACTGCTTGTGAAAGGAAGACATAGACCTAATTTGGTTTAGAATGTGAACAACAATGAATCTGTAACTGCTTAAGTTATGTTTGTTGTTCATATTCTAACCCAAATACTTATAGTGAATAGAAGTTGTTTGCTTTGTAGTGGTCAGTGGCAATTTAAAGTACTGTGTGTTTTTGCAGGTTATATGTTGTGCATATTGTCTTATGAGATTTTGGTTTTCTTCTGTTTCTATGTTTCAATCACATGATATGATTATGTACAGGTTCTGGTTAACTTTAAGGTCTCACTTTAACAGGGTGTCTTTAAATGGGAACCTATCTAGGGAACTCTGAAAGGGTTATTTAACATGGGCAATATGATCCGGATATATAGTGGTGGATCCTTGTTAGTTTATGAATTGCTTTTACTCATTTTTTGTGTGGAAACAGATTTTTTGGTTTCCAGCAGTACCCAAGAAACTATTGCTCATTGGCTCACTAGGACTGTTATGCTTGTATTTGGGTTTCCTTGTGTTGATTCTTTTTTTTATTATTCATGTAGGTACATGAAGTATCTGACCAAGAAATACTTGAAGAAGCACAATGTTAGGGACTGGCTGAGAGTCATTGCATCCACCAAAGACCGTAATGTCTACGAGTTGCGATACTTCAACATTGCTGAAAATGAAGCCGAGGAGGAGGATTAGTTTGATTTACTTAATCTTTCTGCTAGTTTGTAATATCTTTGGAGAAAGAGAGAAAACATCATACCAGTTTTAGATTTCAGAGTAGTACGTTGAATTGGTGAACACAAGTGACTGCATCTTTTTTGCTACCAAAAAGTTTCAAGAATTAATGATCTGGCTTGTTAAAACCTTGCCTTATGTTTCGTTTGTTCTTTGCAAATGCTATATGCATGCTTACTTTCTACCTTTACCTGTTAGTTCGTAACCATGTTTACTTCTTTAATTCTTATTTAATATCTTGTATTTTAAATAGGATTCTTAATCCCGTTAATTATGGAGGTTAATGAAATCATTTTTAGTACCAAATAAATTAATCCCGTTAATTATGGAGGTTAATGAAATCTTTTTTAGTATCAAATAGCTGTTAGAAAGGACGCTAAATTGTACACTTAAGTCTAATGGTAAGCAATTTTATTGAATATTTCTCAATCTCACCAAATTTTATTCATTATCCATCAATTTGACCAAAAATGGAGTAATTTAAACACAAACATTATTTTCGTTTTTTAAATCTAAAACACACACATACAATGATCCTTAAATTGTTTATCTGGTCAATAAAAAGCCAAAAATATCTGATCCAACGGATATAAATATAGATTTAGGAAATCATTATTCATTGGAGTTTTTCTCGGGTTATTAATTTTTTTTTCTTCCATAAATACATATTCCTCGATATTAAAATATACGAATATTTTACTAATTAAAAAATATATAATATTCAAACAAAAATAATCAAAAATGGGTGTTATAACCAACTATAATCGTACTAAAATTGACGAATACAATTTTTTTCCAATGAGTCACACGGATCACAATCCATATGACTAGATAGAACTAGATATAAAGCGTTGATGGATTTTGATCACACGGTCTATCTTTCTCCCTCAAGTAATTCATTTTTTAACATGTGGTGGTAGCTTAAACTTAGTTGCTGAGAGAGGTTTGAGCAACCAATTCATTTCCTGTTGCTACGAGTCTGTGCCTCAAAGTGAATAGCTACATGATCACTTTTTTAGATGCTATAAATTACTTGAAAAACGGATTTAGCAATTAAACATATTTGGTCGTGGCTCAAGCTTAGTTGCTGAGAGAGGTTTGAGCAACCAATATATTTTTTTGTTGCTACGAGTCGGTGCCTTAAAGTGAATAGCTACATGATCAATTTTTAACTGCTATAGATTACTTGAAAAACAGATCTAGCAATTAAACATATTTGGTCGTAGATCAAATTTAGTTGCTGAGAGAGGTTTGAGCAACCAATTTATTTTTTTGTTGCTACGAGTCGGTGCCTCAAAGTGAATAGCTATATGATCAATTTTTAGCTGCTATAAATTACTTGAAAAACGGATCTAGCAATTAAACATATTTGGTTGTGGCTCAAACTTAGTTGCTGAGGGAGGTTTGAGCAACCAATTTATTTTTTTGTTGCTACGAGTCGGTGCCTCAAAGTAAATAGCTACATGATCACTTTTTCAGTTGCTATAAATTACTTGAACAAAGGATCTAGCGATTAAACACATTTTTTCGTTGCTAAATAATAGTGGACACAGGTTTATAGCCGCTAAAATTTCTGGCAGTTGCAATTTTAGATGCTTAAACTATTAAAGCGACTAATTTTTCGAGCTCTTGCTAAGATTTTAGACGCTTAAGCCCGTTTTTCTTGTAGTGTGATAGACACATTTTTGTGTCTAAATTGCGCTCGATTATCTATTTTGATAGTGTTCGATTTTGTACTTATTATGTCTTTTTATGTCTTTGTAGGTATTTTTGAGAAATAAATAATTTGGAAAAAATTGGCTCGAAAAGTGATAAAGGCACCCGTGGAGAATTGATAAAGGCATCCACACTTTGGATTGGGGGCACCCCCCTTTTTGATTTTAGAATTCCGAATATGGCGGGAACCCTAGTTGCATTGTGAAGAAACTGTTGTTGAGTTGGTGTCACGCGTTTTTAGTGATTTGGGTATTTCTAATTCACCAAAGAGAATCTAAACAACATAAATATGATCTGTACACGTCGAAGATTGGAGTTTCAGCCGGAAAAATCGCCAACAGTGATGAATTTGGACGGAAAAACATAACGCATAATTAGAGATTGAGTTGGAGTTGTTTTAGGAGTTTTAATCACTTTAGAAGACTCTGTAGGGTTTGTATACCCTATATATACCAAAGAGAAGGGAGGATCCCGGGAGAATCACCGAAAAGCAGACATGAAACTTGGTTTTTCTGCTGCTGCCGAAGAGGAAGAACAACTGAAGAACATACGGCGCCAGCACACTGTCTCTGTTTCAGTCGCTGCTTCAAAAAAAAATCGAATCTTCACAAGTCCGAGAATCAAACCCTTTTTACCACTATATTAAAATCACATCAATTTTTGGCGCCCCTGCCGGGGACTTGTTTTTAGGTTTAGAGTTTTAGATTTATTCTTAGGTTTTTATTTTTATTTTTATTTTTATTTTTATTTTTATTTTTATTTTACTTTTTTCTATTTTACATTTCTTTGGGTATTTCTTTTTTTACTACAGGTTTTGGATTTGGATTCAAAGGAAAGGAAATAGAGCCAAATGCTTTGGTGATTAAAGACTTGGAGTTAAAGTTAAAGCTTAAAGAACGGAAAAGAAGACAAAGAATTTTATTTTTAATTAGATTTTATTTTATTTGAGATTTTATTTTATTTTTAGAAAAGTGTATTAGGATTTTTATTATTGCTGTAATTTTTCTTTTATTTTTTTGGACACTTTTGGACTTTTGTTTTGGACTTTGGACATTTTATTATTTTTAAACCCTACGGAAGGGTAATTTAAATATAAACTGTTACAGAGAAGGACGATAATTACGATATTGTCTCGGCCCCTTGGGTTTGTACACTAACACAGGAGTCGGTGGCCCGAGTCGACTACAGCCGATTCATCCCCCGTCTGGTACGGGAGGTAAGACTCGATCAACCCATGAATCCCTGCAAGTGGGTTTACTGTATTCCTTCGTAATGCGTATATGTTGAGGACTTGAATATGAAATTTATTTTCTAGTAAAGGGAAAGGACTGGCCATATAAGATAGGGACTCGGATTTCATCATCGTTTCCTTCTTGCCCGCCTTAGGAACACGTTACCCAACGCGAACCTAAGCCTAAAATTTGACTAGAAAGATACCTATAGGGTAACGAGCTTATTGGAAAATCATTCAAAAGGGCTGTATTGGTTACTTTATTAGCCTAACTCAAGGTTCAAGAAGATTATTTTAAGTTGATTAGAGCCGTCTTGTAACCCAGGGAAAAGTGCCAAAGAGACAGGGTTATCAAAGCTCCTTAGAGCTTATCCTGTTTCTCTTCGAATTGATCTAATTCGGACCGTTCCAAGAGGTTTGCTAAAATTGTAACTAGTTGCCTTTTGAAAGAATAGAAGCTGGTCTAGAAACAATCTAAGTGGAGCCATCATGCTTTTTGTTTTCTAGATTTAATAGGTTTTATTTGGTTGAGTCAGTCTTGCTTGTGATTGTTAGAATTTCCTTCCGTTTAGGATTTATTTATTTTTAGTTTTTATTTAGTGTATGCCAAGACTACTCTTCAAGCGGACTTGGAAAAGAGACGCTCTAGGTCGCTTAATTAGTGACAAGCCTAGTAGTTTTGTCCTTGGAAACGAGAAACTCGAAGACTCTTCTTTTGAGGTCCTTTTTTTTATTTTGAAAACTTGACTTTGTATGAAGAAGTTACTCCTTTTATAGTGTCGGCAATGACAACATTAAAAGCTTTGTTGAACCCGACTAGGACTTCTCGTCCATCAGCTATTAAGTTAGCTGAAAATCAAGCAAACTATGAGTTGAAACCTGGGACTATACAGATGCTCCCACTCTTCTTAGGAAAAGAAAATGAAAACCCTTACTTTCACATTAAGGATTTTGAAGAAATATGTAGTACCCTAAGACTTTGATAGAAATTTATGTGTGTTTTCCCTGTCTCCGTCGCCTAAGCAAGCGTAGAACGCAGGATCCATGGGAACCCGTGTATATACCAGTCGAATTGATATTAGAATTTATATTTAAGAACAGTGAGTGCGTATCTCAATTCATTAGGTTTCATCCTGGAAATGACCTTCAGACAGATATGGAAAACACCGTTCACCTTAGTCAACACTTGCAACCATATTTTCCATGTTCATCTTCTAAATCTTTTCATGTGATTGAACTGTGATAGATTCTGAATCTTGTGGTTGAACGATTATCTGAGTAGAGCTCTATTGTCTTATATATGAATTTTAGTATGCTTGAGTAAACACTCATGTACAGCAATTGGACTCATATAAGGTAATGATTCCTACAACCGAAGAATTGAGTAAGACAACTAAATAGCTTGTTTAGTGTCTATCCCTAATCGTTCACGAGTCGCTAAAATCTGGAGTAAAGGTTTTGTGGGTATATCTCTTGTAAACCCTCACGAGACAAAACTCATCCACTAGGGACACATAGGGGTTTAACGACTTATTACATATGTTAAATGTAGTCGCGATTCCTGCGAAAGTGAGTTAGGATTTTATTTTATTAGATTTGCTCGAGGACTAGCAAATAGTAAGTTTGGGGGTATTTGATAGACACATTTTTGTGTCTAAATTGCGCTCGATTATCTATTTTGATAGTGTTCAATTTTGTACTTATAATGTCTTTTTATGTCTTTGTAGGTATTTTTGAGAAATAAATAATTTGGGAAAAATTGGCTCGAAAAGTGATAAAGGCACCCGTGGAGAATTAATAAAAGCATCCACACTTTGGATTGGGGGAACCCCCCTTTTTGATTTCAAAATTCCGAATATGGCGGGAACCCTAGTTGCATTGTGAAGAAAATGTTGTTGAGTTGGTGTCGCGCGTTTTTAGTGATTTGGGTATTTCTAATTCACCCAAGAGAATCTAAACAACATAAACATGATTTGTACACGTCGAAGATTGGAGTTTCAGCCGGAAAAATCGCCAACAGTGATGAATTTGGATGGAAAAACATAGTTGGTTATGTTTCGGATAATGCATAATTAGAGATTGAGTTGGAGTTGTTTTAGGAGTTTTAATCACTTTAGAAGACTCTCTAGGGTTTGTATACCCTATATACCAAAGAGAAGGGAGGAGCCGGGGAGAATCACCGAAAAGTAGACATGAAACTTGGTTTTTCTGCTGCTGCCGAAGAGGAAGAACAGCTGAAGAACATATGGCGCCAGCACACTGTCGCTGTTTCAGTCGCTGCTTCAGCTGCTTCAACAGTTGTTCTTCTACTACACATTACGTCCGATCTTTTCTCCTGTTCCATTTTCTCTCTGCTGTAACACTCTGAACCCTTCACAACGCTTATAAGCGTATCAAAACGTCTGTGTTACTTCTTTTTAATCATTGTAAGCACTTTTTGAGCAATGAAAGATTATTTTGAGTGTGTTTCCATTACCATGAGCTAATCACCATCACTGGGGCGACGAAGGAAGCTTTTTCTCCAATAATTAAGTGGTAGCTTCTATTTTATCTATTTATTTTTACAATTATTTTATTATTATTTGCCTTGAATTAAATTGAAAAAATGGTTTTTCTCAAATAATTGTGTTTTCTTTTGATGGGTCATGCTTGGTTTTCAAATCTTGATGTCTCATGCTTTCGATTTACAATTATTCTTTCAAAAACCTAACTTTGGCAATGGTTTGATTAAACTGAATATAAGAATTGCACGATTTTATCACTTGAGTTATTGGTTAAAAGTGGAATCCTTAGTCCTGGTTCTTCCCATCAATTTTAAATCATCTGTACTTTAATTTGTTTTATTTTTAATTATTAAAAATTAAGTTTAAAAAAAAGAATCTTCACAAGTCCGAGAATCAAACCCTTTTTACCACTATATTAAAATCACATCACCAACTCAAGGGTTAAGCATGAGAATAACTTTTTTTATACTTCTAACTTCTTATTGTTAGTGTGCAGAAACTTTATGTCTTCGTAGCTCTTAGTCAACATATGCACAATTCATTACTTTCATTTCATATTCTAATTTATCCCTGTGTTTGAATTTGATTGATTTCGAGCAATGTGAATTATATCCAATTTTGGATGTTCAATGATTATTTGAGTAGAGTTTGCATTCTTATATGAATTTTAGTACGCTGAGTGAAACCTCGTGTATAGTAATTGGATTCATACAGGGTAATGATTCTTATAGTCGCAGAATTTAGTATGCCAACTAAATAGCTTGTTTAGTGTCTATTCTCAATCGTTCACAGGTAGCTAAGATTCGAAGTACATGTTTTGTGGGTAAATCTCTTGTAAACCCTCATGAGACAAAACTCGTCCACTAGGGACACCTAGGGGTTTAAAGGCTTGTTACACATGCTAAGTGTAACCGTTTCCTCAATGAAAGGGAGTTGTATTTTAGGTTAGTTTAGATTTGTAGTTTGCTCGAGGACTAGCAAAAGGCAAGTGTGGGGGAATTTGATAAGTGCATAATTGTTACATTTTAAGTATCATTTCCTTATACTTATTTGCTAGATTTTGTATGAATTACCGTGTGTTAGTATTACTTTTGTAGTTTATGTGTTTTATTAGGTTACATATTTGAAACAAGTGAAATGAAGCCAGCGGCGAAAGAATGAAGTCATTCTGAGGTCGTCCGAAGAAGTTACAAGCAAAACACGAACAAAGGGGAAAATGGTCATTTCAAGGGAATCGGATATTGACACTTCGTCATATGATAAGAGCTGCCCAGATATTTGAATTTCTTTAAAGGCGCCAACTTTGCAGATAAGAGCCACCTTCTTCTTCAAAGTTTCGAACAAACCAGAATTAGGTCAAGCTTTTATTTCGGCTAGCTTCAAGACAGTGAGATGGTTACGACTTAATGGTTTCAAATAAGTTGTGTCGACTCTAAGCTCTGAGAAGATTGAAAAGTGTATGGACAGTTGAGAAGAAACATGGGTAAGAGTTTGATAGGATTTTGGAGATTGTTTAATTAAGCACGAGGAAGAAGCGAACACTTGGTGCTGGTTTTGATGAAGAATGATGATGGTCTGTGGGTTGCGTCTCTGATGATCGATGATGGAGAATCAGGATGGAGTTAAACTTGATGTTTCTGCCAACAGAGAAGGGAGTTCGAATTGGTGATAAACATGATCATGATTGATCATGGTGCTCGATGATGATTGTTTCTGAGTTTTAATGGATCAGTAGAGTTAAATCGAGTCTGTACTGGGCTGTTGTTGGCAACAATGGTGAATGATGGAGGAGTTCGTGATGGAACAACAGTGAGAGTGGTTTATGAAAATCACAGGAATTGAGAAGAAATGAAGAACTCTGTGATGTAGTATCGATCATAAAATCAAGAAAAGATCGAGTTGATGGTTCTGTTTGCTCGAGTGGTGATAGAAATTGAGATGGAGATCGATTGGCAGGTGATGATCATGATGCAGCTGTGGTTTGATGGCAGTGATGAAGTTTAATGGTGTTGGCAGAGGTGGTGGCTGTTGGTTTTATATGAGACGAGAATTGTTGTAATGGGTTCAAAAGGCAGTAAAGTGTTGATGGCTTGAATGAAGATAGGTGGTCTATTGTTGGCGGTGTTTGGTATTTGGAAAGAATTTAAGGCGAGAAATCATCCAAGAATTGGCGGTTGAATAAGGGATGAATGGTGTGGATTAAGAGTGTTTTAGAGTTTGTAAAAAATTAGGAAACTAGGTTGTTTGGGCATCAAGTTACATCAAGACAATTGAGGCTATAAAAGAGGTACTATATCATAGATATCTGGAGACTTTCGCACGGAGAAAAAAACCCATAGATCCCCTCTCACGTATACAGATACCTCCGGACACAGACAGAAGGGGCAGAGAAACAGACAGACACGGAACAGAAACAATATGGGAGAAGCCGTGAACAGAGTCTACGAAGGGTTAGTTTGTATTTATTTTCTTATTTAATTTGTATGGCTTTTGAGAAAACCATGTTGGGATAATTCCCTTGTTAGGGCGAAAGGATGAACTTGTAGAGATGGTTTTCTTTATGTTTTGAAACTAGGGTTTTCAACTGTATGAACTTAATATCAATGTTTTGTCTCTCTCTCAATGTTTTACCTCCTCTATGATTTTTCATGTTCTATGCCACGTATAGTTCATGTTTGATTAGTAGAAGGACTCGTTGAAACCTTGTATGTTATAGTTTTTATGAATACTCTTTGACTCTTTATGCCACGTATACTTAGTAGAAATTCTACCTTAGGTTGAGAACAAATAATTCTTTTTGAAAATTCTTTCTTCGATTCTTAAACGAAAAATCTTCCATGTATTAATAGCTAGATTTGCTACTTTACATGAGTAAAATCGAGACCCTTTGTGACGAACGCAATTAAACCCTAATCTACAACGGATTCCCGGAACCTTAATGTTTTTCTATTACTGTTTTCAAACTTTACTAAATAGTTTTAATTCACTCATTAATTTAATTCTTTATAAATAAAAACTAAAAAAATATTTTAATACAAACTCCTTGTAGGAACGAACCGTATTTGCTCTTGTCTACATCTTTAGAAACTTTACGGTAAAAAAAAGTCGATTTTCCGACGCAACAATCCTGTTAGGTTTGGGGAAGCGGAGAACGTGAATAAAGGGAAGAATTGAGTGTTGAAAGCTATAAAAAGAAAAAGAGGGAGGAGTAGACCAGGCGTCTTTCTTTTGGAGTTCTGAGACTTGATTGGAGGCGGACGTTAGGGTAGGGAGGTACAAAGGTGAAGTACAGGAGAGAAGAAAGGGCAGATTAAGACTTGCTTCTGACGATAAAGACGAAATCCGTACGGAAAAATGGTTTAATCCTCTCTACTCTTCTCTGTAATTATTTTTATGGGTTTTGAGAAACCCATCTCCATGTTCTAATTAATTTGTAACTAGGGTTTAATGTTGAAACCACTTAAAGTTTTAGATCAATTAAATGAAGTATTTGATACAGACTATTATGATTTGAATAGATTAATTCCATGATTTTGATTTATTGATTTTATTAAACAATTGTGATTTCGTTAGATGGTACATGCTTGGCCTAGGTTTTTGATGTTCCATGCTTATGGTATACAATTGTTATTTTGAAAATCTACTTGTTGCAAATATATTTGTCTACTTATTTGATATTTCATGCTTGGGTTAAATCCTTAGATGGGGTATGCTTAGAATAGCCAGGTATTATTTTTGGACCTATAATTAGTTTCCTATAATTTTCTCGCTAACACAATTTGATGGTGTATGCTTAGACTTAGAACTTTTGATGCACTATGCTTAGGGCGTCCCAGTGATATTTGCGACTCTAAATATTCAGGAGTTATGTTTCACTTCAGTAATTAAATAGAAATAGTGGTGGATACTGAAAACCCTAGTTACTGTTTCTCCAAGTTGATTTATTTTAATTAGTTTAGTTTGTTTAGTATTTTATTCATATAATTCTAAAAATCCCAAAATATTGTTTCTGATTAGTTAATTGGGATATTGATTGCAGTATTGTCCCCGCTCCCTGTGGGTTTGACCCGTACTTGCCGGTGTCTGCACTGTAGACACTGTGCGATTGCGGTTTATTTAAATAGACTATTCTAAAATCACATCAATTTTTGGCGCCTCTACCTGAGAGCGGTTGTGGAATATTGTAATTAGTATTTTTGATTTTATAATCGTAGTTTAGGTTTTTATTTATTTTGTATATTTTTATTTTATGATTTTTAGTTCTATTTGACTCGTTTTGTGTTTTAGTATCTTTTTTCAGGTACTTTTTCGAGGATGATGACTCCTTCTCAGGAGACGTCATCTAAGATGACACTTCGGGAATATATGGATTGGTCACGACAGAAGGAAGTTCTTGCCTCACCTATGGAGACGTCGTCTAAGATGACACTTCGGGAATATATGGATCGGTCACGGCATTAGGAAGTTTTTGCTTCACCTATGGTGAGTGAAAAATCACCTCTAATGTTATATGAGAAGTATTATAAACACATACCGCGTAGTTTGGAACAAAGATTGAGAGTTCTGGAATGCAAAAAATTATTTGCTGATGATGATCAGTCTTGTAGTGACTCTCTGTTCCATACAGAACATATAGATGATCCTGTGGATGATTGTGTGGATGATTTTCCTAATTCCATAGATGAATCTATCTCACAAGATCATTCACCTGACTTAGAGGTTGTTTTTAGACCCCTAGACTTCTGAAAGTTACCTAATTTAGGGTTAGAATTGTGTGCTTCTCAAGTTTTGCTGGATCACTTTGCATCCAAATACCCAGAGGACTTGCATGTTCCTGACATTGTGCATAAACCAATTGATATTTCCCCAGTCCCAATATTATCCCCATATTATGTTCTTTACGCACTTCCAAGTGTAGTAAAAACTTGGTTTGGGGGTAATCCCTTATTTTTCATAGTTTCATTGTCTCCGTGTTCCCATAATATAAGTGTGAAACTGTCATTTGTATATATTGTATTTTGGGTAGATCCCCAAATTTTCTGGTTGTTAATTTATGGAGATCCTTTCTGTATATATCCAGTAGGTATATTTTTATTTTCTTTTTTTTATTTTTTTAGGCTTTTTGCTTATTTTTATTTTTAGTGTTCTTTGTTATTACTATCGTTTGATGTGTGTTACAGAGAATACTGCTTTTCTCGCGTCAATCAGGTGAGACGTTCGAATCCCTTCTCTTTGATTTACATTTGTCTTTCATATTTATATATATTGCATACTTTTCTAGGTTGCACGGTTTGAAACATTGAGGACAATGTTAAATTTAGGTTTGGGGGTAGAGTTTCCGAAAAATTGATGCCAATAAGAAACTCCGAAATTTAGAAACTTGTGAATTATTCAGGATGACACTAACCATTCTAGGTAGATGGAAACATAGCTCTTATCTATAGGAATTGGTGTGCCCAGTTGAATGGTGTATTCATATCTGAATGCACTCAGGTGTTAGAAATAACATGATAATCATTGAACAAGCATATCTCGGAATCATCATAACCATATCACTTTCTATTTTTATTTTTGCAATTTATGTTTCTCTAAGTGATTTGTTAGGGCCCTAGTATTTCCATAAGGTCGTAGCTCGGATGCATTAGAATTTTAATTTTGTCAAAAAAAAAATGACACTCTGATAGCAATATGTGTGTGTTTTTCCTGTCTCCGTCGCCTAAGCAAGCGTGGAATGCAGGATCCATGAGAACTATCATGTAATATGCTGAAAAGGAGCATGCGCTTAGATTCAAAATATCTAATCATATAGTCATTAAAATAATAATAATAAACAAATAAATAAAAATAAAATAAATAAATTATGCATATAAATAATAATAAAATAATAAAAGTAAGAGCATCCGAGTCGGACTTTATACTAATATTTTGGGAAACATCGTTCACCTTAGTCAACATATGCACCATTCATTACTTTCATTTCATCTTCTAATTTATCCCTGTGTTTGAATTTGATTGATTTCGAGCAATGTG
>JAJJMC010011514.1:4646961-4702642 GCA_023531435.1 Papaver californicum
TTTGCATTCTTATATGAATTTTAGTACGCTGAGTGAAACCTCGTGTACTGTAATTGGATTCATACAGGGTAATGATTCTTATAGTCGCAGAATTTAGTATGCCAACTAAATAGCTTGTTTAGTGTTTATTCTCAATCTTTAACGGGTATCTAAGATTCGGAGTACATGTTTTATGGGTAAGCCTCTTGTAAACCCTCACGATACAAAACTCGTGCGCTAAGGCCGCTTAGGGGTTTAAAGGCTTATTACATATGCTAAATTTAGTCGCGATTCCTGCGAAAGTGAGTTAGGATTTTATTTCATTTTTAGATTAGTTTTGCTCGAGAACTAAAAAAATATAGGTTTGGGAGTATTTGATAGACACTTAATTTATATATTTATATCACCTAAATTATATTTGTTAGTACTAGATTTTATACTAATTTTGTTATTTTATTGTTTTAATAGATAATATGTGTAAAATCCGAAGTTACAAATAAATAAGTTAAATAGTTCGAAGAGTATGAAATGCACTACATGAGTTTTGATTGGCTGGGATGTGACAAACTTCTGTAGGGATCACAGTGGAAGGATACCGTATAGAGACTTCTTGGTGGAGTTGATAGATTGTTGAAGACAAAAGTTGAGAAAAGTGGACAGGTCCATTGAGTGGAGGACTTTTTTTTGAAGTGCGGCTGTATTGAGGAGTTGAGGACTATGCACGTGAAGATGGGACATTGGCAGAGATGTTGTCAGGCGTGAGAAAGTATAAGAGAGAAGAATGTGAAAGAAAAGAAAGAGATGCTGGCTGTTAGGTACAATCAGGTGAGGTGGCGTACAAATTAGGTGTGAAAGCTTCTTTGTTTGGTCAGCACGTGAAAGATAGAAGTGAAGGCTTGTGAGACTGTGGCTAGGTGTGATGGCTAGGCTGTGAGCTATACGTGAGAGACATGAGAGAATGGAAAGAGTGGAAGAAGTAGAATAGGCGTTCTGTTGGGAAATGGAGTAGTGTGGAGTGAGTACGATTTGTCACATGATGGAAGAATGAAGGGTAGGTTGTGCGGTCAGACTTTTGAGTTCTCTAACAGGAACATAAAACAAACTGAGAAAGAGTTGTGGGGTCTTGTGGCTTGGTTTGAACGGATCTTGTTGGTATTGTCTACTAGCTATGACCTATGGTAGTTCGCTAGATTGTAGAGTGTGCGGACTTGGTTTACAAAGAAAAGAAGTGAGAAGAAAAGACAAGACACGGTGGATCCGTGGATGTGACAAAGTAAAAGTGGTCATAGGCTAAAATCTAATTATAAAAGGTTGGCGACAGATGGGTCGGTGTGGAAGAGGCTGGAGCGTCTGACTGGAGACAGTTCTTGTTTTGGGATCTTGTTAGGTTTGGGGAAGCGGAGAGCGTGAATAAAGGGAAGAATTGAGTGGTGAAAGTTATAAAAAGAAAAAGAGGGAGGTGTAGACCAGGCGTCTTTCTTTTGGAGTTCTGAGACTTGATTGGAGGCGGACGTTAGGGAAGGAAGGTACAGAGGTGAAGTACAAGAGAGAAGAAAGGGCAGATTAAGACCCGCTTCTGACGATAAAGACGAATTCCTTATAGAAAACTGGTTTAATCCTCTCTACTCTTTTCTGTAATTGTTTTTATGGGTTTTGAGAAACCTATCTCCATATTCTAATTAATTTATAACTAGGGTTTAATGTTGAAACCACTTACAGTTTTAGATCAATTAAATAAAGTATTTGATACAGACTATTATGATTTGAATAGATTAATTCCATGATTTTGATTTATTGAATTTTATTAAACAATTGTGATTTCGTTAGATGGTACATGCTTGACCTAGATTTTTGATGTTCCATGCTTTTGGTATACAATTGTTATTTTGAAAATTTACTTGTTGCAAATATATTCGTCTATTTATTTGATATTTCATGCTTGGGTTAAATCCTTAGATGAGGTATGCTTAAAATAGCCAGGTATTATTTGTGGACCTATAATTAGTTTCTTACAATTTTTTCGCTAACGCAATTTGATGGTGTATGCTTAGACTTAAAACTTTTGATGCACTATGCTTAGGGCGTCCCAGTGATATTTACGACTCTAAATATTCAGAAATTATGTTTCACTTCAGTAATTAAATAGAACTAGTGGTGGATACTGAAACCCTAGTTACTGTTTCTCCCAGTTGATTTATTTTTATTAGTTTAGTTTGTTTAATATTTTATTCATAATTCTAAAAATCTCAAAATATTGTTTCTGATTAGTTAATTGAGATATTGATTGCAGTATTATCCCCGCTCCCTGTGGGTTCGACCCGTACTTGCCGTTGTCTGCATTGTAAACACCGTGCGATTGCAGTTTATTTATATAGGGTAATCTAAAATCCTATCAGCCTCTGACCCAGATATATAATGACAATCTAAATAGTTATTAATTCCATCAATCACTTATTCCTTCTCTCCTCCATCTTCATTGTGTTGTTGATTTTTTTTATTATAATTGTTACCCGGTCCTTACCCTTGCATATGTATTTAAATAAGTATTTAATCAATGCTCCCTTTGAATTGAAAACCTCAACATTTATGTGTGCATCAAACTTAACGAATATATCCCTATTGTAAGGAACAACCCATGTATTGTCCAAATCAATACGATCTTTAGGTGCAATCCTACCGTTATCACGTCTTCTGTAGACTGGATAATCATTTTTATCAATAGTAGTATCACGGTTGAAATATTTTGGATATTATTTAGAACAAACATCATTTTTCATACATGGCGAACCATCCCTTAATAAATCACAGGGTCCATGTAGCATGTAGTTGACAACATCACTGTATCTATCAGGATCATTCTCCTTGTCGGGTATTTTTATCGTGACAATTCTATTAATATCAGATGGAGTTTCTGGTATATCCTCTTTCTCCATAAATAATAGAATGTGTTGATGTGGTAAACCTCGTTTTTGAAATTCTATTGTATACATGGATGTACAAACAATAAAAAAAAGATTAGAATGAAAGTAAGCAACATGATATACCAATCATTATAAGTATATTAAAAAATACCTCCTTTAACATTTCCCAAATGTTTTCCTTCCCTTAGAACCTCCATCAAAAGCTTTAGCTTTATTTTAAATACTCTAGCTACAATGTCAGGTTTATCTTATGGTCGTTGACCTGGAATCACTTCTGAATCCTTTGAAATTTCCTTCCATTTGCGATTACATGTAAAAGTTATAAATAGATCCGGAACACCGATACGCTAAAAAATTGCAATAACATCTTGATAATGTTGCACCATATATCTTGGACCCTCAGTATAGGAAGATGGTTACACAATTTGTTTTCCTTTTTCTATAGATGAATCTCCCTTCAACAATGCATCCTTCAATCCATAATGTAATTCTTCCCTTATCTGGTCTTGATTTTTTCTAACCCATTTAAGTCAGCATTCTTCAATACATGCATAGGCATCAACACAATACTGCTGGAACACACGACCACTACGGATTAAATTCTGATCCTCATTGTGTCATTGTTGAAGTCGAAATGCATAATAGTCTCTCATTGTAAGTTTTTGTCGTTTTGTTAACACTCCATCCTTAGTTAATTTTTGTATGTAGTTGTCTTGGTATATCCATCTTTACCAAAAGGGAACAAAAGAGGAAATTACATTGGCATGTAACATGGATGTATTTCTTTGATCCTGGTATGACCCTCTTTTTTATGCTCAACTATAATATACTTGTATACATCTTTATCTGTAGAATATATCGACTATTAGGGATGCTACTTCAGAAGTTGTTGTTAAATTATACTGCCCTGCATCTTTCTGTCTTTTGCTTATTATTCGTAAGTGCAGTTTTATGTTGGGTTCCTCCAACATTCGATCTCTAGCTTTCCGACATGTCTTTTTATATGAATTGTTTTCATCCAATATAGTTATCAGATTAGTGATCACTTCCAAGTCCAATTCATCATTATTCTTCTTCTGTGAATTGGTTTTCTTCTCGACCACAATCACATCCGCACCTAAATTATCCCTTGGTTGCTATTTAAAAAATATATATTTACGACGATTAGCTTCTTGCACCAAATCATTGTCGCATATGTAAAGTTGATTATATCCTGGGTCTTTGTACTTAGGTGGTATCATATAGATGATTTTATGATAGCTTTGACCCTGTATTACATATGCATATGGCCCTTTACATTTCGTGTTGACCTTATTTTTCACCATAGCCCATGTTGATATAAAAGCAGACATAGAATTGTATGCCCTGATATTTTTCCTAAAGTTCCTTGATTATTGTGAACCATTATACTCCAACAATCTAGTTAGATAATCAGGACAATCTCTGAGAAGAGGGAGTGTAACATTACCCTTTGAACAACATATGTTGAACTCACAATTAAACACACTCTGGGATTTTTAGCTCTTTCTTGGTACCACATTGCTGCACCACAGAACTTGCAGGTATGAGCTGGTTCACCAAAATCTGATTTCCTGATACCCAATCCTATGAGAATGACATAATAAAGATATTGTTAGTTCAATGATGATGATGATAGTAATCTATATAGGCTCACATATTGAACAAAATAGAAAAAAATGTAGCGACTGTGTATTCTCAATTTTCCTAACTTTTATGAGAATACAGCTGCATCTATATATGTTTCATGTCTCTTTTAAACTCTTTTAAATATTTATGCATGATGCTGGAAGAATGAAGTATTTATATGCACCTATTAATTAAAAGAATCTGATGCTTCCTATTACTTTTATATGTAGGATTAATGTTTGAAATAACTGTAAAAGTAACAACAAAACACAACTGGTTCTCTATCTTACTTATGGGATGCTCTAGTTTGGGATATTCTTTTGTCTCATCATCACTTGAGATGCTAGCAGAATTGGTTTCCATGGAGATAGCATCATCATCATCTAGTAATAGTTATAGTTGTGATGCTCTTATAACATCTAATTTTTATTTGCGGAACCTTCTGTTTTCGCGAGCTTGAAGTTGTGTATTGTTTAAAACTTGAACTTGAAGTTGTGCATTGTTTAAAACTTGGAACAACCCTTGACTGATTGATAGTAAATGTTGTCGTAGTGGATTTTTAAGCCTGATTTTGTTTGCACGTAAATATTTGTTATGCCTTGCTTGAATGGGAGTTATATATGGAGTAGGATTAATAGGTGCAACATGCCTCCTTCCACCATTGTGGTTAACCATTTAATAGAGTTTGTATATTAGGGGAAACTGTTGTGGGGAGGGGAGGGAATTCTTCTGATTAGGTCAAAACGACGGTAGTTAACAAGTAAAGTATTGAGCACCCACTTAGAAGACCAAACACAGGTGGTGTAAAAAAACCAAAGATTCCTATTGGTCTATATATTTTTTTGTGAGGCCAGAAGCTCTAGAATTCGAGTTTGATACAGCTTTTAACCACAGCCTTCAAAAAAGTTCTCAAATTATATATGAAATAAGCCTATTATTTATATTATGGAGTCTATTTCCTAAGAGAGACCTTTTTCGAAAGAAGAAGTAGAAGATGTGATCTGGCACCGTAGCTAATAAATCACAAGGACATGATGGTTTTATCATGGAATTCGTAAGCATGTTTTGATATTACCATGTCAGATCTTATGAAGGTGGTTAAAGAGTTTGAACCTACAAGTTCCATGGATTGGAGGTCGAATTGTAAAATTTAACTCTAATTCCTAAATGCAGTAGCGTTGTCTCTTTAACAACTTCAGACTAATAAGCCTAATTGGTATCGTCTACAAAGTTATTTCAAAGTTGCTTGCAGATACACTTAAACTTGTTCTTCCATCCATCGTTTCTAATTTTTCAAAGTGCATTTGTTCATGGAAGACAAATAAATGATGTAGGATTGGTCTTATCTGTAAGTGTTGTAACGAGAGATCGAACGAGAACAATAATAGAGATCGAGACACAGAGATTTACGTGGTTCACTAACTGTTACGTTAGCTACATCCACAACAGAGAAAGCAGAGTTTTATTATAGAGCAGAATACTGAGATACACATATTCTAGGTACAACGTATGTATATATATAGGGAAAGAAATAAACCCTAATTCGACTAGAAAATGGAAAACGAATCCAGCGATAATACATTACTATACCGTTTAACGACTGATTCAAGGCATATCAACAGTAAGGTAGATTTTGAAAAGGTTTTTGACAATATCAATTGAAATTGCATTGATGTAACTTTTGCTAAATTTGGGTTTGGTAATTTTTGGAGAAGTCGGATAAGTGGTGTGTTTCAAATCCAAGGTCTGTAGTTGTTCTTAAAGGTAAATCAACTGGTTCGTTTAGAAACCAAAAAGGGATAAAGGCAGGGAGACCCTACTTCTCATTTCTTGTTTAGTATTATGGTGAAATTGATCTTTAACGATTAAGAAAGATACTAATAACAGTCTCTTATATGGTTTCAGTATTACTCAAAAAGGTACAATGATAACACATTAGCAGTTTGCTGATGACTAAATTGTCTTTCTCGATGGTGGGGAGCAACAAGTGCACAAGTTGAAGAATATCCTTACTGGTTTGAGATTGCTTCTGGGCTTAAAGTCAATTCGAGGAAAAGTGCCATAGTGGGTATAGGTAATATGAATAATGGTGAAGTTTGTGCAGAAATATTTGGCTGTGCTTCTAACTCGGGCTCTGCCTCTGCCTCTGCCTCTGCCTATTAACTACTTGTATGGGCATCCCTTTAGGAAGAAAATCTAAGGCCAAGTCACCACCACCGCATAACTTTCGCAGTGATAGCTTTGTTGCTACTCCCTCTGCAATCGTGACTCTCCATGTAATAGAACCACTGTCACTTTTGATGGAAACTCCAATTTTTTTACCTTTTTTTTTTTTTTTTTTTTTCCTATTTTAAGAACAAATTGCCTCTTGATTTCATCAATATAATAAAAATGCTTACACATTTAACCTCAGATAACGAATCTTTTTCCCTTGTCATCTTGGATTGAAGATTGCCTTAACATGTCTTATTCTCGGTAAAACAGTTGAGACTTCAGACTTTAAGAGACACTGCATAAACCATCAAGAGTACTGGCCACTACTATGAATTGAGTTGGTGTTGGAATAGTTTCCTGCTGAAAGAGATGGAGTTTATTGATATTAATCTCTAACCAAAAGAATCCCTGCAATCTAAAGATCATATATCTACTGAGGAACTGCCATATTTAAGTGGGGAACTTCTAATTTTGTGTTGCAATAGCAGTCTGCCTCGCAGGTAGGTGCTTGGTAAAACACTACTACGAAATCAAGTTGTCAAAGCAATTTAGTAGCTTCACTACTGAGCCATGCATTACCAACAAGAAAATATAACTGACAGATGCAACAACAAACTACCAATTTAGCAAAGAACAAAGAGCCAATTATCAGAATGGTTGGAGGAAATCACCCAGAACAGTGTTCCCTGACATAAGTGTGTTAAGTGTTACAAACCCAACTCACTAATACTATTTACATTATCCATGCATCAATATCCTAGTTGTTTATTGCCTGTTTATGTCTTGACACAAGACTGGTGAGGTGGTTCTCCAAATCAGTTAACCTGTAAGAAAGTTCAACGATTGATTAATTGCAATCGAAACAAAAATAACCAGAATGATATAGAAGATATGTGCGCAGCAGATACATAAAGATCTACTAGTAATTACTCACAGTTCATATTTGCTTAAAGCTTCGCCATATTTAGCTAAGGCAACCTCATTACTTTTGAATAGATTGCTTGAGATATTGTCTGCAAGGGAAAGAAACTACTTCAAAAAACCAAATACTTGATTGCGAATAGGAAAGCTTATTGCATTTTATATTGCAGTTGCAGAAAACTGTGCTGGTACCAATGATCACCGTTTTTCTAATAACCATGTAATGGTAACTCTTAGAGAACAAATACATCAGAACACCATGAATACATAAGTGTCGAGACAGCATAAAAACATTTATGCAGAAAATGCTATTGAAATGGAAACATTAAGCATGAGATTAGACAACCCATACCTGGTAGGGACAACGGAGTTGCTAAAGGTGTCACCGTGCTGTTAAGAACCTTTGGCTGTGGCGTTGTCAATGAAGGTGGCATCACAACATTGGGAATAGTATTCAAGGGAGTTGCTGGAGTTGCTGGGGATGCTGGAGATGGATCTGCAGCTATAGGGGTCTGGATCACTGTGTCGCTGAGGAACTTAACTGGGGTTACTAAGGAGGAGACTTTCTTGACTACCTGTTCAAATAAGCAACTCCTACGATATATAAATATCAGGAAAAGAATTTAAACAAAATTTTAAGAGATATCAGTTTGCTTGGACGTAAGTTTAAACATGAATAACATCACATATAATTCTTGGGGATGACAGCTGCACTATCCACTAACCGCTTGCTTAATGCACCAAATAACAATGGGACAGATAAATTTGATATAAAAGAGTTTTGAAACATCTCAAAAGAAAATTAAAAGTAAGGCATAAGTTTTGGTGTCATTCAACCATATAAAACAGAACACTGCAGGTTTCCCAGAAAATAAAGAAATACAGGAATTCCACTACAGTTTGAGAAGATTAGGACACAAAAGAAGACTGCAAAGGAGCCGCAGTCCATGCCAACCATGGAGAGGAGGGACATTGGCCCGCATACAGCTGAGTTGAGGATCTTAGTCACTCATATTCTTGCAGTTCTACTTGGTGTCCCAAATGGAGTGTTGTTTTTAGTAAAGCAAGCCCAATAAATTGAATTAGTGCAAATGCAATCTGAGACTGCATCTAATGTGGTAAGAGAAACATACTGTCAGAGACCAAGCTGAAGACTCGGACTACCAGTGATCACAACTGCTGTTCAATGCAGCACAGACTCTCCAAGAGAACCGGTCCATCCTGTTGTAACAGACCTTATGTATAGGACCTTTGATTTGAACTAGTTTACCTCTAATGTATGTATATATACACACTCTGTAAGTACTCTATTGAAAGATATGAAAATCAAGTTTAACATGGTATCAGAGCTCTGATCCAAAATTTTTTTTTTTCTTTTTTTTTTCATTTCCAACCCACCACCCAAATGGCAGATGCCATCAACAACACCACCATGAATCCTTCTCTTATCAGCATAAATGTTGCTGCACAAGCACCATTAAAGCTCACTGCAACCAACTATATCTCGTGGAAGATACAGTTTCAAACTCTCTTTAATGGATACGATCTCATCAAATACATTGATGGATCCTCAACATCTCCACCAGCAGCGCTTGATCAAGCCGGTGTCTCGATTCCAAATCCTGCCTTTGCAGTCTGGCACAGACAAGATCAACTCATTCTAAATGCCATTGTTGGCTCCTTATCTCCCCCAATCATTTCATTCATTGCCAATGCCAAAACTTCAAGAGAGGCTTGGACAATCCTTACAAACACGTACGCCAAACCATCCAGAGGGCGTATCAAACAACTCAAACAATCCCTCAAAACACTCACAAAAGGATCCCTCACAATCACTGAATTTATGCAATCAGTGAAAACCAGAGCTGATGAACTAGCTCTCCTTGGTTCCCCTATGGACATAGAAGATATCACGGATAAGATTCTTGATGGCTTAAATCAAGACTACAAAGAACTGGTTCGTGCAGTTCAAGCCAGAGATACGACGATTACGTTTGAAGAGCTTCATGAGAAGCTTCTCAACTTTGAAGCCACCCTTCAAAGTGCAGCCAATGAGGAACATCACTTCCCAGCAACAACCAATGTTGTCTACAGAAACGCAAGGCCATGGCGCGCTCCGTCACAGCCAAACTCCACCACCCCTTGGCGTGGACCA
Organism: Papaver californicum; assembly: GCA_023531435.1. Lineage (NCBI taxonomy): Eukaryota > Viridiplantae > Streptophyta > Magnoliopsida > Ranunculales > Papaveraceae > Papaver > Papaver californicum. Next base: position 4,656,799 of record JAJJMC010011514.1, read on the forward strand.
TATACTCCCTCATCTTCACAACAGCATTATCGAGCACCAAGGTCACCTCTTCCACATACGGACACCTCAAACAATTCCTCCTGGCAACCAAGGCATTATCTTGGAAAATGCCAAATCTGCCGTGTCCATCTTTCAAAATTGTTCCAGCATCACCAAGCAACCAATCAGCACCGAATACTCCTTGGCAACCTCAGGCAAATGCAGCCGCTCATCGTCCATCCAATCCTGCTTGGCTTCTTGATAGTGGAGCATCCCACAATGTGACCAGTGATCTTGAGAACTTGTCACTCCATTCACTTTATTCAGGCACTGATGACATTATGATTGGAGATGGCACCAACCTAGCTATTATGCACTCTGGTTCAGCAATTCTTACTTCTTCCAACTCCTCATTTACTCTTAATGATGTCTTATGTGTGCCATCTATGCAAAAGAACTTAATTTCACTCTCTCAATTTTGCAAATCGAAAAATATTTCTGTGGAATTCTTAACTTCTTCTTTTCATGTTAAGGAACTTCGCACCGGAATGACGCTGATGGAAGGACCAACTAAAGAGGGTGTTTATGAGTGGCCGAAATCTCCAAAGACTGCCTTTTCCTCAATACAAGTGAATTCCTCCTGCTGGCATCATAGGCTTGGGCATCCAGCTTTGCCTATCCTCAAGCACATTCTTTCAGTTAATAGTCTAGGACAGCTTCCAAGTTTTTCTTCATCTCTTTCATGTAATTCTTGTCTTTGTAATAAAAGCCACAAGCTCCCTTTCTCCACTTCTTCTATTGTTTCAACACAGCCACTTCAAACAATCTTCTCTGATGTTTGGACCTCTCCCGTGTACTCTACAAATCGACTCAAATACTATGTCATCTTTGTTGATCATTACACCAAATATATATGGTTTTACTCTTTGCATCACAAATCTGATGTCCTTCCAGTCTTCATCAAATTTAAAGCCCTTGTAGAAAACTACTTCAACTTCAAAATCAAAACACTTTACTCTGATAATGGAGGAGAATACATAGGCATGCGCCAGTTTCTATCTTCCTCTGGCATCACACATCTTACTTCTCCACCTCACACTCCTGAACACAATGGCTTCTCAGAGAGAAGCCATCTTCACATTGTTGAAACGGGTCTTGCTCTTGTGTCTCATGCTTCCCTACCACTCACATATTGGCCTTATGCCTTGGCCACTGTTGTCTATCTCATTAATCGCATCCTACACCCACTCTCAAGCTTCACTCACCTTTCCAGCTTATCTTTGGTACCACACCAAACTACTCTAAACTGAAAATCTTTGGTTGCTTATGTTATCCATGCCTCCAGCCATATACAAGCCACAAATTAGAACCCAAATCCACTCCATGTGTCTTCCTGGGCTATTCCCTCACTCAAAGTGCGTATTTCTGCCTAGACCCAACCAGCTCTAAAATTCATGTCTCGAGACATGTCAAATTTGTAGAGACCTAATTTCCTTATGCAAAATTGTCTCAACATAGCCAAAACAACTCAACTGCTCTCATAGATACGTGGATCCCTCCACGTGTTCCTATTGTGCTGCCAGATCCTCCTTCCCAGCCACCCATAACACCTCCTGAGGTTGGTCCTCCACAAAGTCCTTCAGTGGAAGCTCCTTCACCACCCACTGACGTCAGTTTGCTTCCTTCATCACCTCCAGAAGCCTCTACGTCTTCTGCTGCACCATTCCAAATGCCAACTCACTCCATGACTACGCGTGCCAAGAATAACATATACAAGCCGGTTCAAAAGATGAATCTAGTTGCCACCCTTGCTACGCTGGATGATGCCGAGCCTACCACTGCAACTCAGGCCTTAGCTACACCGCAATGGCGCGCTCCCATGTCTGAAGAGTTCAATGCCTTATTAAGCAATGGCACTTGGATCCTTGTTCCACCTGACTCAACTCAAAATGTGATAGGTTGCAAATGGATATTTCGCACCAAACGCAACTCAGATGGTTCAATTGCCAGACGCAAAGCACGTTTAGTTGCAAAAGGGTTTCATCAAAGGCCAGGACTAGATTATTTAAACACGTTTAGTCCTGTGGTCAAACAAACCACTGTGAGAGTGGTCCTGAGTCTTGCAATATCTCGCAATTGGAGTCTAAGAAAACTTGATGTCAACAATGCATTCTTGCAAGGTCGACTATCTGAAGTTGTCTATATGCAGCAACCTCCTGGATTCGTTGATCATGACAATCCTTCTTATGTTTGCAAGCTTCAGAAAGCTATTTATGGTTTGAAGCAAGCTCCAAGAGCTTGGTATCATGAACTACGTGTTTTCCTTCTTCAAAGTGGTTTCAAAAACTCACATGCTGATACTTCATTATTTGTCCTTCAAAGCTCAGGTGTAATCATCTATTTGCTGGTATATGTCGATGACATCATAGTCACAGGTAACAATCAAGCTCATGTCAATCACTTCATTGACACACTAGCTCAACAATTTTCCATCAAGGACCTTGGATTCTTATCCTACTTCTTGGGCATTGAGGTGGTTCCAAACTCACAAGGTATCTTGCTATCCCAAAGGCGTTACATTCTTGATCTTCCAGCTAAATACAAAATGTTGAATGCCAAGCCGGTACTCACCCCAATACCCACTACACCAGCATTAAGCCTACACTCAGGCTCTCCATTGTCAGACCCAACTGAGTATCGAGCTCTGGTAAGCAGTCTCCAATACCTCCTTCTTACGAGACCAGACTTGAGCTATGCTGTGAACAAGCTGTCTCAATATATGCATCGTCCTACTACACTCCATTGGCAATTCGTGAAGAGACTCCTTCGTTACTTATGTGGAACCATCAATGATGGCCTTCAGATTTACAAGGCATCCCCAATACACTTGCATGCTTTCTCAGACCATCTTCATCAAACACATTCAACCAATCTGCAAGCCTACTCTGATGCAGATTGGGGCGGAAACAAAGATGATTTCTCATCAACAAGTGCATACATCATCTATCTTGGTCGAAATCCAATTTCTTAGAGCTCCAAGAAACAGAAATCCATTGCCCGTTCATCCACTGAAGCTGAATATCGAGCGGTAGCTAACACCGCTTCTGAACTCAATTGGTTAACGTACCTTCTCTCTGATCTACATGTTTCACTGCCGAAATGTCCAGTTATCTACTGTGATAATGTGGGAGCAACTCAATTGTGCTCCAATCCTGTCTTTCACTCCCGTATGAAACATGTAGCCATTGATTTCCACTTCATACGTGACCAAGTGCACAATTGTGCGCTGCGTGTTGCTCATGTCTCCTCTGACGATCAACTTGCTGATGCTCTTACCAAGCCTCTATCCCATTCGCGCTTTCAGCAGTTAAAAACCAAGATTGGCCTTCTCACAAGACGTCCATCTTGAGGGGGCGTGTCAGAGACCAAGCTGAAGACTCGGACTACCAGTGATCACAACTGTTGTTCAATGCAGCACAGACTCTCCAAGAGAACCGGTCCATCCTGTTGTAACAGACCTTATGTATAGGACCTTTGATTTGAACTAGTTTACCTCTAATGTATGTATATATACACACTCTGTAAGTACTCTATTGAAAGTTATGAAAATCAAGTTTAACACATACTTGGATGAATGACTAAACGAAGATGAACACAAAAGTTAATGGAAAGAATAAGTGGATTATCTTTACCTTCGGAATTTTTCCTTGTCTCTTCAAAATCTTCATGTGACACTTCTGAATGTAATGCATCAAATGATAACGAGAATGTCTTCCATACAAGTTATCTTTAATCTCGGGATTATCATCTAACCACTCAGTAATTTCTTTAGATTTAACAACCTCATTTCTATCAAATGACTCTTACCATGAATAAACGGGTATCCATTGATCAGTTCTTTGAAATCGAGCTTGTGACTGATCAAGCGAACCACCTTTCTTCACCTGAAATTCCAAATAATATTCAACGAGTTGAACAAAGGGCCTTTAACACGAGCAATAACGATGTGTTAGGGTGCATTCCTACAGTACCAAATCTGTGGTGCCTATCCATTAAATCATCAAAACCCGAATCACATTACAATGATATAAACTATGCATGCTTCAGAGTTAACAATTAGCATGCAGACACGCGTAAAAGCACGTGGATTAGCGCCAATGCCGATCTAAAACCCTAGAACTACCAAAATATATCAATTTGGGCAGGTACACGTTTTTTTTGGTTAAAACCAATTTCTTATGAAACCACAATGAACACACTAACACCGTAAAAGCATAAGCCGTGAAGACAATGATAGACACATTTTTATATCTAAATTGCGCTCGATTATCTATTTTGATAGTGTTCGATTTTGTACTTTTTATGGTTTTTTATGTCTTTGTAGGTATTTTTGAAAAATAAACATTTGCGGAAAAATCGGCTCGAAAACTGTTAAAGGCACCCGGAAAATTGCTAAAGACACCCAGGAAAAAGTGTTAAAGGCACCCAACTCTTGGATTGGATTAGTTGGAAATCGAGATTTAGGGGATTAAAACGTGTTCATGGTATCTCAAAATGATTAAACACTCGAAAGATACCCTAACACGTCAATGCTGCCGCAAAAAAAAATGGTTGACAGTCAAGTTTTTCACCGGTGAATCCCTTTTCTCCCTGGATTCGGTAAAAGAAGATTTGGATTTCGAGTTGGAGTTGTTTTTGAATCCTTATCGGTTCACAAGGGTTTCTAGGGTTTACTAATACTATATATAACAAAGAAAAGCAAAGAAAAATCAAGTTGGAGACACCGGAAAAAATTAGGAGAAAAAAACTTACGCTGCTAGGAAGAAGAAGAAGAGTAACAGACTACACCTCTGAAGCGTCATTTTCTCTATCGCTGTTTCAGTCGTATCTTCAGTTGCTAAGGCAGTCTATTTTCTACTGCGGTATCGGTCCGTTCTTCTTTCCTGTTTCCTTTTCCTTTTTCTGTAACGCAGAGAACATTTCTCTATAACGCTTATAAGCGTCTTTGTTCTTCTGTGTTACTCCTTTTTCACCATTGTAAGCACCTTTTGAGCAATGAAAGTATATTTTGAGTGTGTTTCCATTACAATGAGCTAATAACCATCACTGGGGCGACGGAGGAAGACGTTCATCCAATAATTGTGGTAGCTTCTATTTTAATTATATTTATTCTACAATTCTTTTATTATTAATTGCTTGAATTAAAATTGAAAAAATGGTTTTTCTCAAATAATTGTGTTTTCTTTTGTCGGGTCATACTTGGTTTTTAAACTCTTGATGTCTCATGCTCTTGATTAACAATTATTCTTTCAAAAACCTATCTTTGGCATATTTAGATTATATTGAATATAAGAATTGTTAGATGTTATCACTTAAGTATATGTTAATGGTGGAATCTTAATCCCTAGTTTTTATTCGTCCATTTTAAAATCAAATTGTTTTAATTCTCTTTATTTTCTGTTATTAAAAATTAGGTTTAGAAATTAAATCTTCACAATTCCGAGAATCAAACCCTTTTTACCACTATTCTAAAAACTATATCAATTTTTGTCGCTGCCGACGCAGACTTATTTTTAGATTTGTTTTTACTTTTTTTTAGTTTAGTTAGTTTAATTAGATTTTTATTTTTACATTGTTCTATCTTACGTTTCTTTGGGTATTTCTCTTTTTACTACAGGTTTTGGATTTTGGATTGAAAGGAAATAGTGCCAAAGACTTTTGTGATTAAAGACTTAGAATTAAAGTTAAAGCTTAAAGAACGGAAAAAAGACAAATAATTTTATTTTTAATTAGATTTAATTTTTTTGTAGATTTTATTTGTTTAAAATATTGTATTAGGATTTTTTTATTATTTCTGTAATTTTTCTTTTATTTTTGGACACTTTTTGGACTTTATTTTGGGCATTTGGACACTTTATTTATTTTTAAACCCGGTATTATTAAATTAAACTCCTACAGGGAAGGACGACAATTATGATATTGTCTCGGCCCCTCGGGTTCGCACACTGACACAGAAGTCAGTGGCCCGAGTCGACTACAACCGATTCATCCCCCGTCTGGTACGGGAGGTAAGACTCGATCAACCCACGAATCCCCTGCAAGTGGGTTTACTGTATTACTTCATATGCATATATGTTGAGGAATTGAATACGGACTTATTTTTCTATTAAAGGGCAAGAACTGGCCATACAACATAAAGACTCGGATTTCATCACCGTTTCCTTCTTGACCGCTTTAGGAACACGTTACCAAAAGCGAACCTAAATCTTAAAATTTTGACTAGAAAGAGACCGATAGGGTAACGAGCTTATAGGAAACTCGTTCAAAAGGACTGTATTGGTTACTTTGTTAGCCTAACTCGAAGTTCAGGAAGATTATTTTAAGTTGATTAGAGCCGTCTTGTAACCCAGGGAAAAGTGCCAAAGAGACAGGGTTATCAAAGCTCCTTAGAGCTTATCCTGTTTCTCTTCAACTTAATCTAATTGGAATCGTTCTAAGAGGTTTGCTAAAATCGTAACTAGTTGCCTTTTGAAAGAATAAAAGCTGGTCTAGAAACAATCTAAGTGGAGCCATCATACTTTTTGTTTGCTAGATTCAATAGGTTTAATTTGGTTGAGTCGGCCTTGTTTGTGAATGTTTAGAACTCCCTTCATGTTAGGATTTATTTTCTTAGATTTATTTTTTTAATATATTATGAAGTTTTTAAAAAATGTCGAACTGGTATTATGAGGACCAATACAATGAATATCCGACTGAATTTCAAAATAGACATTATCCATACTATCAACATTGTGTGGATAGTAGTCGGGATCACCACCAACCTTTTGGAGGTTATTACTCATACCAGGGTGATCCCAATTACTATTCGTACATACACCCGTCTTATGAACATGAAAGTGAGCAAAATTCTAGTTCTTTGTCTTGAAGGATACCCTAAAACAGATGCAATCTAGTACTTCCTATGAAGATTCGAGTCCTTTGTCTTGGAGGGATGCCCTAAAGCAAATGCAATCTAGTACTCCCAATGAACCTATTATGCCTCTAGAATAATCACATGAGAAGTTGCAAACCAGTACCCCTTATGATCCATTTGATTTTCTAAAAGAATCCCTCAGGGAGTTGACTGAGAGTACAAAAAGGTTTGGATTAAGTGTGAATGAAATTTCTGCAAAGAATAATATTGCTCAAAATGATCTTAATTGCCAATATAGTGCTACCCTTGATAATTATTCACCTATCCAAGAGGACAAGGATAGAATTGGTAACATTACTTATGTAGACGAGGTTCAAACATCTTCATGTTATTATGATAATGAGGATAGTATTGGTGAAGAACTTGAAATATACAGGAAGAGTAATCGGAAAATTGTCACTCCAATTGTGTTTCATGATGATAATGTTAGTTCTGGTTCAAATCCAAATAATTTTAATGATTATTCACCTATTCATAAGGAAGAAGATTTGACTAGAGATACCATTGTTTTAGACGATGTAGAACTTTCTTGTTTTGAAGCCGATAATGGTTTAGAGAAACGGGTTTATCCTGAGAATACTGTTTTAGAGTCCAACGATTTAGAAACAATAGTCTTAGATAACAAAGATATACCCCTAGAGATTTTAAATATGAGCGAGGATGCACCACTTGATTATAACTTAGAAGAAGCAATTGACCATTTTCAGGAATATGATGATCTATAAATTAGGGAAATTGTGGCTAGTCTATCTAGGGACAACCAAAATTCTAAGTTTGGGGGTGATTATCATTCTCCATGTGCTTTACCTTTGACTCTTTTAAAAGTCCTTCACTTGGGACTTGATGTTTGTGCCTCTACCATATTAAGAGACTATCTTCAAGAACTGTTTCCCGAACCTAATCATGTCCAGAAAGAAGTTAAGTTGTTAGAAACCCATCCTCTGGTCGATGTGGTTTACCTAGGCGTTAATACCAAGATTGACTTTGTTTTCCCACCAAAATATTTTCTTCCATATGTGGGAACGTATGAATTTCAAATGTGTCAGTTATTAAGTTTTGAGACTAGGCCTAGTTACTTTAGGGAATTAGAATCGACACATTTGCTTAAGAATGACCACCATTTTCATAATAGTCAACTGTGTGAGTCCAATCTGATTGATTTTGAGGATCCACAATTATTCATGTTATTATTATGTGCTTCTAAGTTTTTAGTTGAGTTATTCAAGACTCTACAACCTGATTCTTTTGATCCTACCTACGAGGAAATCCATCCCATGAAATTATTTTATCTAGACCCTTTTATAGAGCCTGAACCTGAACCACACCTAGAAGTAGTTGTCTTAAACAGAAAACTAAATAAGGGTGTGCTCGGTTTGTTCATTTTCTTGGCCTGTTGTAGATTCCTCTTATTTGTGATAACACTATTTGATTCAGATGACCCACAGTTGTTCGGACTATTGCTATATGATTTTATGAGGTGACTAATTCTTTCTAAGTCTGGATGAAGACTTTAAACTTAGCACTTCTTGGGAGGTAACCCATGCTCATGCGATACGATAATATCTTTCTTTAACTCTTTTCTTTCGATTGGTAACAGTTTCTCCTTGTTCATATTTTTAATCATTTATCTTTCGAAACATTGAGGACACTGTTTGATTTAAGTTTGGGGGTAAGGGAGAAACTTTTTAGTGAAATAATAAAGCTCTAGAATTTAGAAGCTTGTGAACACTTCAGGGTGACACTAACCATTCTAGGTAGATGGAAACTTAGCTCTTTTTCTATAGGAATTGGTGTGCCCAGTTAAATGGTTTATTCATAAAGGACAAACTTCAGGTGATAGAAATAGCATGATATCCGTCACCACATCTCGGAGTCTATCTCGTCCATATCACTTTCTGTTTTTACTTTTACAATTTTGTGTTTCTCTTAGTGATTTGATGGGGCCCATTATCAAATTGTTATCGCCGTCAGGAAGAAATATAGTGTTTTGAGATCAAGCCCCATTATTGCATTTTAATTTAAGAAAATAAAAATAAAAATAAATAAAAATAAATAAAATAAATAAATAGAATATTGACACTTTGAAAGCAATATGTGTGTGTGTTCTCCCTGTCTCCGTCTCCTAAGCAAGCATAGAACGCAGGATCCATGGGAACTATCATGTAAGATGCTGATAAGAACCATACGCTTGGATTCAATGTGATCCAATCATGTTGTCAATACATTTATTGTTTTATTTTCAATATGTCGATCGCTGGAACCCGTGTATATACCAGTTGAATCGATATTAGTATTATATTTAAGACCAGTGGGTCATATCTCAATTCATTAGGTTTCATCCTGGCACTGACCTTCAGACAGATATGGGAAACACCTTTCACCTTAGTCAACACGTGCAACCTTCATATTTTCCATGTCCATCTTCTAAATCTTTTCATGTGATTGAACTGTGATAGATTCTGAGTCTTGTGGTTGAACGATTATCTGAGTAGAGCTCTGTTGTCTTATATATGAATTTTAGTATGCTTGAGTAAACACTCGTTTACAGCAATTGGACTCATATAGGATAATGATTCTCATAGCCGAAGAATTAGGTAAGCCAACTAAATAGCTTGTTTAGTGTCTATCCTTAAATCGTTCACGAGTCGCTAAAATCTGGAGTAAAGGTTTTATGGGTATACCTCTTGTAAACCCTCACGAGACAAAACTCGTCCACTAGGGACACCTAGGGGTTTAACGGGTTATTACATATGCTAAAAGTAGTTGCGATTCCTGCGAAATTGAGTTAGGATTTTATTTTACTAGATTTGCTCGAGGACTAGCAAATAGTAAGTTTGGGGGTATTTGATAGACACATTTTTTTGTCTAAATTGCGCTCGATTATCTATTTTGATAGTGTTCGATTTTGTACTTTTTATGCTTTTTTATGTCTTTGTAGGTATTTTTTTAGAAATAGACATTTGCGGAAAAATCGGCTCGAAAAGTGTTAAAGGCACCCGAAAAATGGCTAAAGGCACCCAGCTCTTGGATTGGGGCACCCCCTCTTGTATTTCAAACACCCGAGAATTGAGGGAATGGTTCTTCACGTAAAAATAATCCTGGATTAGTTGGAAACCGAGATTTAGGGGATTAAAATGTGTTCATGGTATCTCAAAATGATTAAACACTTGAAAGATACCCTAACACGTCAATGCTGTCGCAAAAAAAAATGGTTGACAGTCAAGTTTTTCACCGGTGAATCCCTTTTCTCACTGGATTCGGTAAAAGAAGATTTGGAGTTCGAGTTGGAGTTTCTTTTGAATCCTTATCGGTTCACAAGGGTTTCTAGGGTTTACTAATACTATATATAACAAAGAGAAGCAAAGAAAAATCAAGTTGGAGCCACCGGAAAAAATCAGGAGAAGACTACACCTCTGAACCGTCATTTTCTCTGTCGTTGTTTCATTCGTATCTTCAGCTGCTAAGGCAGTCTTATTTCTACTGCGGTATCGGTCCGTTCTTCTTTCCTGTTTCCTTTTCCTTCTTCTGTGACGCAGAGAACACTTCTCTGTAACATTTATAAGCGTCTCTGTTCATCTGTGTTACTCCTTTTTCACCATTGTAAGCACCTTTGGAGCAATGAAAGTCTATTTTGAGTGTGTTTCCATTAGAATGAGCTAATAACCATCACTGGGGCGACGGAGGAAGATGTTCATCCAATAATTATGGTAACTTCTATTTTAATTATATTTATTCTACAATCCTTTTATTATTAATTGCTTGAATTAAAATTGAAAAAATTGTTTTTCTCAAATAATTGTGTTTCTTCTGATGGGTCATACTTGGTTTTTAAACTCTTGATGTCTCATGCTCTTGATTAACAATTATTCTTTCAAAAACCTATCTTTGGCATATTTAGATTAAATTGAACATAAGAATTGTTAGATGTTATCACTTAAGTATTGGTTAATGGTGGAATCTTAAGCCCTAGTTTTTCTTCATCCATTTTAAAATCAAATTGTTTTAGTTCTCTTTATTTCCTTTTATAAAAAATTAGGTCTAGAAATTAAATCTTCACAAGTCCGAAAATCAAACCCTTTTTACCACTATTCTAAAAACTATATCAGATAACAAACAAGTTCGAGCCTGATTAGGGAGACGAATAAGTTTATGAATTTTGAGAACTCTTTGATAAAGTTCAAGATGATGTAAAGGTTGGAGTTGTTGAGGTAAAGGAATTCCACTTGAAGTGATCCAAGATTCCATCTCTTCTGAAGATACGTTTCTTCGATTGGGCAATGTATGTAGCCAACCTCGTACTTTTTTTTCCCATTCTTCGATTTCAGGATCTGTAGAAAGAAGGTTGTTTTCTATGGGGATTATTGATAGGGCATGAGATTCTTGGTGTGGATGAATTTCGATCGTTTCTGGTACTTGTTAGGGTGGTGGTGGTTCGTTCCCTTGTGATGGTGGTGGATGGAGTTGCTCCGCCATGTTTTGACTAAACAAAAGGTGCACTAGAAAGAAGTACAGTTTTGTCGTGAATGAGAATTTGTTTACTCGGTTCCGGTCGTTAAGTTTGGGTTGTTTGGTTAGGGTGTCCGGGAGTCAAAAGGTACCAGGTTAACCCCAACTAGTTGATTCAATTTCAGGGACAGGTCCTGATATCTTCGGATCTGTAAGACCAAGCACTATGGTTTAGGTTGTGGCTTTGCTATAGCTTAATTATAGCCAAGCCATATAGGGGTCTAAAAAAATTATTATAGGGAAAAATTATGTCTTGGTTTGTTGAGACGTATACCTGGTATATGTCAGTATATTGCGAGATGGATATCCTGAGTTTCTCCTCATTCTACATTTCAAAACTTTTTTTTTCTCCTCTCCTCTAAAACCCTTTTTACCCCTTTTGATCTTGAAGGTGTTATAGGTCGAATTGTTGCATGAAATTTAAAGGGTTTGCTCCACACTCATTGTTGATTCTATTGCATGTTTCAATTTCGATTTCCATCCACAAAATCATAAAAGGTAAGTTACTCTACCATTAGGGTTCTAAATCCATTTTTTTTTTTTGAAAATCATGAAATTGTTAATGTTTGATTGATTGTTTAGATTCCATGGATAGTAATTATGGTATATAGACATGTATGTAGTTAGAAATCCATGTTTAACTTGTTATTGGATGGATAATTTTTGATTAAGGTGTGTTATAATATGATATTTATATAAGTGATGACAATGTGTTAAAATTCAATGCTATATGTGATGATTCTTGTGATGCAAATATGTTAAAGTGTAATGATATATATACATATGTGTTATAGGGTTGGGAATGGATGAGGATTTTAACAGCACCATGAAAAATAGGTATGTGGTTTCGTCGCCGGATAATGTCGACCATAAGTTTAAATGCCCACAGGTAAATGCTAGAGAAATTGTAAGAAAACATCGAAGTAGTACTAGCAATGTTAATGAATTATATGACATTATTGCTAAAAATCCACGTGCTAAAGAAATTGTAGATAATTCCGGGTTTGGATCAATCTTTTTGATAAGTTATCCAAAAAGTAACGACCATGCTCTTACCTCCGGTATTAGCGAAAGGTGGTGGCATACCACCAATACATTTCACTTCCCTAGTTTTGAGATAGGCTTTACACCGTGGGACTTCACACAACTATCAGGCATACATATTGACCGAGGAACCCGTATAACATTGCAAAAATTTAGTAAAAAAGAAGTGTGTAAGGTTCTTTCGCAGTGGATAGATTGTTTGCTTCCTTTCGTAAGAGAAGTTGGAGAACAAGTAGTAGAAGAAGAACAATATTATAAAATATTGTTAAAGAAAATTAGTATAACTTATAATGATTTCAACTGTCATTTGAGGATCTCTCGTTCTATAAAATGTTCGTTGGATGGCTATGTATATTCTTATTGTCGTTTTAATGATACTAACCTTTTTTTGTATAACCTCCTTGGTTCTTTGATGGATATTCACAAAGGGTTGAATATAATTGTTCTACACCTGTTTCCCAAAAGTCATCGTTCGTAACTAAGTGGCGCATAACATCGGGTTGACGTACAACAATCATCCAAGCTTTGGAGATAGCTACATTTCTTCTACAGAATACAAATCCATACTTATGAAGAAAATCTCAGAAACCTTTAGATGCAAAGATAATTTTACCGGAGATACAAAAACAAAAATATTTTTTGGATTTCGGTTTGAGTTGTTTGGTGGACACCTTGTTCAAATTATAAGAATTTGATTTAAAAGTAACCGTTAAAAAATAGTCGTTGGAGGGTCGTTGTGTTAATGATTCAATAACTACAAAAAACAACTAGATCACAAGTCCACGAAAATTAAAAAACTAAGAACTAACTCACTTTCGTGGGAATCACGGTTACAATTAGCATGTGCAACAAGCCTGGGTAGTATGCCGGATTTTCTGGTGGTGGTGGAGCAACTCCACCTGCCTAAATTTCTCGATGTTTTAGTTCATAGTATAATCTTGCATTTGGGGTCAACGTTGAGAGATCCTTGTCCATTATAATCCTTTCGTCCAATACTTTGTTGAGAAGCATTTTTTGTTGTTGCGCTGATACCATATTTTTAAAAATTTGTTGTTGTTGTCGTTGACGAGGTTCGTGCGCTAGTCGTGTTTCTTTAAAAAATTCAATAAGTTTATCACCTGCGTCGCTGATGAGTGATTCTTGTGATGATTGTGTAGGGGGGGTGCTTGTCTATGAGATCCTTTTCTTGGATACCGACCTTTTAATTTGAGCCTTTGAATGTCGTTTATCGATAAATTGCTCGGTAGTAATTGGTCTTCCTGTTGCAATAGGGATGCCATAAGGAACGCCAGATGAGCTTGGAAATTGACTTCTAAATTGAGTTTGATGAACTTGGCTTGATGATGGATTTTGGGGAGTGGGGGATTGACTTGAATAAAGATTAGGGGTATTAGGGGATTGACTTGAATAAAGATTAGGGGATTGACTTGAATAAAAAGTAGGGGATTGACTTGAAAAAGGATTTTGCGAAGCCAAATTATGAATATCGGTATCGTCTTCCATATTTGTGTATCGACTTTAATCCTCTGTTACATTTTGAATATTTTTCCAACATTAGGTATTCTGCATCGCGACTAAAAGTTTGGTGGTTTCAGTGTAATATTGCGTTCTTTCCATTAAATCCTGCATTGATGTAAATGATGCGTAAGTTACTAAGAAAAAACATACAGAAAAAATCTAATTCAAACAGTTGTTGCGAAACTAGTTTAGGTAACTTACCCGATTAATTTCATCGTATTCCGGATGATTTGTGTTAACATCAGCAAGACACACAAAAAATTTATCCACTTCAACCTTGATAGTGCTAAATCCACTTCGAATTCCGAAACTAGTACGCTTATTTGGATTTTCACCTGAAGATGCTACAAAAATTTCAAATACTTTATCCCAAAACAAACCCGCGTCAGAATTGTAAATTCCTTCTTTCTTTAGATTACAATAAGTGGTAACAAGATACATATCTTCAACAGAAGAGTATTTTTTTCTTGGAATTTTACCAGACGACATTTTTGTCTACAAAAGAGATAGAAAAGAAAATGGAAGAGAAATAAACTTATGAGAAAAAAAAATAGAAGGGATTTGAGTAGGAAATCAAGTTAAAACAAATTGATTTGGTGTAATTTGAGAAGAGAAAGATGTTGCTATATATAGAAAAAATTTCTAAGAAAATTTGAAAAATATTCATTGGGATCCGAGGGTGGAGAACATAGAGCCGCTAATGGTGATGGATGGCTAAGATCGGGTGTGATAGGGGTGTAAGGAAAAAAAGGTCAAACAAGTTTAATTGTCAAGATGGATTCCCAGGATCCTTCAAAATTTTGACGGATACCAAGGATCCGTCCAACCCATGAGACGGACATTGGGTATCCATAAAGTGATCCCACCTCTATCTAAGACAAAGATTTGGGAAAGATTTTAGCCAAGCGATGCCCCATAGTACTTGCCTTTGGCTAGATTATAGTTATATCCAAGCCATATACCTCACCATAGTGCTTGGCCTAAGTGATCTTAATATTTGACGGGTAGAATCGTTTAGACCGATAAGCTTTCAGTTGTTAAAAGGATACAGAATATTATTTGTAAGATGAAAATTTTAAATTCATTATAAATAAAAAATGGTTATTATTATAACTTTGTAAGAGTAACTTCAGTGGGATTGGCTAATTTACCAATTATATCTCCACAGTAGGATGGGAAAACCCAGAAAATGGGTTGTCAAACCCTCAAATTTGAGGGTTTGCCATATGCATCTTAAGTTGAGTCGCTTCCATGATAGGACGAGACTCGTCTCAAGTTGTGACGATCCTCGTCCTAGCCTGGGTCGAGCGGCTTAGGTTGAATCGACAACGGTCGAAACTCAACGGCTCTCATCCAGCGGCTAGTATTTCTCTCCATATAAATTATAACAATTTCAACTCCAAAATCACACCTTCTCCACTCAAAAGTTCTTCTACTTTCACTTCAATCTTAATCTTTCCATCTCAAACTCTTGATCTCAACTTTTGTTCAAAAAAATTCAGAAAAAAATGGTAAAAATTGCAACTCAACTTGATTTGCCAACCCAACTTGATTTTTCGGGAGTCATACTCGAAAATGATATTGGTAAGATATGTGAAGGTTATAAGAAAATAGAGAATGATAAAAAAATAAAAAAAAATAAAGAGGTCTTTAAGTTTTAGATGTTAACCAAGTCAAATCTGCAGTATAAGAAAAAGAAGAGTTCAAGACAAGAAAATTGAAGGAAAAGAAAATTTGAAAGTTAACCGTGCTACTGGTCACAAAAAATCATGGAAAAACTTCTCAAGAGCACATCGATGGAAGATCCATCAAATGAAGATAAACAGGAGGCCCAAGATTTTCCGATATTTTTACTGAAGTTTTTATTTAATTTAACTTTTTACTGCCCTAGTTTATATCTTGTAAAAGAGCGTAATATAGTAAATTAATGTAATGGAGATTAGTGTTTAAATATAATTTTAGTTAATTCAATCAAATTAAGATTGTTTCTTCATTTTGAAATTAAATTACATTTAATTTAAATTAAGAATTTCACTAGGTAATTGTTAAAATAAAATAATATTTAATTAAAGTTATTTTTAAAATCATAAATAGTCGTTGTCGTAGCAAACTGAGACGATCGTCCTAGGTTGAGATAACAACGGCTAGTTCCATACAAATGCTATAAAATAGTTCTATAAATTCAACTATTTATCACTTCCAAAATCACACCCTTTCCACCTTCTTTTACACTCATATGGATCAACCGTATATTAATCCGGCAGAGTTTACCATAGATGAAGATCTATCTCTATGTAGAAACTTTGTTGTATGTTATCTGGCAAGTGATGCAGAACGAAGGCAAAATGGTTTAGTGAGTATGAATTACTGGAGTAGAATCTACGAAAACTTCTGCACTGACATCGATAACCCGAATTACCGTAATGTGACTGGGTTGTTTTGTCGATATCAAACTATAAGAAAACAAGTGAAAAAATTTATAGCTTTAGTCCGGGTTGTCAATCGATATCGAGTATAGGGGTAAAACCAATGATGAAGTTGTATTGCGATCTCGAGAAAGATGGCAAAGATGGAAAAGGAAAACTTTTTCTTATGAAGCGCATTACGCAATCCTGGAGGATTTTTTAATTGCACGTATGGGATGTGAACAACTAGAATGCTACTCCAGAAAAAAAAAACGTTGTTATAAATTTAAATTGAATATGAAATAAAATTACTAGTTTGTTTTTATAGATTAGTTCTAATTACATAAATAGTTAATTTCTTAATCTTAATTTCAATTACAAATATTAAATAAAACATAACTACTGATTCCCAAGCCATTTCTTGTCATAATAGCCCCGGTCCATCATACTCCCAGATCCTTGACTTGCTCTTGTATATTGAGATCCACCATCAAGTCCAATGAAATCACAATGCTCAAACGGAGAGACACCAAAGTCTATTTATCTTCTGTATTCTTGATAGGATCTTATGGACTGGCCCGATGAAATTCTGATTGTTGTATTGGAGGTTGCACTGGATATAGCGAACTCTCCATACACCTTATATATTTGTAAACTTATATAAATATAAAGGAATTTATTATCATACTTACCTAAAGGACTCCCCATACACCTTCGATGTTTGCTCCACCCAATCATGCGACATCGAGACTAATGTACATTTCGGATAATATAACGGACCCCCAATTATAATCAACAATCTTTTCCATATCTTGCAATGCCTCTATCCATCTTACTTTAAAACAAATTTTTGAGTTGGAGAAAAAACACACACCAATTATCCATAAAATAAAAACCTTGTCTGTCAGGGTCTAGATTTTCTGGATCAATATCACCATATAATTTGTCTAAAATAAATGCATCTAAACCGGCATTAGCAGATCCAGCACCTCTAAGTCCCCTATGGTTGGTTACGTTAAAGTACAAAGGAAGTTCTTTACTATATCGGTCTTCTACAAACTAACTTTGTTGATCAAATTGAACATTTTCTCCCCGACCTCAAGGTATCCCAAGTAGGAAATACAAATCTAATGGTGTTATTCATGTAAAAAGATTAAAATTTTTAATTTCATATATGAATCGTATTGGTTGCATTAAAATTACAAATCAAAATATATGTCATATCTATTTTGAAGTCCCCAAAATGAAATGTGTGTGTAGTATACCACCAACATTCCAGAATCATAGAAACGAATTTGACTGAATATTTCTTCACCTTCATATGGTACACAGTCCTCCAAGGAAATCTATTGACAATAATTTGAGCATAATGAGTAAGTTTTGCATAAACTGTCCAAACTTCATATAAACCACCTCTTGATTTTTGATGCTTGGGATCTCGCTCGGTTCTTGAAGATACATGACCTTGATTCATAGCTAATTTTCGACTGGAAAGAAAATTCGAATTGTTCCCTTCATGCGAATCTTCTTGTTGAGTTGTAGAGGTTGAGTAAATGTATTTTTGGGTGGTTATCTATTTCTTATTCGTCTAATATTTTGATATTAAGACATGGTTGTTGTGGAAAATTTTTACAGAAGCAGAATATGAATTATAAGGATTTTTTTGTGGAGAAAACATATAGAGAATACTTATTTTGGTGTGAGTAAATAAGTTATACCGTCATTATTTCTTCTCCAGGAAAAAAAGTTCATGACCGATGGGCCTTCTACCTCCACGCGACATTGCTTGAATGAGAGTTGTATTTATATGGGGTGAAAAAATATAGCCGTTTTTTTGTTGTTGGAATCTAATCGTTGGCGACCCTAGTTGAGCCGTTCGGTCCAGGTTGAGTCAAGTCTCGGCTCAAGTTGAGCCGAAGCTCGTCTCAACCTGGGCCGAACGGCTATACTAGGTGATATGATTGTAAATGGTGTTAAGAATGGGTTTGTTTCAGAACTTGTGAAGATTTGATTTTTTAGACTCAAATTCTAATAATTAAACTAGAAAACTCAAAACAAAGTTGGTATCAAGATTATAAAAGAAAAGGCACCGAGACTCAGAATTCCACCATTAACCAATTAAAGTGATTCAATCTAATCAATATTCTTATAATTCTTTACGTTTAAAGTGATTCTAATATGTTACAAAAGTATATTTTCAAAGTAACAATTGTAAATCGAAAGTATAGAATATCAACAATCCTAGGCTAAGCATGCTCTATCAAAATATGTCACAACTGCTTAATAAAAATCATTAAATCAATTTTTAATCAAAGCAAATAATCATAAAAGAAATTGGAAAAATCAATTAAAATAGAAATATACCACTTTTCTTGGAACAATGACTTCCTCTGTCGCCTCAACAAAGGGATTTAGCCCTTCATGCTCAAAACACTATCAAAAGTTTGATACATGGCTCAAAAAGTATTTAGAAGATGAAAATATACTAAAAAGAATAAAACAGTGAATCTGGAACGTTGTATAGGCATTACAGATTAACTGTTACAGTAGAAACTAAAGATAAATGTTGCAAACTGAAGATAAACGTTGCAAAAAAGTAGAAGAAACCATGGCAGAGAGGTTGAAAAACCGTTGTCGTAGCCTCTGTTCTTCTTGTTCTTCAGCAGCAGCAGAGAAGAATTCCCTAGAGTGATTTCTCTTTCTTCTCTTGGTTTCCCCTCTCTATTGCTAACACTCGATCCTGACTTTACAGCCTTTTATTTATGTCCCATAGGCTCTTTAATAACCGAATCAAATCTTCCAAATGTTATCATATTTCAATCACGAGAAATATTTTTTTTTTCTGATCTCTTTCCCCAATTCACTCTCGACTCTTTAATCATCATAATTTGTTCCCTTTTGATCAATGATAGGTTCTGATTTGATATGGATATAATAATATCAATTTCTTTCCTATTTTGGTTTCAAATCACGTAAAATGATTTTGTTTCCTGATTTATCATGATGACATGATTAATCTTCCTGTTTTGTTGATTCTTTCCATTCCAACTCGAGTACAATCTTCTAGACATGGTAAGAATCGGATCTTGTCTTAAAGGTACAAAATAACCCAAAATCATGCAAATAGATTCACGCAGAAGGAAGGAAATAGTTTTTCCCGCCAAAGAAACTCTTTTGAATTCAAAAGTGGGTACCTTTAGTAGAAATATGGGTTCCCTTATCCAAGTCTTGTGGGTGCCTTTATCAATTTGCCTGGGTTCCTTTAACACTTTTTGATCCCAATTTCCGTAATTATTTATTCTTCAAAAACACCTAAAGCACAAAAAAAAAAAAACACACAATTAGTATATAATCGAGCTCTATCAATATAAAGAATTGGGACAAATCAGACACAAAAATGTGTCTATCACTAGGGTCGGACGGTTTAATTTGAGTCGTTTTGCCAATTCCTAACTGCCAAAAATCGTTTTTCCCTATCCACCTGGCTTGGCAAATTGGCAAATGTGTCAATGCCCACTGGAATTGCCCTAATTATATCATTATGAAATAACTACCTACCAATTAAATATGATGTATCTAAGTATGAAAAATATATTTCTTCGAGAACCATAAAACTAACAAAGATTTCACCTCCATAATACATTATTTCATGGTCTTCAGTTTGTCCCTAAATGTTGTTGATTTCCTTTCCTTACAAACTATCCAGATGATGGAATAAGGTACCAGCATCCAAGTTTTTCTATTTTCACTGAGTACTATTGATTTCCAGGCATTTAGGGTTTGAAGCAGGGATTCATGCATACACCGAGAGATTTCAAAAGTTTTGATAAAGTAAAATCAAACATCCACCGTGTAAGGACAGTAAAATAAGATCTAATCTCCATTTTCCTTTGTATTTTCGCACAACTTGCAGGTTGTGTCTTAAACCGAGATGTTCATATGTTGCAGTTTTAAAAGACTAGGTATTGAGACTGCACAACTGAACAAAAGTAAATTGTCACTTTGGGTGCAACATTCTTCTTCCACGGATGATAAGAAAAATGAATTAGTCGATTTAGTTGAGTTATTGCATGTCTGATAGCATCGTTTATTCTGATTTTTTTTAATTCTTCCAAACCAATTCAATCATCCTCAGAATTCAAAGTTTGAGGTTGAGTGATGCTTATCATCATAAACATATAAAATCTTCTTGCATTTGAGTTATTCAGATTATTCATCCTCAGCTCCTAATTCCCATGATAATATGTACAATTTGCAATTGATGGTCAATTTGAATTATTTCCCTTAGAGCATCCACAGTGGGACCACCAAACCCAAAGAGTAAAGAGTAAAAAATTTGATCTTTACTCCGCCTGAAACGGAACAGGCATCGATTAAAATTTCATCGGGCGTAAGTCTAAACTAACGCCTGGCGTTGGGAACATAGACAAGTATACGTCTGTTGAAATTGTATTTTACGGGTGTACGCCTGTGAAAACGCTTGGTTGGGGTGGATGCTGGATGAATGCTCGGTGGGAGGCGCAACCCAAAATAACGTCTGATTATAGACGCACGCTTAGCGGCACGCCCCAGCGACAGGCATGTGTTTAGCCGAACGCCTGATGGGGCGATATCGTAACCAAATGCCCGGTCACTTTATACTCGTGGAGATGGTACGTGTTTCAAAGAATACAGGCGCTCGCTTAAGGTTACGCGTCACTCATCAGGCGCTTCCTTAGCCATACGCGCATGTCACCAGACGTTTGTCTGGGTGAACGCCTGATGGGTTGAGCATTTTATGTTCGTTCTCCTCTTCAACAGACTCTCAACATTTTCCAAACTCTTCTGAACCCTTCAACAAACGCAAGAACCCTCAAGCGCCTACCACACCACTTCTACACTTCTAGCTAAACCGAATTCTCCCTCCAAATCAAGCTTAACCTCTTTTCAAATTTGCAAAAGCTAGTAAAACCGTGGCAGATTTGATACAAAGTAATCTAAGTTAGAATTATTTCAAAGAAAGGTAATAAACTCAAACTTTTATATAAATTTTAATGGATTTCATAGGTTTAGATTATGATTTATTGTAATGTTTTGTTAATTAAATTTGTATATATATGTTTAAAGATTAAACATATGATTATGAAATAGACATATTAGGTTTTACAAATTGTAATTTTGCAATTGAGTATAATTATAGGGTTTTGGAAGATGTAAATTGGGTATAAAAATAATAAGAAATTGATTTGAATTTAGAATTGATTAAGTTGTTGAATAATTTGAGTTGGGTTGTGGTTAATTTGAAGTTCTTGATCAATTGATTTGATATGATTGTTTATAAAATTTGGGAATTATGAATGTCTATGTTCCTTTATAATGAATGTTTATGGAATTATAGAATTAGGGAATTATGATGAATTTTTGTAAAGTTGATAATTTGATTAGTAGTGGACTATTTTGTGAATCATGAATTTTGTATTTTGGATAATTTATGAATGTTTGTACATTTGATTATCTAATTAGATGATTACTTTTTTAATGATAAAATTTGTATTTTTATGGATTTATGGATTAATATAGAGTTTTATATTTGTGCATTGTGAGGATTACTCTTGATTTTGAAACTTGTATGTACCGTTTGCACAGATGTTGAGCAATGTCACGGCGAGATTCGTTGGTCGAAAAAAAAGGAACAAGAAATCTAAAACTATTGAGGGTCCAGAAGTAGACCCTACTAATGAAGATATGGTCGATGTTCCCGGGTTGGTGAACTACAATGTTGTATAAGATGCTCAGATTCACTCTTTGACAAATATTACACATTCAACCGATTCAAAATTCAAGTATTTACATCGTGGTTCCCTCAAATCGGTCATTCAGACTTATGCGGGTATTACAAAAAACATCCCCAGGGTTAAATACATTATTGAAAAGGCAGGACGAGACCGTTTATTGACCATGGATGTAGTAGATTTTTCACATGCATTGATTGACTACATTGTTGAGCGTTTTGGGATACTACGAACACATTTCACTTCTCCTTTGGTGAGATGGGGTTCACACCACTTGATTGGGTCATGTTGACGGAATTAAGTAATAGTGTTGGTAGTGGTATTCCATATGACACGGAAAAGTACCAATTTGAATATGTCTGGGCGCTTATTTTTCCAGAAATTAAAGATAGTGAAGTTTGTAAAAGAGAACATTTCCCGTGCAGTGGGTTTCAGAGGCAATTACAGTTGCATTTTTGAGCACATATTTTGATCCTGGAACGTTGGTTGCGGCTAACGATGATAGCATACTGATGTAATTTTTAAATAGTGGTAAAAAGGTTCGATACGCACACTTGTAAAGATTCGATTTTAAACCTAATTTTTAATAACTAAAAATAAAACAGATTAAAGTAAAATTGATTTCAAATTATGGGAAGGACTAGGACTAAGGATTCCACCATTAGCCAATTTTTCAAGTGATAAAAATCTTGCAACTCGTATATTCAGTTTATCCAAAATATTCCCAAAGTTAGGTTTTCAAAATAATAGTTGTAAATCGAAAGCATGAGACATCAAAAGCTCTAAAACTCAGCATGGCCCATCAAAAGAAAACACAAATAATTGATAAAAACCATATTTCCAATTTTAATTCAAATAGTAAAAGAAATACAAATAATAAATAAAATAAGAATTACCACTTTATTATTAGAAAAATAGCTTTCTCCGTCGCCCTAGTGATGGTGATTAGCTCATCATGTTGGAAACACTCTTAAAATAATTGTTCATAGCTCAAAACGTGTTTACAATGATGAAACAAAAGTAACATAGAGAATTTGATACGCTTATGAGCGTTACAGAAGATGTTCTCTGTGTGGCCAAAGAAAGAAAATAAAACAGAGGGAAAAGAACGGATTTTGGAAACTTCAGAACTTTAAAAGAATAAGCAACGGGTATTACGACGGTTCTCTGGAGCCTTATGTTCTTCGTAATCTCTTCACCAGAAGAAATTTTCTGTTTTCTCTGAAATTTTTCGCACGTCTGTGGCTTGATTTTTCTTTGGTTTTTTTTGCTATTTCTAGGTTCGGGGAACCTTAATCCATCATTCTTAACCGATTAGGATGCAAATCCTCATCTAAAACCAACTCAAATCCTTTGCTAATCCGATTCAAGGACAATTTCCTTTTCCGGCTGTGAATCGAATTTTACAGCTGAATTTTCGGCGTGAATCATTTTGTAGTGACGTGTATGATCATTTGTTGATTGTTTCTTCACTTGGGTAACTCAGAGTCACTTCCAAATCCCTTAAAACACGTTCCAACCAAAACTCAGAAGAATTCTCACGTAAAACAAACTTTCTTGCCAATTTCAAGTTTTTGGATTTAAAGAAGAGAGTGCCCCCAATCTAACTGGTGGGTGCCTTTAACAATTTTACTGGGTTCCTTAAGTAATTTTCCTGGGTGCCTTTGCGCCTATTTTTCCACAAATATTTATTTCTCAAAAATACCTACAAAGATATAAAAACCCATAATAAGTATAAAATCGAACACTATTAAAATAGATAATCGAGCACAATTTAGACACAAAAATGTGTCTATCAAATACCCCCAAACTTACTATTTGCTAGTCCTCGAGCGAATCTAATCTAAAAATAGAATAAAATCCTAACTCACTTTCGAAGGAATCGCGACTACATTTAGCATATGTAATAAGCCGTTAAACCCTTAGATGTCCCTAGAGGACGAGTTTTGTCTCGTGAGGGTTTACAAGAGGTATACCCACAAAACCTTTACTCCAAATTTTAACTACTCGTGAACGATTGAGGATAAACACTAAGCAAGCTATTTAGTTGGCGTACTAAATTCTTCAGCTATGGGAATCATTATCTATATGAGTCTAATTGTTGTACACGAGTTTCTACTCAAGCATACTAGAATTCATATATAAGCAAACAAAGCTCTACTTAGATAGTCATTCAACCACAATACTCAGAATCTATCAAAGTTCAATCACATGAAAAGATTTATAAGATGGATGTGGACAAAATGAAGTTTGTGCGTGTTGACTAAGGTGAACGGTGTTTCCCATATTTGTCTGAAGGTCAGTACCAGGATGAATCCTAATGGATTGAGATACATGGTCTTAATCGTAATACTAATATCGATTCAACCGGTATATACAAGGGTCCCAGCGATCAATTTATTGAAAATAAAACAATTATAAATGTACTGACAACATGATTGGATCAAATTGAATCCAAGCGCATGGTCCTTATCAGCATCTTACATGATAGTTCCCATGGATCCTGCGTTCCACGCTTGCTTAGTCGAAGGAGACAGGGAAAACACACACATATTGCTATCAAAGTGTCAGTACTCGATTTTTTTTTTAATAATGTAAAAAAAAATGGGGCTTGATCTCAAACACTCTATTTCATCCTGGCGGCGATAACAATTCGATACTGGTGCCCCACCAAATCACTTAGCGAAACACAAAATTACAAAAATAAAAACAGAAGGTGATATGGTCAAGATAAACTCCGAAATACGGTGACAACTATCATGTTATTTATAACACCTGAACTTTGTCCTTTTATGAATAGACCATTTAGATGGGCACACCAATTCCTATAGAAAAAGAGTTAAGTTTCCATCTACCTAGAATGGTTAGTGTCATCCTGAATTGTTCACAAGTTCTAGACTTTTGAGTTTCATATTTCATTAAAAGTTTCTCCCTTACCCCCAAACTTAAATTTAACATTGTCCTTAATGTTCTAAAGATGAATGATCAAAAACATGAACAAGGAGAAATTGTTACCAATCGAAGGAAAAGAGCTAAGTTTAAAGTCTTCAGCCAGAATTAGAAAGAATTAGTCACCTCATAAAATCATATAACAATAGTCGGAATAAATGTGGGTCATATGAATCAAATAGTAATATCATCAATAAGAGGAAACTGCAACAGGCCAAGAAAATGAACAAACCGAGCACACCCTTATCTAGTCTTCTGTAGACAACTACTTCTAAATGTGGTTCAGGTTCAGGCTCTATAAAAGGGTCTAAATAAAATATCTTCATGGGTTGGATTTCCTCGTAGGCAGGATCAACATGATCAGGTTGTAAAGTCTAGAGTAACTCAACTAAGAACTTAGAAGCACATAATAATAACCTGAATAATTGTGGATCATCAAAGTCAATCAGATTGGACTCACAGTCTTTGAAGGTGGTCATTCTTAAACAAATGTGTCGATTTTAATTCCCTAAAGTAATTAGGCTTCGTATGAAAACTTAATAACTGACACATTTGAAATTCATATGTTCCCACATATGGAATAAAATAATTTGGTGGGAAAACAAAGTCAATCTTGGTATTATTTCCTAGATAAACCACATTGACCAAAGGATGAGTTTTTAACAACTGAACTTCTTTCTGGATATCAACAGGATCAGGGAATCTAGCTTGAAGATGATCTTGTGAAATAGTAGAGGTGCATATGTAAAGTCCCAAGTTAGGGACCTTTCTAAGAGTTAAAGGTAAAGCAAAGGGAGAATGATAGTCACCCCGAAACTTAAAGTTTTTAGTGTCTTTAGATAGACTAGTCATAATTTCTAGATCGTCAGATTCCCGAAAATAGTCAATTGTTTCTTCTAGGTTATAATCAGGTGGTGCATCCTCACTCATATTTAAAATCTCTACGAGTCTGTTATCTAAGACTATTGTTTCCAAATCGCTGGACTCTAAAACAGTATTCTCAGGATAAACCCGTTCCTCAAAACCATTATCTGCTTCAAAACAAGAAAGTTCTACCTCGTCTAAAACAGTCGTATCTCTAGTCAAATCCTCTTCCTTTTGAATAGGTGAATAATCATTAAAATTATTTGGATCAGAACCAGAAATAACACTATCATCATGAAGATCAAACCCAAAGTAGCCTAAGCATTTCTCTAATGGATCTTCTAACAGAGTGTTTGGTAATGACTCCTGAACTAATGTTCCTATCATGTTTACCTCTTCAATGCACGTGCCATCTAGCTCAGGTGGTTGGTTACTAATATTGAAAATATTCAGCTCAATAGTCATATTACCAAAGATAAGTTCATAATACCATTTCAACAATTAATGATCGCATTAGATGTAGCTAAAAACGGGCGACCGAATATCATAGGTATCTGATTCTCTAGGTCAGGGACAGGTTAGGTATCAAGGACAACAAAATCTACTGGATTAATAAACTTATCGACCTCAATAAGAACATCCTCTATGACACCACGAGGAATTTTGACAGACCTATCATCTAAATATAGTGTTATCTGAGTAGGTTTCATATCACCAAGTCCTAGATGGAGATACACATGGTACGGTAGTAAGTTCACACTGGCTCCCAAGTCAAGTAACGCTTTGTCGACACGGTAGTTACCTATTGTGCAAGAAATGGTTGGGGAACCTGGGTCTTTGTATTTAGGAGTTGTATCATTCTGGATAATTGAACTCACATGAATAGCTAAAAAGGCTTTCTTTGGTACACTAAGCTTTTTCTTTCGCGTACAAATATCCTTAAGGAACTTGGCATAAGCAGGAATCTTCCTAATTGCATATAATAATGAAAGGTTGATCGTGACTTGCTTAAAAACCTTTAATATGTCGTTAAAGTTCGATTCCTTCTTTGTTGGTGCTAACAGTTGTAGGAACGGGGATCTGGGCACAAAATTTGTCTTATGATGAACTACATCGGGCTCTTTAGAGACTTCATCAGTCTCAACAGCTACTGGCTCAGAAGGGTGAACTACAATATGTTCACTATCAGGCATATTTACCTTGTTGTCTACCACTTTACCGTTCCTAAGGGTTCTAATTGCATTCACATGATTTAATAATTTCTCACCAGAAGAGACTTCATGAGTTCTTCTAGGATTGGGTTGGGTATGACTAGGAAACCTACCTTTTTCTCTTTCTCTCAAAGACTCAGCGATTTGACCAAGCTGGGTTCGTAAATCATTAATATCCTGAGAGTTAGCCTGGATCATCTTTTTATTGTCTTCTAAATCTTGTTTAACCTATTCCTGAAACTCTATAAAGTGCTGAGTCAATGAGGCGACATACTCTGCTAAACTCATGATCGTCTTATTTATCGGATTCTGAACTTGTGTCGGTCCCGAAGGATTCTTAATATAACCAAAATCTGGGGGAACCCTAGAATTACTAGACTGACCTTGACTCTGGACCTTAGACCAAGAAAGGTTAGGATGGTTTCTGCGACTAGGGTTATAAGTTTCTGAAAAAGGGTCAAACTTCTGATGATTATCAAATCTAGTGTTATTACAAAGGGCATGTTCTTGCTCTTCAACAGTCTGTCCTTCCCAAAATGGCTTGGGATCAATTCCGCAACTAGATTGACTCAATTCTAAAGCTTCTAACCTTTTCGATATAACTGCTATTTTAGCATCTGATTCAAAAGATCGTTCTACCCTATTGACATTTCCTCTACTTAGAAGAATTTTTTTCCGGGGCTCCCTACTGTTTCCCACTGCTGTGTTTTTTTCAGCTATTTCATTCAAAAATGTCATCGCACCATCAACAGTTTGATTTTCAAACCCACATGTGGATAAGGACTCAACCATAGTTGTTGTAGAATAATCTAGACCCTCGTAGAGGATCTGGACTAGCCTTATTTTTTCGAAACCATGATGAGGACATTGTGATAATAAGTCATTACACCTTTCCAAATACTTATATAAAGATTCTCCCTCTTGTTGAGAAAATGTACAAATCTGATGCCTAATAGATGATGTTTTGTGCCTAGGGAAAAACTTCTGGAAAAAGGAAGATGTAAGTTGTTCGTAGGTCTCAATTGACTCGGAAGTCAAACTATATAGCCAAGATTTGGCTTTGTCTCCTAGTGAAAAAGGAAACAGTCTAAGTTTCAATCCTTCATCATCTAGGTCCTTAATCCTGATGGTACTGCATATTTCCTCAAAATCCCTAACATGGAAATAGGGGTTTTCATTTTCTTTCCCTAAGAAGATTGGGAGTATCTGTATGGTCCGAGGTTTCAACTCATAGTTTGCTTCAGTTTCAGCTAACTTGATACATGATGGACGAGAAGTCCTAGTCGGGTTCAAAAAATCTTTTAAAGTTGCCATTGCTGGCGCTATCAAAGGACTAGAAGTAACTTCGTCACTAATCAAACGACCTAGAGTGTCTCTTTTCCAAGCTCGCTCAGTGATGACTTCCAGAGGTCTTGGCATACACTAGAAAAAACTAGAAAAAATAAATCCTAATTGGAAGGGAATTCTAAACAATCACAAGCAAGGCTAACTCAACCACATCAAACCTATTGAATCTAGCAAACAATAAGCATGATGGCTCCACTTAGATTGTTTCTAGACCATCTTTTATTCTTTCGAAAGGCAACTAGTTACAGTTTTAGCAAACCTCTTAGAACGATCCGAATTAGATTAAGTCGAAGAGAAACATGATAAGCTCTAAGGAGCTTTGATAACCCTGTCTCTTTGGAAACTTTTCCCTGGGTTACAAGGCGGCTCTAATCAACTTAAAATAATCTTCATGAACTTCGAGTTAGGCTAAAAAAGTAACCAATACAGTCATGTTGAACGAGTTTCCTATAAGCTCGTTACCCTATCGGTCTCTTTCTAGTCAAAATTTTATGGTTTATGATGATTTTGTAATAGTGGTAAATAAAGTATCGTTCGCTCGAACTTGTGAAAGCTGAATTTAGATTTAATAAATTAATTTTTAAACTAGAAACTATACACAAATAATGAAAATGATATTAACAAATACTGAGGTTAGGGATTTCACCATTAACCAATTAAAGTGATTCCATCTAATCAATATTCATGCAATTCTTTACATATAATTTGATTCTAATATGTTGCAAAAATAGATTCTCAAAATAAAAATTGTATAACAAAAGCATGGAACATCTAAAACCTAGGTCAAGCATGTACCATCTAACGAAATCACAACTGCTTAATAAAAATCATTAAATCAATTTTTAACCAAGGCAAATAATCATAAAAAAATTTTGCAAAAATTAATAGAAATACACCACTTTTCTTGGAACAATGGCTTCCTCCATCACCTTAGTAAAGGGGTTTATCTCCTCATGTTGAAAACACTCTCAAAATACTCATTCATTGCTCAAAAAGGTGTTTACAAATGGTGAAAAAAGTGAAAATAACTAAAACAACGAGTTTGCAACGTTTATAAGCGTTACAGACTCACTGTTACAGATGGATAACTGTTTTCTGAAGATAAACGTTGCAAATAAAGATATCCGTTGCAAAGTTAAAAGCTTTAGCAACAAAATCTTCAACCTTTTCACCACAGAAACTTCAACCCTATGGCAACGTTTTCTTCATCTTCTTCATCATGATCATTAGCAGATTTTTCTGGAATTTTGATTTTTGCGCTCTAGCCTCTCTAGCCCCCCAATCTTCTCCAATCTTCTTTATTTATAATGCAGCACCAAAATCTTACTCCCATATCTTCCATAAATGCATACAATATATTTTTTGATTTATCATCAAGTTCTCGATGATTCTTCCTCGATTTTGATCTTGATTATGTTGTTTCCCTTTTGCTTCCTTAATTGTTCTGGAGATACATAATAAGATAGAGAAATGATCACGTGAAATCTGGAAAGAAAATCCAAAACGTAACAACTTTTCTCCCTGAGTTATTGGGAATCCATTATTGCCGAGATAGATTTTGATTTTATTTCATGTTTTTCGAGTATTTAAACTTATATAAACTCCTCCGAATAAGGCAAGAAGATATTCTTGCCTTAACCCTTGAAAATCTCCTCTTAATACTCGTAACAATCCTTCACAGATTCACGGAAGAGAGAAAATAGTTTGCCGCTTAATTTTTGAATTTGAAATAAGTGGGTGCCCCTAATCCAAGGCATGGGTACCTTTATCAATTATGAGGGGTGCCTTTATAACTTTTTCGGGGTGCCTTTATAACTTTTTGAGCCAATTTTTCCCAAATGTTTATTTCTCCAAAAATACCTACAAACACAATAAAATCACAATGTAAGTACACAAATGAGTTCTAACAATATACAAATTGAGATCAAATAAGACACGAATTAGCGTTTGGTGACGTGTTCCTAAAGCGGGCAAGAAGGAAACGGTGATGAAATCCGAGTCCTTATCTTGTATGGCCAGTTCTTGCCCTTCACTAGAAAAATAATTACGTATTTAGTTCCTCAACATATATCCACATGAAAGGATACAATAAACCCACTTGCAGGGGATTCGTGGGTTGATCGAGTCTTACCTCCCGTACCAGACGGGGGATGAATCTGTGGTAGTCGACTCGGGCCACCGACTCCTGTGTCAATGTACGAACCCGAGGGGCCGAGACAATATCGTTATTGTCGTCCTTCCCTGTTGTAGTTTATATTTAAATTACCCTTTCGTAGGGTTTAAAATAATAATAGTGTCCAAAATCCCAAAATAAAGTCCAAAAGAAAAATTATAGGAATAATCAAAGATTTTCTAATACAATTTTCTAAAAAGAGAAATAAATATAATCTAATTAAAAATAAAATTTTGTCTCCTTTTCCGTTATTTTAGCTTTAACTTTAACTTCAAGTCTTTAATCACCAAATTATTTGGCTCAATTTTCTTTCAATCCAAAATCCAAAACCTGTAGCAAAAAGAGAAATACCGAAAGAAACATAAAATAGAACAAAGAAACAATAATACTAAAAATAATAAAAACCTAAAATAAATCTAAAGTTCTAAACCTAAAGACAAGTCCACGTCGGCGGCGCCAAAAATTGATGTAATTTTTAAATAGCGGTAAAAAGGTTCGATACTCAGACTTGTAAAGATTCGATTTTAAACCTAATTTTTAATAACTAAAAATAAAACAGTTTAAAGTAAAATTGATTTCAAATTATGGGAAGGACTAGGACTAAGGATTCCACCATTAGCCAATTTTTCAAGTGATAAAAATCTTGCAACTCGTATATTCAGTTTATCCAAAATATTCCCAAAGTTAGGTTTTCAAAATAATAGTTGTAAATCGAAAGCATGAGACATCAAAAGCTCTAAAACTCAGCATGGCCCATCAAAAGAAAACACAAATAATTGATAAAAACCATTTTTCCAATTTTAATTCAAAGCAAATAATAGTAAAAGAAATGCAAATAATAAATAAAATAAGAATTGCCACTTTATTATTGGAAAAATAGCTTTCTCCGTCGCCCCAGTGATGGTGATTAGCTCATCATGTTGGAAACACTCTTAAAATAATTGTTCATAGCTCAAAAAGTGTTTACAATGATGAAACAAAAGTAACATAGAGAATTTGATACGCTTATGAGCGTTACAGAAGATGTTCTCTGAGTGGCCAAAGAAAGAAAATAAAACAGAGGGAAAAAGAACGGACTTTGGAAACTTCAGAACTTTAAAAGAACAAGCAACGGGTATTACGACGGTTCTCTGGAGCCTTATGATCTTCGTAATCTCTTCACCAGAAGAAATTTTCTGTTTTCTCTGAAATTTTTCGCACGTCTGTGGCTTGATTTTTCTTTGGTTTTTTTTGCTATTTCTAGGTTCGAGGAACCTTAATCCATCATTCTTAACCGATTAGGATGCAAATCCTCATCTAAAACCAACTCAAATCCTTTGTTAATCCGATTCAGGGACAATTTCCTTTTCCGGCTGTGAATCGAATTTTCCAGCTGAATTTTCAGCGTGAATCACTTTGTAGTGACGTGTATGATCATATGTTGATTGTTTCTTCACTTGGGTAACTCAGAGTCACTTCCAAATCCCTTAAAACACGTTCCAACCAAAACTCAGAAGAATTCTCAGGCAAAACAAACTTTCCCGCCAATTTCAAGTTTTTGGATTTAAAGAAGAGGGTGCCCCCAATCCAACTGGTGGGTGCCTTTAACAATTTTACTGGGTTCCTTTATCACTTTTTGAGCCGATTTTTCCACAAATATTTATTTCTCAAAAATACCTACAAAGATATAAAAACCCATAATAAGTACAAAATCGAACACTATTAAAATAGATAATCGAGCACAATTTAGACACAAAAATGTGTCTATCACACACTTGCTGAAAGAGTGGTGAGAGCCTTTTGTATGTATGTTTGGGGATAAGTTTTATTTTCCAATGCTAAAAACTATATTGATGCTGGATGGTTAGCTGCTTTTGAGGGTAGTGGTGCTTTTGCGAAATTGTATTCCGGACTCGCCTTATCTGGCAGGGGACAAAAGTCACTAGCCGGACCCTTCCAAATATTGGAGGTAAATTTCTTAGTTCTATTTATATTTCCTTTAAACTTTTATTTGTTGGTAATTTATTTATTTATTTGGTTGGTTGTCTTCACATTCTAGTTTTGGGGGTACAAATATCTAAGCATATGTCGACCAAAGAACCCAACGAGTGAGAGTGAAGCAATGTAGCCTAGAAGTTCTCGGTGAAAGGGTACAAGAAGGAAGAACATTGATATTGTTCGCTCTAGGAGTTTTCTTAATCAGTTGACTGTAGACGATGTGACCTGGAAATCATGGGATTCCGCCATCTTAGTCCTTGACACTGATATTGGACGGAAGCATCGGAGCTCTCAGAGAAAAGGGTTATATTTTCTTGGCTAGGCACTGTGAGTTGATAATTTATTTTAATAGGACTGTTCTTTATTTTCTTGGATTTTTTATAGTTAATTGGTTTATTTTTTAAAAGTTATTTTCTTTGCACAACATAATGTGTACCTCGGAGAACGATGTTGGAGGCAAAACCATTATACTTTTGGCGTTCCCAGGAACCCACCTACTCGTATTACCAACCTCAACAATGACGAAGCTAATGAGCTAATGGAAAACGATTTGGTCTCTGCAAGTGAATTAGTGCATGTTGTTACGTATGATTTGTATATGGAGTATTGACGACATATAACTAACTTGCAGAAATATGCCACCAAAGTCGATTGGGAGGTTGAAACATACAGGTATGCTGGTGACCGTATTAGACACAATATCCAAGAACCTGATGAACATGTACCCATTCCGCCTCAACAACAATTGTCATACATAAGTATACTACAAACCTTCGGATTTTGAGTATATAAAAATACGTGAGAGTGTGATTTTTTTTTATTTATAAAATGTCGAAGCTTATGGTCTGGTTCAACAGTATGTTCATTTTACGCAAGAGTTTTGTAAGTTTAAGTTAAATGAAAAGAAGGAGAGGATGGAGTTTATCATGGCAAAAGATGAAGAAATACGGGGTCAAAAAAATCACATCAACAATTTAGAGTTACAGCTGGCCCATTTTAGTACGCAAAAACCACACCTTGGGTTTGCACTTTTCTCAAACTATGCCACCACAAATGTGGAATACCATGGGTCAGGGATCATCATCAACAATGCAATCAGTTAATTACACATCGAGATCATCTTTACCTCCTTTTACGCCACCGCACTCGACGCGTATGAATCAAGATACGGATGGGTAGTCTTTCATTTGCATTGTATTATCATTCGAACATACATTTAATATATTTTATTTATCTTTTATATGATTGGAATTGTCTTTTCAAAAGACTTTTCTTATCTTTGCTTCGTCTCTTACCTGCTTTCTGTTGTCATCTCCAGAGATATTTTTAATCTTTGCTTTATCCTTTATATCTGCTTTGTATTGTCATTTCAAAAAGATATTTAATTTTTCCTTTGTCTTTTTTTCTGCTTGGTCTTGTCATCTCAACCGACACTTGTTTGATGCATCTATTCACCCCCTTGCCTCAACTCAATTAATTTTAAAAATACCAACAATGTGTAGTCATATAAACACTCAAAGACTTATCTTAATATGCCTATAAATTGAACACTCGATTCTCCAATTATACAAACCAAAAATGAAAACATCACCAACCAATGGCATACTATGAGAATAACAATCACTATTATGCTTCTTGTTCTTCTATTCCTCCTTATCTTTTTTATGCTTCTTCATCTGATGATGATGATAATAATAGTCTGTACTCATCAGACGAAGATTTAGTTGCATTGAGCCAAAATAACCAAGCAGTCACTTTGGGATTGATCGTTTCAAGTATGAACTGGCCACATACTCGTATCCAAATATCAAGAGAACGTGAGGCCGGTGCAATACTTCTATGGAAAGATTACTTTTCCAGAAAACCTATATTTCCACCTAATGTATTTTATAAAAGATTTAGAATGCTGCGAGAATCGTTTGTGAGATGTCATATCAGTAAATAATTATTTTGTTCAAAAAAAATGTTGTTGGGATTCCTGGATTAACCCATCAACAAAAAGTTACAGCAGCAATACGAATGTTAGCTTATGGATGTGCGACCGATGCAATAAATGAGTACTTACGCATTGGAGAAACCACTGTTTTGGAAAAAAGTCGTAGGTTTTGTAAGACGATTTTGCATTTGTATGAGAAATAATATTTACGCATACCAACTGAGCGTGATGTTGAACTGTTGCTTAATGAGAACAAGGATAGGGGATTTCCAGGGATGCTGGGTAGTGTAGATTGCATGCATTGGAAATGAGATAAATGCCCATTGACGGAATCAGGGGATTACACTGTGTACAAAGGGAGTGAAAGTATTGTGTTGGAGGCAGTGGTCTCATATGATCTCTGGTTTTGGCATGCATTTTTTGGTATGCCTGGTTCAAACAATGATATTAATCTGATGAACCGTTCTTATATTTTTAAAAATATTATCAATGGGAAAGCACCTCCAGTGAACTTTTTTGTAAACGGACATCAATATGATATGGGATATTATCTTGGTGATGGAAAATACCCAGAGATTTATACTATTGTGATGTCTATTAAACATCCAGATTCCCAGAAAAAACAGAAAATTTCAGCAATGCAAGAGGGTTGCCGAAAATACGTACAGCGAGGCTTTGGTGTACTGCAAAATCAATTTTCCATCGTCAAGCAACCTGCAAGAATGTGGAATCCAGACGTACTTGCATATCATGAAAACTGTTATCATTTTACATAATATGATAGTGGAGGATGAGCGTCTACCCGGTGATTGGCCACATGAATATGATCAACACCGCAACCATGCACCAGTAAATATTTCGAGACAACATACTGCTGAACTTTTGAGAATGAGAGTTGAGCAACGCCGACATGCCATACACAACAAAGATACACATATTCGTTTGTGGAATGACTTGATCGAACACTTATGGTCGGTGAAGAATAACAATTTCTAAACCATGTAGATAGGTTTTGTGGGTATATCTCTTTTAAACCCGCCCGAGACACCACTCTGCCGCTTGGGGCACCTAGGGGTTTAAAGGCTTGTTGCACATGCTAAGTGCATCCCCGATGCCTGCGAAAGTGAGTTTAGGTCTACTTTTTAGCTCTTGTATTATCAATATGCTTACTACGTTGTAATGAATAAATCAACGGAAGTATCATAAATAACCAATATACGTGTTCATAACAACAATATATCAGTTGATGTTAAGATATCTCATTTTCGCAGGAGTCGCGGTTGCACTTAGCACGTGCAACAAGCCTTTAAACCATTAGGTGGCCCCGACTGACAAGTTATGTCTCGTGAGGGTTTATAAAGAGATATACCCACAAAACATATAATCAAACCTTCAACGAGTGGTATGACGCCCTGGATGACGATCTAAACATCTTCGAAGAACAATCAACACAAAGGGTTGTATTTTTCCATCACCCTTAGGATCTCGAAATGAGGTTGGTACCTGAAATCTGAACCTTTCCATCTTCTCCATTTCTCCAGATATCTGGAAACAACTTCGTCATCAGTTTCATTCCTAATTATTCTTTCATTCACCTTAGCGGTTAAATTTGAAAATTGTAGTACTGCCCTACCTATTTCCTGAAATCGACAAAAAAGACATGTTCTGTTCCGGTTATTGGGGTTACCGGTTTCATTATAGAAGTTAGCATGGATATGTTCTAACCATTCCATGCTCATTGAACCATTCATCCGACGTTCCTGACCCCTTGTTGGATAATACTATGTTACGACAAAGAGATAAATCTTCCTCTATGGTAAAATTCTCTACATTCATACTAAGATTTTCGTAAGCCATAATTATGAAAATGAGAGATAAAAATGATCTTTGTATTAGGTTATTTTAAATGTGGAAGGTGTGGTTTCCAAATAGGAACGAAAAGGTATATATAGGGCCTATTTTGAATTGAAATAATTTTTTAATTTTCAATAAAAGATTAAAGCATGATATTGAAAGAAGTGACGACTCTGTTCTGTTCCATCCTAGTGGGTAATTAATAACAGTCTATTCAATAGATGCCTAGAAAAACTGTGGATAATAGGATTTTAGAATACCTATATAAATAATAACCGCGATCGCACAGTGTCTACAATGCAGACAACGACAAGTACGGGTCGAACCCATAGGGAGCGGGGAAAATACTGCAATCAATATTTTTAATAAAACTAATCAGAAATAATATCTTTTGGATTTTTCAGAAATTCTAATGAACGAGAAATAATAAAATAAACTAGCTAAAATATACAATGTGATCAAGTAGAGAGAGCACTAGGGTTTTCGGTTTCACAAATTTGATATACAGAACACACATCTAATCTCCAAAATAATCGTTTCACCGCTGTAATTTCCTTCGCTTCCAAGTTGACATTTCTAAATAATTTCTTATCAATCGAAAATTATATCCCATCTAATGTTACTAAGCATGGCATATCAATTTTAAAAGCATAAACAAACAGTAGTACTATCTAACCAATATATAGTTTCAAAGAATCAAATATCAATTTGTGAACATACACCGTCTAAGAATCTAATCCAAGCACGACATATCAAACGGAAAGCATATATGATCAATTCTACTATTTATACAATAATTAATCAAGCTA
The DNA here is from genome assembly GCA_023531435.1 of Papaver californicum. NCBI lineage: Eukaryota > Viridiplantae > Streptophyta > Magnoliopsida > Ranunculales > Papaveraceae > Papaver > Papaver californicum. The sequence goes on from JAJJMC010011514.1 coordinate 4,694,115, forward strand.
ACAATGAATATCAATTACTAATCATTTAAACCATTTATTATAAATTTTCCATAATCAAAATTGGTTTATACCCAAAACCCTAGCTACAAAAATCAGCAAGACATAGTTATGGGTTTCTTAAAACCCATAAAATAAATTAAGAGAAAGATATAGAGATTTTACTGTGTTATTGGCGATTGATTCCTTCCACTTTCTCCCACGTTCAGGAGAACCACAAGCCTTCTCTTTTCTTCCCACTGTCTGCCTACTTCTACTCACGTTAAACAACACCTCTCCTCTCTCTTTTCATCCGACAGTCTCTTCTCTCTATGTGCCTCTTTCCCTCCAATCAATCATCCGTCACCTAAAATTGTCTCCTCTCTATCCTCTAAGCTTACTTCTACCCTCAAGCCTTCTCTCTCCACAACCTAGGTCTTCTTTTTCTTCCCACTGAGAAAACAGTCGTTCCTCCTCCAATTAGAGACAACGTCTCTCTCTCGACTCTCTCTCTTCTATCCTTCTCTGCACTCAACCCTCTCTCCTCTGTACTTCTCTACCCTACCAGCCTCTCTCCACTTTTCCCCTCCAATCTCACGCCTCCAACCCAAAACAGCACCAAACCCTAAAAAAAAAAACCTCAAATAAAGAAAAATCCTCTCTCCAATGTCTCTCTTTCTTTTATACTTCACCAATCACGTGCACCCCTATCTCTTCTCTCTCCGTCCTTCTCTTTCTCCACCTGACGCACCCCTCTCTCTCACTTTCTTCCTTCACCTCATCACGTCAACTCCATGAAAACCTAGTCTACGCCTACTCTCTAGCCTCCCCTAGCTACAGCCGCTGACTTCAAAAGACCCTACCACCTACTCTTCTATTTTTCTTCCATCCTCTCCTAGCCTACGTCCAACAGACCCACCTTCTTTCTACTCTTCTCAGATTCTTCTGCACAGTCAAGTCTACTAATTTCTCTTCTTATATGCATTTTCTTTTCTCCCATTCAGTCCATATCTATGTACGTGCCATAAAAACCAAAAGAAGTCTAGCCAACACCACCTCCCTAACCCAACAACCGACCAACTCTTTTCATTTTGTTTTCCGTGTCCAGACAAGACCGAGTAAAGCCAACAAATATCTTTTCTACCATCCTGTCACCTCTCACCAAGTTTGCTTAATCTCAATTCTCAACTCCATAAATCACCATCGAAGATGAGTAGGTTAATTCCACTAGCAATTTAGCCCATTTAGCTTATTTATTCATAACTTCGGGTTTTACATATATCATTTATTCAAACAATAAAATAACAAAATTAGTATAAAATCAAGTACAAGCAAATATGAATTAGATGGTAAATATGTATATATTATGCCTACATCAGTGGACGCCTAACTATAAAAGGTGTTTGGTCCACGTGCAACGACGAAAGCGTGATATAGAAAGAAGTGACGAGTCTCTTTTTTTCGAGACCGGTGGGTCCATAATAACAGTTTATTCAGTGGAATCCAACGTTTCAATTATTTACTTTGTCAATCTGAAAAATTTAAACAATCTCACTTATCTACTCATGTAGGATAAGAGTAGATAGGCTTATATCTTAAGTGTGTAGAATTTTATCGTGTTGATGTTAATGCGAAAAAATGAGTGGTTGATAGTTATTTTTCATCTGAATTACTTAATTACTCAAAATTTAAAGTTTTCATTAATTCAAGGAAAAGGTACATTGGAAGTTCATTAACATTTAAAATAATACTATTAGTTCAAAACTAAATTGGAAATTTTAACCTCTTGCTACTTATCTGATAAATAAATTGTAAATCATAAAAGTAGAAACTCAAACTGCCAATTCATTAATAATCCAAATAATAAGGTTTCAGCTAATCCGAGAATGATTTAAGCTTGGCTTCTCCTTCTCTGCAAAATGTATGCCTTCCTAAGTTCGATGTACTCTTTTGTTACGACATCCAACCCGGAGACATCCATCATCATTATGCGAAACTCGTCGTCTTCTTCTTTCTTTGCGTCAAGTTTTTCTTTCCTAGCTTGTTTTGCTGCAAACTCGGATTCTCTTTGCACCATCTTCATTTTTGTTTGTTCTGTATAATTGATGTTGGATTTTTGTTGCTCTTTAATAATTATTTCCATCATTTTTTGTTGGCCACTGGATTTTTGTCTCCCTATTTTCTTCAGTCGTTTCGCCTCTTTTTTTCCCATATGATGTTTATATGTGTTAGGTATATCTCCTATTTCTTCATCGCCACTGGGATGGTCTTGGCTTGTCTCATGTCTTTCCCAGTCTTCCTCGCCACTTTCAGAATCTTCTTCATCTTATGATGAATCGAAACAGCTGTCGATTGTCGTGAATATTTGATATTTTCTAACATAATTACGTAGCACTCCTTATGCTTAAATAGTTTGCCACCATTAGCTTCTTGAAAAGCTTCCTTACTTCTTCAATTTGTTATTTTTTAAAAAAAGTTTAGTCAACGATATACAATTCAAAACAATAATGTAAGGGACAAAAATTAAACGGGTACTTACCTTTGTTTCGGGGCCCCATCCAGTATGGTGTTCACGTTCTACTTCTGCCTCTTTTGCAGAGTAAATCGTCACTTCTTTACTTATTCCCTGAAATCGTTTCTGAATGGAGGTCCAAGTGCGCTCCGACGTTGTAGGTATGACTTCTTTCATCCCACTTAAGATGCGAGACCATAATTTTTCTTCTGATTGATCGGAACCAACACTACAATCTTGAGATATTGATAAATGAATTCTACATATCGTTACATCTTCAAATGTAGTATAATTTGGACTGGTTTTGGTGCCATAATTCTAAATTTGAAAGACAAATATATTAAAAAGAACGAAATTTTTCTCGTATACAAATGAAATGGAAATGGGTATACCAATCAACCAATTCATTTATAGGTATACCCAAAATATAGTTGTTACAACGGTAATCAACGTAATAAATCTCAACGGTTATCTCAACGGTTAAAAGAGGAGGCGCTCGCTTAGAATCACGCCCCACACACAGGCGCCCGCTTAGCGGCATGCCCCACACCCAGGCGCTCTCTTAGGCATACGCCCACAACATGCGTTGTATTAGCCAGACGCCTAACACAGGCTTTAATCTAGGCGAACGTCTGATTACCAAGCGTGTTTCTGGCGTTACGCCCCGTTGGACGTGCTCTTGGGTGAACGCCTGATGGGGCGGAGTTCTGGTTCACGCTTGACAAATGAAACGCACCTCTAGTTAAACGCCTGGCACCAGACGGAGAGCCAGCATCATGCCTGGCACGAGACACACGGCTAGGTTAACGCTCCACCATAATATGGTTTGATCCAGTTATGGGATCATTTTTGATCCCAAACAGAGACCAAAACCAAAATTTAATCGCACTTCTGCGGGTCCTCTTATATGCTTCAGGAAAGTCCTCCTTTAAGATCATTGTAAGGATCCACCAAGCAGGTCAAGCCTATTAGATTGGTCAAATGATATTTGTATTGTGTAATAACTAAATTAAATAAAAAATCTAGTCATCAACGAAATAATACTTTGGATTTGATATCGATATCGTTAGATGGGTTTTGAAAATTTTTTTAAAAAAAGTATAAAATATATATACACCATTAACCTAGAAATGGATATTTAATTTGTTACCCTCGGTAAAATGAGAAAACCTATGTGGATTTGTGTTAAGCATCCACTTGTCTAACCTAAAGGTAGCAAATGAAATTGATTAAACGAAATGAGTGTATCATTAGAATGTTTATATACACACTTAAGTGCTCATTTAGTGTTCATTTTATTTTTTCTCACCACCTGATTCTCTAGCATTAGATATGGAAACGAGTTTTGATGACACATAATAGAATTGAAAGATATAGACATCATAAGGTTTGTTAAATTTTCTCACATTTGATTCAATTTGGTTATATACATAAATTTATTATTATTCTGTTTTCTCAAATATACATATATATTAATTGATTCAAATACTACACAAGTCTCTAGTTAGTGATGTTTAGGTGTCAATTTAAGGGTAACCTTAATTGTTATAACCATTTGTATGGTTATCTGATTCACCAAATAATGTTAGTTCTTTTAAAAAATAATAATTATAATGAGAAATATAGATAAAATAAAATAGGAGGAGTTTGAGAGTTACAGGGGATGTCTAAATAGAGGAAGAGGGAACAACTAGGCAGAAGAATTTGAATGTTGATTAAGGTTAGCTTGTAGCTGCTCTAAGTTTGTCTTAATGATGGCATAATTAAATGAAGGGCCATTGATATTTATGTTGTGCTTTAGATGGCTAGTGAATTGAGACCTTAAGATTTGACTGTATTTGTACTATAGGATACAAATGGATTTTATTAGATCCAGCAGTCTGGATATATTTTTCATTTGATAGTGATTGTCAGGATTTTTTCTTTTCTCATCTCATTATTCCTATGATATATTTTTGAAGGGTGATTTAAGGGTTCCCACATTTGTAGAGGGGCTCCCATAATAAGACGAAATAGAGACATTTGAAGTAAAATTCAAAAACCTCTTATCCATCATATTTTCATAATGGCTAAAATACCCCTGATTAGTTAGTAAAACTAATTAGCTAATAGATTAAGCAATCATGATTAATCGAAAATAATCTTAAATTTAATCAAATCAATTTAATTTTTTTCTTTTTGGTTTGGTTGGAAGAAAAATTAGAAGAAATGTAAGATAATTTTGTAGGATTTTTTTAAAAACCCTAGATTTTGATTCAATCAACCAGAGCATATCTGGGATACATCTAACTTAAACTCTTGGTCTTTTAATGGCTCAAATTGGATGAAATTACGGACAAAAAGATGATTTATTTTTGATTCAGAGAATTTTACAGTTGGGTTTCATGTCGAACCCAACCGTGTTCTTCCCAACCCAACCGTAAACAGAAGAACAATGGGTGAACACCAAATCGTAAGAGTTTTACGGTTGGGTTTTAGCATCGGACCCAATCGTAAATAAGCAGTATTAGTTTTAGTGCAAACACATTTACGGTTGGCTTTTGTAATCGAACCCAACCGTAAATAGGAGTTTTAGTTTTAGTGCAAACACATTTACGGTTGGCTTTAGTAATCGAACCCAACCGTAAATGATCATCTTCATCTCCTATATCCCACATTTTCTATGCATAAATCAGATTTTTATTTGTTTTGGTTGGTGGGAAAAGTAGAAGAAAGAAATGAGAGTTTTTGGTTGTTTATTGAAAAACCCAAAATTTTGATTTTCTTAACCAAAATGAGCGATTCAGTGGCAAATTTATGGAGGGTGAATCCTTGTATGATTGTCAAACTAAATTTTACATACCCATTGATGGAGACCCAACTATGTATGATTATTTGGATGGTAGAGAGGTTTTAAGTGAAAGTTGTGATGGTGAAACTCAAACAAATGGAGAAACTAGTCGTCAAAGTGAAGATTCAATTGCCGAGAGTAGTCAGGTATACTTCTAACTTAAACTCTTGGTTTTTTTGGGGTCAAATTTGATGAAATCACGTACATAATAGTGATACTTTTTATGAGTCAGGAAGCTTTACGGTTGGGTTTTCTTCTCAAACCCAACCGTAACCGTACTTTCCATGGAGGAAAAGTACACGGTAACAGTTTTACGGTTGGGTTTTTAGCACCGACCCAACCGTAACTTATTATGTGCATGGGTATTTATTGCACTAGTTACGGTTGGGTTGGACTCTTGATACCAGCCGTAAAATTGTGAAGGATTTTTTTTTTCCTTTTATGGTTAGGTGCGAAGCCACAACCCAACCGTAAATTCCTCTACGGGTGGGTCCGACGCTCATAAACTAACCGTAAAATTATAGTTTGTAGTGTTTTGTTGCCTAATGCCTTGATATTTTTTGTTCATATCGAGATTGTACCTCACCCAATGTATGCTCAGCCTCCTCCAAATGATATTCAAACTAGAGATACTACGGATCACTATTTGAATGACTTGGTAGGTTATTGATAAGTTGTTAATTCCTTTCGACAATATAGCTAAGTTTTTTTTATTTTTCTAACTTTGTGTTCTTGGACCATGTAGACATGGGATAAAAGAGATGATGCAAAGAAATGGGCTAGAGAACATGGAAAAAACTCATCATGTGTGTGATTGTTTGTAACAACCAACAAAAAGGCAACCGCTTTTAAATGGTTTGCGAGTGTACTGGAACTTATACAAGTCATGCGAAGAAGGGTACCAAGTATGTAGGAAAGACGAAGTAAAAAACTTTCACTAAGAAGACGGGATGTCCGTTCAAGCTTCAATTTCATACCAACTACGAGAATAAGTGGTTCTTATCTAGAGTTGTATGTGGTCGTCACAACCACCTACCACCAGAGAGTTTGTTAAGCATCCTTCTGCGGCACGGCTCACCGAGGAAGAAAAGGTCATCGTATGCGACATGAAGGAAAAGCAAATGAAACCTATTGATATCCTCGGTCACTTGAAGAAAATAAACCCAAAGAATGTCTCTACGTTGGAGACAATGTACAACGCCAAAGCCAAGTTGAAGAGTGAGAAATGGAAAGAAAGGGACCCAATCCAACAACTTATGTACTTGGGGGAGAAGCAAAACTACACCATGTTCCATGAAGAAGATGAGAATAAAGAAATTAAGCATCCTATATTGGCTCATCCGGAGTTTATGAAGTTAGCACGGTGCTCTCATCAAGTTTTTATAATGGATTACAAGTACAAAACTAACAAGTATGAGCTCCCGGTCTTGAATGTTGTCGTCCAAACTTCTACCAAGTCCCCGTTTAGTGTTGCCTTTTGCTTCTTGAGAAACGAGCTCGAAGAAAGCTATGTGTGGGCATTGGAACAAGTTAAATTATTCTACGTTGAAGGATATACCCCTAAGGTGATTATCACCGACAAAGAAGTTAAATTATTCTACGTTAAATTATATGTTATGGTTTTCGGCTTTTTTTCGTCCATACATAAACGCCACCGACGATGTTGCCGGTGATGGTAATTGTGGTTACCATGTATTCATCGAACAAGTTGGACCATTTCGCGGGGCAAAAGAGTTGGGTTTGGACGAATACACTTATGTAAGGCATATGTCCGCGGTTGAACTACGTTCTTACCCGGATTTATACAAGTCAATGATGTTTGCAGCGGGAGAAGAAGAGTCGTTGTTAAACGAGGAGTTCATTGCATTTGAAAGGCGTTTAATAGGCAATATGAATTTGACTAGCGAGTATTGGATGAGCATGCCAATATGTGGCCAAATCCTCGCTAACGCTTTCAATTGCGTCATCCATTATATCTCAAATGGATTTTGTCTTACATTTGCACCAACACGAACAACCTTTGTCGAACAATTGGCTAATAGAAGATGTATGATTGGGATGGTGCAGAACTGCCATTTCGTCGGTCTCAAGTTGAAAGAAGGAAGCACGTTACCCCCGTTAAAGATAGGATACGACGGTGCAATCGCCTCTTGGTGTCACCGGTTCGAGCAAAGTTTCAAACTCTGGAACACATTAGAACCCTCGACCTTTCAATTCACAGCAATTATGTCTGACTCGGAGTCGGAATGATAATATAGTAATATTTACTAAATGTAATATTGGTAGTGACAATATCATATGTATTTTGTAGGAATCATACTATGAATAGAGTATTTTGAAATTAATGTAAACATCCATTTCTCATTAATTAGACCAAATTACAACCCATTAGACCATTCAAGTATTACATAGACAATTGAAATTACCACCAACAAAACCAAATGCCATTACAAAAGAACTAATAAATAGGTTTGCGAGTGAGCAAAAAGTCCTTTAGGATGTGATAATGAGGTGGGTATAATAAGGGTCATATTTTCCATCTCCTCCATTCCTGAATAGATCTCTTTCACACCTCATCTTCGGCTTCACCCCTAAGTCGTAGTTGAACAATAATACGAACTAATGCCATAAATTCTTCTACTTCTCGGTGTATAGTGCCATATCGAAAAATCAACTTGACGTGATCACGGTTATAAGGGTTGCCGGTTTCAGAACAAAAGTTTTCATGGATTCTTCGCCAATAACTCGGACTCGTTATACCACCTTGCCTTCGTTCTTCTCCTATTTTTGGATAACATAATACATAGTTGCGGAAAATACATAAATCTTCATCCAAAGTATAATCAGGATCCTTAACCCCAGGTTGAGCCATAATCAAGCATGTTAGAGTAATAGTTTTGTTGGAGATGATTGTTGTAAAAGAAAGGTTCAATTTTAGAAAAAATTTGATGGGTTTGATATGTACTCAACCATTTCCTTTTATTATCATGCATAAATAAGATGTGTAACGGCTCTATTTTAAAAAATGGGTCTTACAAGGTTTCAACGGCTATATTTTCAAACAAAAAAGAGCTTCAAAAACGACACCAAAGATTCCTCAAAAGATTTTACGGTTGGGTTAAAACTGGATGAAATATTTAGTTTACATTTAGTGACAGGTTTACGGTTGGGTAGGGTCCTCTAGACCCAACCGTAAACCTGTCACTAAGC
>JAJJMC010011514.1:4762642-4778648 GCA_023531435.1 Papaver californicum
AAAAAAATGAAAACTACCAAAAATATGTTGATTCTTGAAGAGCTCCAAACTTAATGATTGAGGGTTTATAGTTTCTTATGTCTATAGGGAATCGTATTAATGAAGAAGGAACAACTGGATAAATCTGAAAAAGTTGATTAATGTGGGTCAAGAAATTGAATCCATGATTTACTGTGGGACTCGGATATTCGTCAATAAGCAACGAGAAGTGTTCAAACTCGTCAAAAAAGTTGGGAATATCCTTGGAAGTTACATTCATGTTTGTTGCAGAACCTCCTACATTATTTCTATTTTCTTCTTCATCATTAGAATTAGAAGAGCAGTGGTTGCTGCTAAACATCTTTAAAATCGTGATTAAAGTCTCCTGAATACTTGATTTACTCTCTACAAAGATGTTTAAGAGAATAGAACAAGGCAGTCAATTACGTAAAGAAAAGGGGTTCACATGCATATATATATAAATATCATGGTTAAGACCCAATCCCAATTGGAGTAGGATTCCAAAGCTATATGAAACGGCCATACAAATTTTCACGCCCAAAATCTGTTGTCACACAGTTTCTTCCTCCAAATCATACCTCAAATAGGAAATTCTCAAATAAGGAAAGAAGAATTAAAGTAAAATATGGAAATAAATTGGATTTTAAAGCAAATAAAGAGAATTTGACTCAAATAAGGAAAATTAGGCTATAATTATTTATAAAATTGGACCAGGGCGTGGCCAAGCTCTTATTCACACTTGGCACCACTCTCATACGTGAGATGTAATAGCCTAATTCAGAAGGAAGGGTTTGTTGAATGGAATGCAAGTAATGGTTTGACCTTTACTAACACTGAAGTATTTTCAGCATAATTGGATCCAGAGTTTGAAAGAAATCTACAGTTAAATGTACTCGTCCGGGAGTAATTCATGGACGGGTAACATCCTAAGAAGTTGTTGTTGTTGTATGACCGCAACGGTGCCCGTTGAATACCCCACATTGTCGGGTAACCACAATGGTTAAGTGGGGAGAGTATCAGCGGATGGTCGAGTCATTACAAATGGTATCAGAGCCGGCGACGGGTCACCTGCCAAGGGTTGGAAGGTATGCTGGATGGGTTGGTCCGGGTGCTTGTCCCATGATGGGAAGAGAACGTCGGAGATCTGGGGTTATATATTCCAGAGCCGATGAGTGATCCAATTGAAGGTGGTGGTATTATAATACCCCGATTCAGGATGCAGGGTTAACTGAATGGAATATAAGTAATGGCCTGACCTTTAGTAACACTGAGCCATTTTAAGCATAATTAGCTCTAGAATTTGAAAAACTCTGCAGTTAAGCGTGCTGGGTCAGTAGTAATCCAAGGATGGGTGACCTCTTTGGAAGCTGATGTTGGATGACTGCAATGGTTTCCGAACCCCACACTGCTGGATAACTATAGTGGCTAAGTGGGGACAATATCGGTGAAGAGTTTGGTCATTATATGATCATAGCATCGCTCATACCTCCTTGTCTCTCATGCACGTCCCTTTGCATGGCTAGGAGTTTTTGAAGCCAATAAAGAAAATTAGGGTTTTCAAAAAATTTAACCCTAATGTGAAGTCTGATGCATCCACGACAAGAATCTGAGTATTGCAAGATTATGATAAAGCCTTCACCCTAGGAGCAATATGTTGTTCACCAGAGAACATTCGTATTAATCCCAAAGCTCCAGTCAAAGAGACTAGGCTTCAAACCTGTCGGATTTAAATGGAAAGCTAAGTCTAGAATTTTCCATATTTAACTAGAGCCATGCTCAAGCATCATTCATGCACGCCATCAACATCAATCTTGAATAAAGCGACACTCCTTCCTCCTCTAAGCAATGCTTTCCTCCATGGCTGATTACAAGTAGGTGGCACAATATATATATACACATATGATTTTGACAAAGCAAACCCTAGTTTAGGAAAGATAGTCCATAATTAGATTCTGATAAATCTTTAGTTATGTGAGTTAAAAACTGCTCATTCTTAAACGTTACATCAAGCTCAAGTTCAAGCTTAAGATCAAGATTAAGTCAAGAATAGAGACTGAACTCGGATTTCATTATAGAAGTTGCACACGACCAAGGTATGGGCAAGACACCAATTTGTGTACAAATCTGCTACATCAATTTTTCATGCAAGACAAAGGTCACTTAGAGACCATGCTCTCTCAGAAGAAGCCTACAAAGTCAACATAGTGGAATCCTAGCCTCATGTGCATATGCCTAAGACAATTCAGTGAAGAAAAATCAAGCGAGTATTCACAATCTATATACTTACCATAAAACACCTCATGGTTCCATGCTAAGTAGGGGACTTAGTGTAGATGGCGATTTTTATAATAAAAGAAAAATGGTCTTTTAAGATTCAGCTCGAATTTTGTCATAAAACTTAGACTCATTGGCCCAACCCACAATACTGACCTCATGAGCGAAGCTCACCTCTCGGTCTCACGAGCCTTGGGACTGACTCCTAGTGCATCCCCACAAGATACATTGATCATGTCTACTCCATACATGAACACGACTCACGAGTGATCCCTGGTAACATCCCCATGAGATTCATTGGTCAAGTCAAGTGTTTCATAGTCTAATATAATAGGAGAAACTCCCAATCACATATACATGCCTCACTTTTATCCTCATGAGCATGTCCAAACTGACTCCATAAGCCTTAGGCCTCACGATTTTATCTTTATCTCGCACAAATACGTGATTTTGGCGTACTAAGCCTCAAAGATCATCATTATCCTTAATAATAGGCCTCAAGTCTTTGACACATTCATCAAGAATAACTCACGAGTAGAGTTTGGCCCCACAAGCCATACATAGTCGGCCATACAAAGTTGAGGCTCAGCCTCATCTCATCTTTTGTTTTACACACGATCCTTGTGTTATCATATGCTCTTTACGTGACTCGACCTAGTCATAACGCATAAAACATTGAATATTCATCTACCTCATCCCACGTCAGCTACAGAGATATTGCTACCCTACCAACACATCATCATGAAGGATGACTCAGTGATACAAGTGGGGGGATATCCATTAAGGTTTTGTTCTGGCATGTGTTAGAAATACCTAGTTGTTGTTTTAGGGTAAAAAACAAATGTACTGCAAAAGAGTACTTTCAAGTAGGTTCGAGAGATCAAGCTCGAACAAGACGAGCCTAAGCCAAGAAATGGTCGTTCATGTCCTATTTCGATCATACAGGTGGAGAAGATTGTGTAGGTCTTAGGGGAGGGAAGCAAAGAAGGTTGAGAAATCTCAGTGTGTAAAGAAGAAGGGATTATCTCTAGGATGAGTCTCTAATTTTTTATATCTTTTTTATCATAATTGTTGTTTTCGAATAGATGAAGCTATTTATTTATATTTATGAGAAGACACATTGATTTCTCGTAGGTAGTGGAAGTTTAGGAGAGATGGAGAAGTGACGATTGTGGAGTTTGTAATGGACTCATGTCCGAAAAGTAAGGAGGACTTGTATGACCACTACTCCTCATCCTCTAAACTGCTTTGTAACAGTCCCACTAATTATTACCTTCTTGTTCGTGGATGTGTTGCCACAACGCACGATTGTCGTAGACCGCCAGACAAATACCCCAATGAGAATCCCCCCATGTGTTGTATTCGATATCTCGAAGAATGATAATGGAGTCCTGAACCACTACTATTTTGGTCAAGCCAAGTCAAATGACTTGATAAGTCAATAAGACAAGTTGCGCAACTCACTGAATTGATAATTAGACTGATCAGTGCCGATTCTGGTAAGTTTTGTTATTATATACCATCTTTGAGCTATCATGGCATAATTTTAATAGCCGAAATTTAGCTGTGTGACTTGGCATAAGTCTGAAAGACGTTTGAGGCCAAGAAATGTAAAAAGCTTCTTAAGAAAGAGACTTATTAGATAATCATATAAGATTGGCACTAAGCCAATATTGAAAAGAATGACACATTTCTGAGGGAAAAAACTAGCAAGGCTAGAACTAGCTTCTTAGCGCAAATGGTAATGTGCTAGCTCGTAAAAGTTAATGTGCTAGCGTTCTTGCGCCAAGGCTAAGACGCTTACTAGGTCAAGGGAGTTAACGCCAATAATCAAGGAAGCTTGCTAGGTTAAGGAAGTTAGCGCCAATGCGCTAAGGATGGGACACGCTAATGCCAAGGACGCTGATGCAAATATGCTAAGGCTAGGAATCTAGCCAGGCCAAGGAAGTTAGTGCCCAATGCGCTAAGGCTAAGATTCGTTAGCCAAGAAGTTAGTGCCCAATGCGCTTTTAGCGCTAAGCATAAAAATCTAATCTTAGTCTAGGTGCTAGCATAGAGGAGTTAGGGTTACCCTAGTTCTAAGGAACATCGTGATCTTTTAGAGGCATTACCCCTTGATTGTGATGCGTTTAAGAGAAACAAAGCTTTTTTTATGATACATCTTTGATCATAATGCTAAAGTGACATATTTCGTAAAGTCATGACAAAAGATGCATATTCAAGACAAGTTCGAGGAATCCATCCGTGGAATTTATACGACTCGAGACTGGCTTAAATTGCATAAATATTATGAGTATTTTAAGAGGCTACAATATCAGTTTAAAATATTTGTATCTATTTGTAGAGACTTTGTTCTTAATTCTCTTGCGGAATATTAGTAGAGATACAATATTTGCTACTTTGGTAGAGCTAAAAGTATGTGCATAAATATGCATGTGTAATTCTATGTTCCTTATGTTGGGCATGGAGCAATTTTATAATTCTAGCCTTTGTCAAAAACTCACCATCTACACCTGTTGGAAGATTGAAGCTCTTAGTTGTCCCCTTGGTCGTGGCGCTTGGTGATGGTGAATGCCTCCCTCTTGGTAAATTATTTTTTGGTTCCTTGTATTCTCACTTGGACTTGTTGGCTTGCGATATGAAGACTTCTAATGGGTTCATGAAGATAGATTCTTTTTTTCATATTGTTTTTTTTCAAGCATGGTTTCGGGACACTTCCTAAAATACGCACCTTTTTACCAAAACCTCTGAATCTGAAGCGGGCCGTTGAATATGCAAGGATCCGCCGCTGGCATAGGAGAAGTCTTACCTCTGTAAATTTAGATGATTTGATAGACGTTCAGAGTGAGGTAAACTTAAGGCCTTGGGATTCTGAGTACGTGCATATACTTTAGTCGACTACTTTTTCCAAAGAGGTTGTGATGGTTCTCTGGTCAGGACCCAAGAAACAAATTAATGTTTGTTCTCCTGGTCAGAATTTATTGATGAATATCTCCATCCCAGGTTATATCCTTGCTCTTTGTTTAGAAGGTTATTCAGTGCAGGCATACAACATTGATCGTGCGGCTCGTCAGATGAGCTTTGATCAGGAACTGCCTCGTAGTCACGGTGCAGCTCCGTATTTTAGAGAATTGAAGAAGAACTTGGATGTTTTTCTTGCTTAGGGAATAAACATCCCTTTCTTTTTTCGAGGTAGGAAGCCTCAAGTATCAACCATGTATGCACACTTCTGGAATAAAAAAAGGAGTCACTTCAAAGAATTCGTCCTAAGACCTCCAGTAATGAGTGGCGCCCCTTCCAAGAAAGACAGATATCGTAGTTCCAATTTACATAGTGCAAATAAAGCCAAGCATAAGCTCATTATTGATGCAACTCAAGAGGTAATAGTATTTTCTTTAAGTTCTTGATTCCAAAACGTGACCATTATGATCCTTAGTTTTCATTCTTTCTGGTAGACTCGTATCGTTCGCCCTCGAATGAATGATACTTCTGTTGCTATTGACAGTCCCCGGCGTGTAAGGCAAGGACCACGGGTGATTCTTACCGAAAGAAAAACTGGTCCTTGTAAGAATGTAAGTATTCTACTCGTCAGTCTTGATACTTTTGTATTTCCAAATTATAATATTCTTTATTGTCTTGTTGTAGCATGTGAGCACAAATGTTTGTGTTGACTCCGTTGACGCTCCTGAGGCTTCGGGAGACACCATGTGTATGGAAGATGGATATGATTTTGGGAACGAGGATCTTGAAGACATCTCGTATAGAAGAAATTCGCGAAGACCCAGAATCTGATACCATTGATGACGAAGTAAGCAATGAAGGTGAAATGTTGTTGGACTCTTCTGCTAACTTGGATCCTTCTCATGTAAGGTTTACTCTATTTATGATCATAATAGACCATATAAACTCTTCAAACTTCTCACATGAATATGACTATGCTTGAATTTTGCAAAGTATTCATAGATTTTCGTCATTAAAATTTTTCAGAAGTATAGAGTTTAGGAAAAATGTCATAGAATCTTCATACGAACTCCGTTTTGGATGATTGACCCATCTATCTTAATTAGAAAACAATTCCTACGTCATGTTGGGAAGAAATCCAGGTTTTGAGCTTTTTTGGGGCGTCAAAACGACCCAACAGTAGAATTTATGAAGTATCCAGAAAAATTCTGACAGTTTTCAAAATCGATACCGCTAGCCGTTTTTACCATAATACTTAGCACATTTATACGATTGACGCATTCTTTTAGTATGTTGTATTATACATCCATACAAAACTTTTAACATAATACTAATGCCTAAATTCTTCACCAATTATCGCCAGCTTCATAGTTTCCGAGCGGCAGTATAAATTGCTTCTGATGCGTTTTTTTCGTAAAACATCTTGTGATTGTTATGACTCATATAATCCTTCAAATACTACTTTGTAATGAATGTATATGATTTTTATGAGTATGTATAATTATTTTTATGGTTCATGCTCAAAAATTTTGTGACTCAGACATTCTGACTTAATATGCATGTACCCACTCTACTTTTAGGGAGAGAATGACCGAAATCAGAGAGCTGAGCCTATGAGTGAAAGAACAAGAGTTACCGTTGATACCAATGTAGACAATGCCCCCTCCCATCCTGAAAATCATAAGATATATCCAACTTGCATGCTTGTTGAATATAATGCTTCTATTTACGTCGTCATGCAGAATAGCAATGTAGTAGAGAGTGTGCCCATCGAGTACCCTAATGCGGATATTAGTGTTGACTTCGGCTCCAGCAAGACTCTTCTTGGGTACTGCGTGTTGGGGGATTTTCTATTCCATCCACCTATGTCGATTTATATACAAAGATATGGGAGAAGTTCAGCCACTTCTCTGTAGATAATTACAGGAGCTGCATGGCTTTAGAACGAGACGTATCCAGTTTTTTGCCAATCATACAGGAGATGATCTCTCTTCCTTGGAATGAAGTTTCTTATATAGTCTTCAAAAATGGGAGGAAGTCGTGAATAATGCTGAGAGTTCTGGTCTGAATATCACATGGGTCTGTCACCGTCTGGGATCCATGCAAGAGCAATTTGCTGAAGTAGGTGAACTTGCTAGTTTTGAGGCAGTGACTGAGGCTAGAGAAAAATTAGAAGTTGAAAGGCTTTCCTAAGAACTGGAGCTTGCAACTGAAGCTCTTAGAAGAATGGAAAAATAGTACTTCGTGGGGATTAAGCCGGCTTTCAAGGACTTTTTTCTAGATTTATAATTCTATGACTTTTTTTTCGAGATTTTGAGCAGATAGGTTTTTCTTTGACAAGTTATTTGTGAAGAGAGAGCCTTTTTTCTTTAGAATTGGATAATGATATTTTGATTAATAAAATTGAAAACCTAATTATGAATGCAAAAATATTATAATTATTTTGGAGGAAATACAATACTGCATGAAAATAGGGAAATATCTGAAATAAAATAGTGAAACATTCAGGCCTTGCAAGTTTTGAGCCACTTGCTATGAATTACTACTCCTTCTGGATTGTCACTATTCATGAGCTTGTAGTGACCACATAGTATAGTATTAGTAATTATGTAAGGTTCTTCTTCGGTAGTCAGATGAACTGATGCAAAAATTTGTACGCTCTTAGTAATTTTTAGAACTGTGTCACCAATTCAAAAAGGTTCAGACTTTAGCATCTCGTCTGAAAAATATTCTCTTTGGACAGCTAAGGTTTGTTGATGACACTTCTTCTCGTTACCAGAAGCAACTTGACTCACAAGCGAGTCACAAACCTTTTTATTCTTAGTAAAAACAATTTTCAAACACTTTATAAAATATTAAAACGAATCAGTTTCCCATTCATATCTTCTGTCCGTGACAAGGGGTCACTGATTGCAAAGGTGTTTGAGAAGAGGAACTTACTTGGTAGAGTTTTAGAGTCCGTATTGAATCTCTGGGCTTCATAGGGAGTCTCATCCACATTCCTTATCGCTCGTGTCAACCATATTCTCCAGGGGAGGCTTGACTCGAGTACGGGCATCTTCTGTAAAGAGTAAGCGATTTACAGTCACGACATGATTCATAGAAGCAAAGACATCTTCGCGTTGTCCTTTAGAAAGATAGAGAAGTTCGTACATGCATTCCATTAGAGATTGAACTGTCTGATTAGTTGACTTCCCGAAGAGAGTAAAATTTCTGACAGGAAGAGGATTCTTGTGGACTCCTTCAGCTTCTAATTGCAATTCTCCTGATTCCATCTTTTCATTTGAAGATACACTTCAAATTGTTACACTCACTAGTTGGGTGATTGATATATCGATGATAATGATAATATCTCGGATCTGCTATCTGCTGAGCTGTAGGAAACCGTCTTACATGTGGTAATTGGATGGTGTCGTCTCCTATCCAGGCTTGAGTAGTTCGAGTACTTCTTCCATTGGAACCAGGAAATTCGGGAACATTACATTTGGCTTCATATCTTGCTCCTGTTGCGGCTACAATTGTTGTTGATGCTGCCGTTGAGCTTTGGTTATGCTTTGAGACGGAATCAATCTTCGAGATGGCGCTAGTGTTGAGGTTGGAATGGAATGAGAGTGCTTCGTCTATGACTCTGGTTGAGATGGATTTTTCCTCTTGGATCCCTTGCTACTGACAACACCGATTGATGATTGAATATTATATTGTTCGTTGATTAGTCGTCGGCTTTCGCGGGTGTTTCCACGATTTTCTTCCATCGTTGGTCTGGTTCTCTCCAGCAAGGTAGGAGCGGTTGTGGCAGATCGCTTTGAGGCTTTGTTCAATTCAAAGAAAGTCTGGAAACGTAAATTTTCTAAAAGAGCACGATAAACAGGGATCATACCATTAATACAGAGTTCTACTAGTTGATGCTTTGTCACATTCGGATCGTGACAGTCCAGTGCTTGAATTCTGAATCTCTTCATGTATTCATTGGGATGCTCGTTACTCCTATGGAACATTCTTTCCAAGTATGATAGGGTGATTTGCTCGGAAACAAAGAAGTACTTCTTATAGAAAACATTGATCATCTCTTCCCAACTGGAAATACTGTTGGGAGAAATGTTGTTGTACCATGTGTAATCTCTTCCGGTGAGAGACTTTGAAAATTCTTTAAGACGTAGTACATGATTATACTCATATTCCCCGAGCGATTCTAAGAATCTAAAGATATATTCACGAGCGTTTCCAGTTCTGTCATATAACGAGAAAGTTGGAGAGGAGTAATCTCTGGGTAGAGGGATCCTCCGAATTTCAGGCGAGTATGGAAGTTGATGTTGATGAAGCGAGGGTGAGTCTTCCTTGCAATGATTTCGTAGAAGTCTCTCCAGATCTTCGCGGGTGATAAAATTGGATTGTTGATACCTCTATGGTGGGCGATCAACAATGGCATGAATTTTCATTGTTTCTTTGAGTCTTTGACGTCCCAACATCAGTGGCCGCTGTGAGGTTGGTCCTGGTTTGCTATGTTAGGCGATGGAGCTATTCTGGAGAGAGTTACTCTGTCAAGATCTTGAGGCAAGCGAGTACCTCCTTTTGAGTGGTATCCATGTCCACATGTGTTCTGGCAAGAACCTTCTGTCTCTTCATTAGTTCATCAATGTTGAGCGAAGTTTGAGTATTCTCGGTGCCTTCAGCAGTCTTATTACCAAGAGAAGGCGTGGTAGTTGTATTGGTAGTGACGTTGGTGCGAGGAGGGTCAGTAGTGAAAGGGGGTTTTTTAGAATCACCGCCGCCAGCACTACCAGAACCGGTAATATGAGTTGTAACTGCTCCATACCTAAGATATACCATTTTGAATAACTGAGAATTGGCTTTTGGGTTAAAAAAACAAATTTACTGCAAAAGAGTACTTTCAAGTAGGTTCGAGAGATCAAGCTCGAACAAGACGAACCTAAACCAAGAAATGGTCGTTCACATCCTGCTTCGATCACAAAGGTAAAGAAGATTGGGTAGGTCTTAGAGGAGGGAAGCAAAGAAGGTTGAGAAATCTCAGTGTGATGAATAATTACAGTGTGTAAAGAAGAATAGATTATCTCTGGGATGAATCGTTAATTTTTTATATATTTTTTGTCTTACTTGTTGTTTTCGAATATATGAAGCCATCTATTTATATTTCTGAGAAGACACGCTGATTTCTCGTAAGTAGTGGAAATTAAGGAAAGATGGAGAAGTGACGATTGTGGAGATTGTAGTGGAATCATATCCGAAAAGTACGGAAGACTTGTATGACCACTAGTCCTCATCCTCTCAACTGCTCTTTAACTGTCCCACTACTTATTACCTTTTTGTTCGTGGATGTGTTGCAACAACGCACGATTACTATAGACCGCCAGACCAATACCCCAATGAGAATCCCCCCATGTGTTGTATTTGATATCTCGAAGAATGATAGTGGAGTCGTGAACCACTACTATTTTGTTCAAGTCAAATTAAATGACTTATTAAGTCAGTGAGGCAAGCTGCGAAACTCACTGAATTGATAATTAGACTGATCAGTGCCGAGTCTGGTAAGTTTTGTTATTATATATTAGCTTTGAGATATCATGGCATAATTTTAATAGCTAAAATGTAGCCTAGGTGTCACTTGGAATAAGTTTGAAAGACGTTTGGGGCCCATATTTGTAAAGAGATTCTTATGCAAGAAGGATTGTTAGATAACCATATAAGATTGGCATTAAGCAAATATTGAAAAGAATGAGACATTTCTAAGGAAAGAAGATGGCAAGGCTAGAACCATCTTCCTAATGCAAATGGTAATGTTCTAGCGTTCTTGCACCAAGGCTAAGACGCTTACTAGGTCAAAGGAGTTAGCGCCAATAGTCAAGGAAGCTAGATAGGTCAAGGAAGTTAGCGCCACTGCGCTAAGGCTGGGACGCACTGGTTCCAAGGACGCTGGTGCAAATGTGCTAATACTAGAAAGCTATCAAGGCCAAGGAAGTTAGCGCCAATGCACTAAGGCTGAGACGCGCTAGCCAAGATGTGATTGCGCTGGAACGCTTGCGCTTAGACGTGATTGCGCTGGAATGCTTCTGCTAAGTCGTGCTTGGGATAGAACGCTTGCGGTCTAAGACGCGCTTGGGCTCTATCCAGGACGTTTTCTCTGAAACTCTTGTGGCCTGGATGCGCTAGCTAGCCGGCACGCTTCAAGGAAGCGCTAGGCTGGAGCGCTGCACCAAGGAAGCTACTAGGATGGGACGCTGCGCCAAGGGAGCTAGGTGAGACGCTTGCGCTAGGACGTTCTAGATGAGCTGGGACGCTTTCCCAATGAAGTGTTGCACGATGAGACGCGCTTGCGCCAAGACGCTGCTAGTGCCAATGTGGTGCTAAATCAGGTGGCTAATACTAGCCTGGCGCTAATGGAGAAAATGGCTAGGGTTAGCCTAGCTCAGAGGCATGATGCATATTTAAAGGCATTGCTCCATGTTTGTGGCGCGTCCAAGAAGAGTGGTACATAAATTTGTGGCTTATCTTTGAGAAAATTGCTAAAGTGGCATATTTAGGATCAAGAGAGCAATTTGTGATGTGTTCGTTGCGAACAAGGTGTTAAGATAGAATGTGTTCTTGGGGATTGAGCATTAACTACTCCCATATTTGATAAATGTTATTTGAAACATTGATGCACATTCGAGGAAAGTTCAAGGGATTCAACTGTGGAATTTATGCGAATTGAGACTAGTTCGATATGGCATAAATATTGTGAGTATTAGAGAGGTTACATGATCAGTTTAGAATGCTTTGTACTTGTTTGTAGAGACTGTATTTTTAATTCTCTTGCGGAATATATAAGTTGAAATACAGTATTTTGTGTTTTATTATAAAGATAGGAATATGCGCATAAATATGCACATATTCTTTTATATCTTCTGCTGCTAGGAAGGGGAAATTTTTTACAGTTTTAGCCCTTGTCAAAAACTCAACATCTACATCTGTATTTTTCACCGATAAAGAAAAGGAAGTTATATGAATCAAGGGATAAGCTCGTCATATTCCTAGTTATTCCTCTAATCACCATATGAGTATTCCTTACGCCATTCCATCCCAATCTCATCGGCTTCAGATCAGATAATTCAACTATAAATAGACCAACAACCTACCATTCTAAAAACAACATCTTATCTACAAAATAATATATCTCGGAGCATTCTTCTGCAAACCAGAATTACTTTGATCTTTCTTTTATCCGCTTCCCTCTTTAAGGCCAACCCTTGTTCTTTATATCATGTGACTGAAGCAGTCTTCGAACGATCATTTCTCTTGGTTTAGGCGAAGATTGTTCGTGCTCAACCTCCTGCAACTCACACTCAAAACCCTAAACTCATTTTTATCCCTTTATCCAATTTTAGGTATCTACAACTGCCATTTTTTTAGGCTGAAATGTCTCTCAAGACTTGGTAGGCTTCTATGATTTTTTGATGCATGCATTTTATGTAGTTGCTTCACTTTTGTTATTTATATATTGCATTCTTTGTTTGATGCATGTTACCAAGAAGATGTCAAGTCCATATCCAGATACACCTGAAGACACAACTCAACCTAAATCTACTGACACTTTTATGGCACCCCAACCTGGAATTACACCTCAAGATGCAGACAGAAGCCCAAGAAAAACTCTATATCAGCATATATTATATAGAATGATTTTGGAATGATAAATGAGTTAACGACAAGGCGTAATTATTGTAATAAGGAATTTGCTGCTCATTCCGAGAATAATG
Organism: Papaver californicum; assembly: GCA_023531435.1. Taxonomy (NCBI): domain Eukaryota; kingdom Viridiplantae; phylum Streptophyta; class Magnoliopsida; order Ranunculales; family Papaveraceae; genus Papaver; species Papaver californicum. The sequence continues at coordinate 4,775,629 of JAJJMC010011514.1, forward strand.
GAATATCTAGCTTGAAAAATCATTTGGAGAAATGACAAGATAATCCTGCTAACAATTCGGTGGTCGACAATGGTGAAAACCGAAGCCAACCGATGTGCAACCCTAAATATATTCAACTTTACGCTACCTTAATGCACTAACGTAAGTGCCACGTTGGATATTGGTTTTCATATTATTTGGTAATTTTGTTGATAGGGGTGCACGTATCTGTAATACACGTATGTGTCGGCTCACGTGGACCAAGGGTTATTTGTTATCTTCGATTAACCAATCTGCTTCATACGATTACCAGATTAATATCGCCTGTAAACATCGAAATTTTGGACTCCTTGCTCCGGATATGGGTGAAGTCTACGCAACAGATTCACGCAACAACATGATCTTAAAACCAAATTTACTTTGTGGATTAAGACACAAGTAAAATTAATTTAATCAAATTATCAAAGAGATTCTTATAATTTTGAAGATATGATAAATTTTATCATATTTTTCTTTTTATGCAAGAATCCTTGATTGATTACAGGCCAGAAATTGTTACAGATTTATGATGGTATATATAACCTTAGATGGAATATAAATAGCGACCAAAATACCCTTCATCTTATATTCAGTAACCAACTGTTTTGGGGAGATCGACCTAAAATTGTTAGTTTTTCTTTGTAGATTAATTATACTCCCTGCGTACCTATTATAAAGACGGAGAAGTAAAATTTTATAGTCCCTTAATATAGGCGGAAAACATATTCCAATGCGATTTCTTCCTTATATGGCCTCATTTAAGATAATGGGTATCAACATAACCTAGTTACTACTTATGTTCATTCCCAAGGTTCTGAGTAATAACGAGTTAACACCTTCTGTTCCCATCCATGGTTTCTTCCATAAATCTCTTCATCTCTTTCTTTCTGTTTTTTTTTTCCTGTGGAAACTCTTCGTCTCTCTTCAAACAATGAGCGACAACTGTGAGTATATTGAACGTCTAGTGAGAGAGAAAATTGACAAGATGAAACGTCTAGCATCTCTTGCGAGATCAATTGTACGATCTTATGATCTTGCTAATGCAAAAAGAAGAAGACCATAGATCAATATGAACTTACCACCCACTGAAGATGATTTCGAAGATACGGCTCAAGGACGTCCATTAATCATTAACCAGATGTTGAAAATATATTTTCCCAAGTTTTTTTTATGAAGAAGCATCTAGGGTTTCTTAGCTAGTTTCTGTTGAATGATGTTTTATATGAATGAAAAATTTGTATTGGTAAGATTTAATTATGTACTGTAAGTTTAATCATCTCTATGAATTAATTTTTTTTTTGCCTTTACACATTCTTTTCTTCGTTTTTTTTTATCGGTAGTATTTACACATTCTTCAGTAGTGTATATCTAGATAGTCTTTTGTGTTTTGGAAGATTTTGTGCTGCCTATAGTGTATATTTAGACAGTCTTTTGTCTTTTGGAAGATTTTCTGTTGCCTTTAGTTCAAGCTCCTGAAAATCTTTTGTCCTGAGTTTGAGTTTCTGACAGTCTTTTTCCTCCACTAGCAGCACTGTACCAACAGGAAACTCATTTACTTGTCAGTATTATTTGCGCGTCTTCATGAGAATGTAAATGAGATTGATACTGAATTTGATATTGAGAATTCAATGGAAGTTAAGATTTTAAGGTATTATTTTGATGCATCTCCTTATTATGCCATTTTACAGGTTTGAATGCTAGCACACAATACTATTATCGGTGTGGAGATCCTTCTATACCAGTTTTGAGTCCTATGCTTTCTTTCAAGACCATGCCAATTTCTTCTCCTAGGAGTTACCCTAAGAGAATTGCAATTGTCGGAGATTTGGGTATGACATATAACACAACATCAACCATCGACCACTTGATAAACAACAACCCTGATCTTGTGTTATTGGTTGGTGACATAAGTTATGCGAAGCTGTACCTTACAAATGGTACTGGGTCTGAATGCTATTTGTGTTCGACAATAAAGATAAGAGATCTTCAGATGATGATATGCAAATTATGAAGACAAAATCCTTTTAAGTTATCCCTAACAAGACACCAAGGAATATTTCTCAACAGGTGGATAAAATGTTTTTTTTTTGTACTATGATAGGGGTTGCTAGCTTGTTTTGACTGTTGTTTTTGTGTTTTCTGTTGCTTCTTTGTTGGCTCTTTTCTACCTGAGCACTATGTCCTCCTTGTGGAATGGGACATTATTCAACTTACAAACTACCCTGATGCTCCAATGAGAACTCTGGATGGCGCATGTTACTTTTATTGTATTCATGTGTGCATGGATAACTTCATCACATCATATAGTTTGAAGTTTTCTGCAATAACATTTGAATATTTCAATTTCAGTTTATTTAATTAGTCCCTTAAACGAGTTGATTTGATTGTTTTCTCTCCTTAACAGGGTCACTCTGCAACTGCATTCTTCCCGTTCGACACGACCCGAGTGACCAAAGTTTGGATATTGAGAAGAGACGTCTTCGAGGCTCATTCAGTTGCTTGTCTTCAATCTCGATGCGCCAGAAGAAATTTCCATCATCTTCAATGTTTCTACAATCATTTAAAAATGTTGCTTTCTTTTGAGTAATTTCCTCCTGTTTGTTAAGATAATTTTTTTAGAGAAGATATAAAAATGTATGGTCAGAACTGATTACATTTTTAAGATCAATATCAACAGGAAACTCATTACAGGAGTAAGTGTTTTATTTTTCACTTTGCTTACTGTCATTATTATCAACAGGAAACTCATTACACTCATATCTTAAACTTAAATTTTCATGCCATACAGACGAATAAAAACAACAAAATAAAGATATAGGGAATTCTAAGGTACTCAGATATTCGATGAAAGATCACATGATTCTTAAGTTGTGGATGATTTGTGTCTGACAGAAAAAAGCCCTGCAGGAGCAGAATAACAAACTAGGAAAGGAGGTAAAATGTACAGTACTTATGCATATGCATATGACACAGTTCCAGGCAGTGTAAAAAAGAGTATCATA
>JAJJMC010011514.1:4778658-4944275 GCA_023531435.1 Papaver californicum
TAAAAACTTGCAATACATATGCATATGACACAGTTCCAGGCAGTGTATTGACACAAAAGCATTAGAAGCAAATTGACATTTCCAGGCAGTGCAGATCTTTAAAATCAAACTACATTTGCCAAACTTAAAATCAAATGGCGAACTAAAAAGAAAATGGAAAAGATAATTGTGATGATCATTCTTGGAGGGTTTCATTCTCTTGTTGACGTAGTACTTGAACGCTTTTCGTTGTGTTTAAGACTTCATTGTCACACTCAATGCAAGTCGGCGACTGACTAATTTTAATCAATTCATCTTTATTCATATGTGGAATAGTATAATCATTATCTCCATATTTTTTTTAAAATTTCAGCCATGCACGTTTGAAATGTTAGAAATCCCTTGTTTATTTTGTAACTCGGGTACTCTAAGAAAGCCTTTTCCACGCTCGTAACCAATTCAGCCACGGTATTTGGAGCCTCAGCTTGTTGATGTTCATCAATAGATCTAAAAAATCCAAGATCATTGACATTTAAATCAGGACTACTTGGAGGTTGAAAACATATGCGCAGTCCAATCCAGATTGTTGCACAGCTTCACAAAACTCTTTATTATTAATACTTATGTGTGGTCTTGCGTTGTCTTGTTGAACGAAAATTGCGCTACCATCATGTGGCCATTTTTCTTTAATAGCGGGGAACAATTTGTTGATAAAAAAACTCACGGGTAATTTTTTGCGTGACTGATTTAATCGGTTTAATCTCTAGAGTACATGCAGCTCGATTTTTACTGGCTCCGGCTCCATAAAAACGAATATACATATTCCAATTTTCCCTTCGAATGAAATATTTATATTTTCATCATACTTAGGATGAGCCAATGCCGACAAAAACATAAATTTTGGAATAAAATTCCTGCTGGTACATCTACGTATGGGTTGCGTTTCCATTGGATGAAGATAATACTTTTGAGATGCCTTGGACATATAAAACCATTTTTCATCTATGTGAATACGGTTTTACATGCCAAAAAATACTGGTGGGAGTACACTTTCATCAACCATTGAGAGACAATTCTCCAGTCTAGTTATTTTTGTTTTGGGTAAAAAAACCGGTTTCATAGCATTAGAATGTGCTTTAGTACTTCCTTCTTTGATTCTTCTATGCACAGTTGTTTTTGACATCCCCATAATTATTGTAGTGGATCTTATATTTCTTCTCCTACGATAAGGAATAGACTTCATCATTTCAAAATCGATTTGTATTTTTTTGCGACCAATCTTTTTTACCATTTTTGAAGAAACATCATCATGAACGCCATTTTGAAGACTGATTTTTACAGCAAGCCAAAGTCGTTCAACAGACCTTTCCCCTATAGAAAAATGATTTGCAACCTTTAATAAGACCCCTCTAGGTAACTTTTCATGAATTGTTTCATTAAGTAGCATTTGTTTAATTGATCTTTTTTGATCAAGTGTGAGATTCTTTCTCTTGTTACATTGTCGAGTGTTAGAGAGTGATTCTTCTTCTACTTGTTGATTCAAATTCTGAAGAATATAAAGAGGAGGAGGTGCAGGTGGAGATAAATTAAAATTATCATCATCTTTTGGTAATTGATTTAAATCAACTTCCATCTCCCTATGTTTGGTAACTAAAGATTTTCATACCCTATTTATAGACAGAATATATTATTTTGGCTTTAGTTTTGGAGATAATTTTGGATCCAAAAAGGAAATTTCAAACAAATTAAGCAATTCTGAAATTTTCAAAATTTAAACTTACTCCAAATTTTTGTTTTAGTTTTCCTGTTAAATTTTCATTAACAAATGGAAAATTTAATTCCAAAAATTTCGTTTAATTTTTTTCGCTCCAATATTTTGATTTTTTAGTGCAATTTTGGTTTATGAGAAAAAAAACAGAATTTTTTTGATCATAAATGGGATTGTGCAAAAAGCTAGGGATGATGGAAGGGAAGACAAAGAGAATATGTTGGGTTGTTCCTCTTCACGTATAAGCATATACTCCTATATTATCTCTACCACAATTTAACCAAATTAATTGTCATGTATTTATGTTGATTAGTGGGACATAAATACCTAGAATCATGATAATCATTAATTAAAGGGATCATTTAATATGGGTAAATCAGTCACCATCAGGGAAATAAATGAAAACCCAAGAATTTCTTATTTTATGAGATTTCTCCTTCTCCGCCTTTATAATAGGCGCAGAGGAAATATATTTTAGTGTTATTCACCTATTAGGAGAAATAGGTTTTCAATTTTTTATCATGTTGATTTTAGGATTTTAGGATTTTGAGTGTTTACAGGGGTTAGTCGTGGGAGAGTTTGGCGGATTTTAATGTATATCAAGGGAGTTTCCAAATCACCTGTTAGTGGTGGGGGTTTAGAAAAATTACTTATAATCTTTTTTAGTTGTAAGAGAGTTTCTCAAAGTCCCTGAAAAACTCATGTTAGTCGTGGGTGATATTTCTAAACACCCTTAAAATCTTTGTCATTGGCAAATCCTTAGACTTTTGGGGAATTTAGGTTTCTAGGGATTTCAAAGGAGTTTCATTAGAACCCTCAATTGGGGAATACTCTCACAAATTGAGGGATACTAACAAGAAAAAACAAAAAACATTACGAAGTAATTTGAAGAACCCCTTATCCAAATAATTTTGGCAATGTCTAAATTACCCTTGAGTATCCTCAAGTGTTGTTAAGATTAAACTTAGATTTTAATTAAAGACGTGGAGAAAATGATTGTTGATAAATCAATATATATGAAGAAAATGATTGTCGACCAAGTGGTCATTCAATCATTTAGACTCAAATCCCATGGTCTGTCGTTACCTCTAATTCTCTATGGGCTAAGTTCATGAGGCAAAAACACTTGTACGGTGTTTCAAATCTTCGAAATTTTGGAAAGAATGTCCAGTTTTTTCCCAAACTTAGTTTGTAACTCCATCTGGTTGTTTTAGTACAAAATAGGTTAATTTTTTGTCTGAAAATTGGAATGGTGAAGGTTTGATTGCTGATGTTACTTTCGTGCAGAATGATAAAAGAAGTTGGACGGTTCAAGATTTTTTTCTTTAGGGAAAGGATTATCTAGATGGTGAAGGTAAAGTTGTGCTAAGATTAGCGGCTTGTGAACCAATTTATGTTGTTTTGGATCATAGATATTGGGTGCATATTGATGATGGGGATTTCACTGCAAAATCCGCATATGAATTTTTACGACCAAGTGGTCGAAATGGTTTTGGCTTGCTAGAGTTGTTAACAGAATGATGGTTTTGGCTTGCTGGAGTTGCTGTCCAAAATAGGGTTTTTAATGGCGGTCAATCTATTTATAACATGTAAGCAAAGATGATCGATGGGTGTTTTACTTTAGGGATTAAGTTTCACCAATTCGGTGAACAGTCGGCATTTAATTTTGTTTTCGAGTATGTCGATTGTACAGTCGGTATTGTGTTATGATTACAAACCAATATCGATTCTAAAGGGATACCAAATTTATATTTATTAGCTTTTCTTTTAATTTAAAAAAAAATCCTTAGCTAAAATTCAGCCTCATATAAATGTGAATATTCCTCGATTTGTGAGAATATTCTCCAATTGAGAGTTCTTTTATTATCATATGTATTTTTGCATTGATTGAAGTCTTTCAAAAAAAGGAGAGAATTTGGGAGAAAGTTAGGGAGAGAAAAAAAATGTGAAGAGAAAATTCTCTCAAACTCCCTCTAATAAACTCCCTAAGGTTCTCTCCTAAGCTCTCCTATAATCCTCCAAATTTTAGGAATTAAATATATTAAAATTTCTTAAACTTTTTCACGACTAATACATATTAGTAAATAAAAAAATATGAAAACTAAATTAATTAGTGTAAATTAAAATGATTTGACTCGACAAAACAAGCTATGAGCGGGAAAAAAAATCAAATTTTATTCTTCATTTTTCGTTTTTGGTAATAACTAAATGAATATTAAAGGTGTATTTTCAATTTTCAAAGATAAAATCATGACCCTTTTGATTTTTGTGAGTTCCATGTTGAATACTTACGTGGATTGGATGTTGGTAATTTTGAGAAATAAATGGGGGTTTCAATTTCCAAACACGTCTTTGAAGTAATATACTGTAGATCACTGTAATTAATTTCGGTCGATACGGTCGAAATATCGTTGGTTTTATCGGTATCGTCCCTCACCCGATACAAAATAGCCTATACCGGTAGAACGGTTTTTGTCCAAAAATATCGGCCGATATTGACCAATACGGTTTAATCGAAATGGTCGGAATAGACCGGTACGACCGAAATTAGGGTTTTTAATTTAAAAAAAAAAAAGAAAAAAAAAAAAGAAAAAAAAAAGAATTTCTTTATCATTGTTCTAGGGTTTTCAATTGTTACTCATGTTTTTTATGGTATTTTAGAAAAATAAGTACTAGTTTTATATCTTAATGAGTCCAATATGAAAAAAACGTTTGATATAATAAGTATAGGTAGAAAATATGTGGACCGATATTTATCGATATTTGGAACCGAAATATCCTGAAATGAAGATGTACCCGTGTATACGAACCAAAATCCGACTAGTTGATATAGATATCATTTTTTTGGCATGGACTATGGAATCTTAAAATCTCAACATTGTGGTTTTCCGTGCACCCAGGAATCTAATTAACTCATTTTCTCGCAGTCTTCTTAGATTACAACGTCCTTTGCCAATACCACTACTACTCTCTCTATCTCTCTCTCATCTCTTCTCTGATCATAAGAGATGCCTGGCCTCACAGCACCTTCAAATTATTCCCAGGAGCCTCCTCGTCATCCATCTCTAAGAATCAACGCCAAGGTGACCATCCCTCTCTCCCTCCATTGATTGAATCAATTTTTGGATATTTTCAATTAAGAAATTTCGATATTTTTCTAAGGCTTTTAATACAGATTCGAAATTTAGGATCAAATTTTGAGTATTATTGGGTAAAGCTAGGGAAGGTTTTTTCAATATTGTTTCTGATCAGGATATTTTTGAATCAAAGCTCATGCATTTTTGTGGTTATGGTGGTGTGGGTGGTGCAGGAGCCTTTTAATGCCGAGCCCCCAAGATCAGCTTTGATATTGTCGTATGTAACTCCTGTAGATTTCTTCTACAAGAGAAACCATGGACCAATTCCAATTGTTGATGACATTAGCAGGTTATACTTTTCTCTTAGTTCAGTTGAATATGTATTTGTAGGCTTTGGACCTTTTTACATTGGTTGACAACACTTGAACTGATTAGGAACGATACTTTTGTTTTTCATGTTTTGGAACAGATATTCTGTCTTTGTTCGTGGATTGGTGGAATATCCTAAGGAACTTTTTATGGCTGATATCAGGTGAGGAGTTTTTCACTATGAGAGCACAAAAAAAAAATGGTGCTAATATTGTGTGTATATTGATTTTTGACCGAAATTTCACTATGTTGCATACAGGAAGCTCCCAAAATACGAGGTTACTGCGACTTTGCAGGTAAATTGAAAGTGTCATATTGAAGATAAGTTTGCTGATGGCCATGAATGCTTCATTCTGACCCTTTCTTCTATTACTAGTGTGCAGGTAATAGAAGGACTGCAATGAGTAAAACAAAGACAGTGAAAGGTGTTGGCTGGGTGGGATGTTTCGGCTATTGGAAATGGTAGGTTTCTTTTCATGGTTTTGCGGTTTTGATTGTTCAACGTTGTTAGCCTGATATTAATACTGTAGACTTGACCTGTGCAGCAGTGTGAATAATCATTTTGCTGGGGTTCCAACTAATGTTCATCAAAATCAGTTCTGTGGACTGTAATTTGTGCAAATTTTGATAAATCTAAAACCATCCTTTCTTTTTATCTATATGATGATTTGATCTTTTTGGGCATCCTTATCAGCGGTTTGGGGTGGGGCGAAATTGTCAGATGTCCTTGAACTTGTAGGAGTATCCAATCTGACAACAACCACCTCTTCAGGAGGAAAGTACATTGAATTTGTCAGTGTTGACAAGTGTAAGGTGAGATCAGTGCTTTTCTAAGTTTTATTCTAGCACTTGTGTTGAATGAGTCCCTTAGCGTCGGTGAAAGAGTTCATTGATTCAGCTCTTTTGGTGCACTTCTTCGTTTCTCTAGGAGGAGAACGGTGGTCCTTACAAGGCATCAATTCCATTGATTCAAGCATCAAATCCTGAGGCTGATGTATTACTTGCATATGAGATGAATGGAGAAGTAAGAAACTTGCCTTATCTACGTGGATGATCTGCTAAGCATTTCTTCCATCTATATTTTTTAAATGAAGAGTGTGATTCACTGTCCATGTATTTTATTTCCTTGTGCCAATAATCCAATGTTTGGAAGAAAAAAAATTCAAAATGCATACTAATTGAAAATTACCACCTTGTTGCCGTGCCAAAGGCTCTCAACAGGGATCATGGATATCCACTGCGTGTAATTGTCCCTGGTGTCATTGGTGCCCACTCTGTTAAATGGTTAGAGTCAATCAACATTATTGCAGAAGAATGTCAGGTAAGGAACTAAGATCTTAAGTATGTAAAATGTAAATCTCTCTACCTCTTCTTTTTCGAGGTTTTATTATTTGATATTTCCTTGTTATGTAACAGGGTTTTTTCATGCAAAAGGACTACAAGATGTTTCCACCTTCAGTTAATTGGGAAAATATCAATTGGTCGTCAAGAAGGCCACAAATGGATTACCCTGTCCAGGTAGATTTGCAGAATGTATTGCTGAAGGATTGAGGCTTTCACATTTGACTTTTATAAGGTTTTAGTCTCTTAGATAAATGAGACCAAAACGCAATCAACTGGCATTGTTTCGTCTATATTCTGAATTTTTTACAATTCTATCTGTTGAGAAGTTGTCTCCTCACATAATCTTGTAGATATTATGCTTAATTGTCTATGATTAAGCAGAATATTTCTTCAAGCTTCTTATAGAATTTTCACGAAAAAAATGTGGAAAGTAAGAATTATCTAAAAACTTACTAATGTGCCGAGAATTTTGTTCTGTATTTACAGTGTGTTATTTGTTCACTGGAGGACGTGGAGTTGGTGAAGGAACAAAAAGTAAGTACTATCCTCGGGTGTTTGGATGTCTCCATGGTCAGATCTGGTGGTGTTAACTAATTTAACACTTCAATTGCATGTCAAGTAACCCTTTGTTGTAATTTCTATTGCAGATAACTATTGGATATGCGGTTTCTGGAGGTGGGCGTGGAATCGAGAGGGTAGATATATCGATTGATGGTGGAAAGACATGGGTTGAAGCTTCTAGGCACCAAAAGCCAGGGCTGTCGTACATTACCGATGATATAAGCTGTGACAAATGGGCATGGGTGTTTTTTGAGGCCAGGGCAGAAATCCCCAAGAACGCTGAGATAGTGGCAAAGGCGGTACGCATTTCTTACTTTTCCTTCCTGTATCAGCTCATGGCCCTGAAACATTGTGTACCTGATCAATTTCGATAGTATTGTTTTTCTTACCTTTTCTTGCTAATGGGTGTACAGGTTGATACATCTGCAAACGTCTAACCTGAAAGTGTGGAGGTCATTTGGAACTTGAGAGGAATAAATAACACTTCTTGGCACCGAGTCCAAGTGCGGGTGGGGCATTCGAGCCTTTAACGAGACAAGCGGTTGTGAAAATATAAGTTGTTTTTTTAGTATTTGGAACAGAAAGAAAACATTTAAAATCATTCTGGTCTACCAGCTGACTTAGCTTGTGTTCGGTGGCAAAAAGAGAATGTGTAAAATAATCTAGAGTTTGGAAGATTATTGTGAAGATTGTGGTTGCGTCTGTAGTTTTGTCTAGGGGTGTATATGAACCGGGACGAAGTGGCCAGACCGACCGAACCATTGAACCGAAGGTTTTTCAAACCGTCCGTGATGCTCGTTTCGGTCCACGGTTACTTTTATTATAACCGTTGATCTATCAGTTTGGCCTACAGTTTATGTATAGAGACCGGCCGATCCGAACCGAATAAACCGGTTGTTTATAGCCATAGATTTAGAACCTAGATTTCATCCTATCCGTTCGTATGTTAACCCTAAACTTAAAATCACTTCCAAATCTCCTGTATTCATTACTTCATTTTGTTTCTCTTCCTTCTCTCGAGCAGTGCGCAGAGCCAGGAGCACCACCACCACCTTCATATTTCCACTGCTCGACTCACTACAACCACCACCACCTCTTTTCTTCTTTACCTCTTTTCATTTCTGATCGAGTCTCGATTCCTCTTTCTCCTCATCGATTAAACCCTAGAGCAGATAGAAGATACCTGCAGATAAAAGTTAAGTTCGCATATCCCATTTTCAGGTCTACTCTCTCTTTCTTTCTTCTTGATTTCTCTTTTTCTATTAATTGTTTCCTGTTCTTCTTCTTCGTATGAGATGATCTGAACCCATGTTTAAAAAAAATCCCAAATTTTTTTGCTAAAAGATGTGAGATTACAATTGGTACTCAAGTCAAGCATGAGCTTTATTACTTAAGTCAAGTTTAAGCTTTAGTAAAGTAGAGATTACCGTCAGTTAGATCTCAATCATATGAAGAGATCTATGAACGTAAGTTTTTTTATCATTGATTTTAACAACTCTGTTTGATTTTGTGCAGGATCTAACTAAAGCTGAGTTTTATTGTTTTTCAGCTGCTAGATGTGCTTTGGGTACTCGTTTCATTTGTAACATGGGTTGCTGGAGATTTTTCATATTGTCAACAGAAAACAAGAATCTTAGATCTTCACCAATTCTGCTTGTTGTTGTTACAGGGGATAAATTCCTGATACTTCACTCTTTAATTTGTATTTCAGTGATTGATTGTTTTTAGTGTAATTTTTAATGAATCTTTAGATGGGTTTGTAATTAAAGATGTATAATCAGAAAAGTGATTCTGTAATGTACACATTCATGTAATTGAGATTGACTAAGAGATAGATGAGGAATAATTCTCTCTTTTTTTTTCTTTTTTTTTATGGATTTGAAATCGGTGAAAACTGGGATGAAACCGAATAAAAAGAACCGAGTCGGACCGGTTTAGAAACTAAACCAATGTAGTCAATCTCTGTCGAAATAGTTAATAATATTAGTTTTGGTGTTTATTTGAGATGTCAATATTTGTCGATATTGACTGAAATATAGAGTCATACCAGTGTTTATTTTGACTATCTTAAACCGAAGCAATCATATACGGTTTGGTTAATGGTTTACATTTGAAAAATTGGGATCTGGTTGGTTCGGTCTACTGGTTGGCCGCGCACACCTAGTTTTGTCTGCTTAATATGATGGCAAGATTATTGCAAAGCTAGAACTTTTCACGGAACCTTAAAAGATAAGAGGTTAGGTTTCAGAGTCTGCAACATAAGAAAGTGGCCGCAGTCAGAGTAAATGTGGCACTGTGGTCTAGTAAAACGAGTGTTTGGACTAATCAAATGTGACCATATTGATCAATTGTGCCATTCAGCTTTTCCTAGTTGCAACATCCAACTCATAACATTGAAACAAAAAAGATGATCCGAGTACTAAATGATACAGTACTATATTACTTTTGCAATCTACCTTAGAATTTCTGGGAAAGAATTAGAGATTCTCAAGTATTTTCATCTATCATGAATGAGAAAAGAACCCCCTAATATAAACTGGATCCCCACCAGCATAGTAAAGCCGAGTACATGCAGAGTATAAGCGCTCTGATACGATAATTTGTAGAATTTGCACTATATGTTACATAAATTTGGAGAATATATCTATGGCTGAATTTGGTAATCCCTTCAGAGGGTTGTTTGTAAAATGAATCTGAATGATGGTGAATGTACACAATTCACAAGAATCGCAGCCAAAATGGTCATCTCCTTCTTCGTCTATCCCACCAATCAGGGATTTTCAACCTCCGGCTCCGATGCTCGGAGAGCTTGGCACTGGGAAGCTTATGCCTTATCTGTCTCCACAACATGTTGACAGCATCTTCCTTCTTTGGCGGGTACTGATATTCGTAATGACAAGAGATATTCTTAAGCTTCCTCCACATCTCTTCCCATCTATCTTTTGAGACTTGTCGGAGCTGCCCAACCATGTAGCCGGGTTCCAACGCCTCTTTTACGGAAAAGAAGAGTGAAAATTGGGTGTAATCAAGCTCATCCTCAAATGGTAGCTCGATCTTGTCACTCACGATTACAGGAACACAGTGGCTCACAATGGCATCAAAGAGTCGGTTGGAGGAAGGTGTGTCCCCTGCAGGGTTCAAACAGAACTTCGATGAACGCATACCTTGTGATGACTGAAAGAGCAAGAGAAACATATATTAAATGAGGCAAATACCGGTCAAAACTGTGACCCCTGTTCTTAAAAGAAAGTTCTTAATTTAGAGAAACCACATTTCATGCCATTTATAAAGATGCATGTATGCGTGTGCATTACAAAGCACACCTATAATTAATATGATTATGTTGCAATCATTTTGTAGTGATAGCAATAAGATACAACTCATTCACTTTCCTGCTAACAAAGTGTCAAATTTTTATAGTTGTGATCATCAAATAAGGTAACCTACATGGACTCCCTCCTACAAATGAACAAATTAATAAGCCTTGACAAAAATTCCATTCAATTAGTAAGCAAGTTAATGCTCTAAACTTGTAATATGTTAAGAAATGCTAGTATTGTAAACTTTATACAGTCTTTATTGTAAAGAGCCAATCTGAAACAGAGAAGTAAGTACAGCAACTTGTTTCTGTCTTCAAGTATAGAGTTTTGGGGTGGAAAATGACAACTTTCGGCCTTAAATAAGAAACAATATCAGCAAAAAACTGGGGAAGAATACTGAATGGAAAAAATATTACCGCTTTTATGCTGTCTCCATTTGCAAAGCTGTTTTCGTAATGAACATCATCGACATTAGCTAATATCTTGGCCAGCTTGGCACGAACAATTCCTTCCTACAACATAACAGGTTACAAATTGGTTCTTGCATGCAAAATCTAGAAAACTAGAAACAGGAGGAGGTGAAATCTCATGATTCTCAGAAATCACCAATCCAACTTACATCTTTTCTAACTGTCCTACCCCTGAAAAAAAGAAGTGCCGTACGAGATTCAAATGGGTTTGAAGAATTGTCATCTGTAAAAGACTCCACCACATGTACATATGGTGCCACAACATCTTTACTCAGGCGTGACATGGTTTTTGGGTAGCGTCCAAAATCTGCAACAATAAGAATAGATGTGTTCACCTGCTCCCTCAAAAATCTGAAAGAATTCGGGTGATGCATTGGAATTACATGGTCTCTGCCTCCAGACTTCTGCCAGAGGACGGACTTCTTCAAAATCTCCATTAAGTCAACCTTCAACAAGCAAGTATCAAGTGTTAGGAGGAGCCAAACAAAATAAAACAAAAAAAAAACATTCAATTTAGTCCCACATCAAAGACAGTAGTCCTAGTTAATATAAACCAATGCTAAAGCTGTAATGTAATCCAACCAACCTACTGGAAGTGAAACTTGCTCAGAAGGGTTTATAACTACAGTCGATTAAACAGGTTGAAATTATTCATGAATAACTCCTTTTCCCTTGTCTCTCATCTACCATCACACAAAGTATTCTGTATTTGAGGAAATACATAACATTAACCACCAACATTGGTAGCGCATTATTTTACCAATTTCATCAGAAGCAGCAAAAAACCCAAATTATCCACATGAGGATAAATTCTCATATCATTAACAAAGTAAAAATTAGTCATGATAAATCTTTTTGCCCTGTCATATGAGGGCATCCTAACTAATTTAGTTTTTGTGCATAACTAAAATTGCCAAGTAGATATATAAAATACCAATATCAAATTAGATTACATATTACACAAAATACACACACTCAAAGAACAAGTAAAGAAGTAAAAATTATAATTATACCTGTAATTGCTTATCAACTTCAGTTTCAGGATCTGTCATATTATGCCCATGACTGTTAAAACTCAATGATGAAAAGAAGGGTACAAAGAAAACATCAGCACTATCTGGATCAAATACCCTAACAGCTTCTCTTCCATCATTTAAACTTCCACCATCATACAGAATCGAAGCCATTAACCAATACTCGACACTATGTTGTTTCTTTAACCCAGAATTATTTGGCCATGACGGTAAATTTGATGAATTCACAATAACACTTTCGTTATCATTTGTTGAAAAACTATGACTAACCATTGCAAAATTAAATCTATTTGGTAATTCATATATGTATACCCTAATTGGTGAATCCGAAGTATTAGTAGTGATGGAACCGTTTTTGTGGTTGTTACAGAGGGAATTTGGAAGTGGGAAGAATGAAGATCTAAAATCAACTATACCAATGAACAGATAAACAGAAATGAAGAGAAGAAAGAAGAAGAGTATACATGTCAGAATTGATTTTCCTTTTCCCATCATCATCATCATCATCATCATGGATGATAATTTCAATCTTTTTTCTCTAGATTTTGATTTTTATCGACATATTTTTTCTTTGGGTGTTATTATGTCGCTTTTAGTGTTTACCACTCCTTTAACAAATACTGTTTGTCGTGGTTCGTTACAATACCGAAATTACCCCTCAACTTTGACATTAAATTATTAATAAAATTTGGTATAAAAATCAAGGTGAACAAACTTACCATGTAAGTAATCCTCTCATATTATCTTTTATAAAGGAAAATCATTTTCATTAAAAATGAGATAAAAACCCCATTTCACATAATACTAATTAAATTTTGATTTTAATTATTTTCTATATACCCGAATTGCCCTTTCTATATAATCTATAATTTTAAATGGAAACAAAATCTTAAAACATAATCTTCGTATGAGAGAAAAATTCTGCTCCAAATCTGATTTTTTGAAGAACCGAAGCACATCTTCTCCAAATTCGGCTAGGGTTTCAACAAAAATTTCTTCTCCAAATCTGATTCATGAAATTTAATTGAAGATTTGTGTTCGCTTTTGTTCCTGGTTAATTGAAGATTTGTGTTCGTTTTTGTTCCTGGTTAATTGAAGATTTGAGTTCATGTTTCAAATTTTGTTGTGTAAGTGAAGATTTGAGTTCGTTGTTGGTTCTGCTTAATTGAAGAACATAAATTCTAGCTTAAAATACGAACATAAATTCTATCTTCTCTGATTCATCTCAAACAGTTTCAAATCCATTGTTGATTTGAAGAACCGAGTTCGTATTTATTTAAATGATTCTCGAACATCACTCTCTTCTCCGTCTTCTAACTTCAGTTGTATTTCATCAGGTAAGTTTTAATTTTCGATTTTTTGATTTTGGTTGTTATTTGATTATGAAATTTTCGATTAACCGAACTTAAAATTGTGTTCCTTTCTGTTCAAGTGAAGAACAGGAACTGTAACTATTTTTTTTTTGTGTGTATTTTCATGATTATTACTGTATTTTCAGTTTTGATGATTTTTACTGTATTTTTCAGTTGTTATTTGATCATATTCTCACTCTGTTCAAGCTTTTGTATTAGTTCAATCATTCCTCTGAAACTGAAATCCAACTTTCAAATGTTGTTGTTGGTGTTGTTGTTTATATTCACATACAGTGAAACCGTTTTTGGTTCCATACTTTTTCCTGTATATAATTGGAATC
Organism: Papaver californicum; assembly: GCA_023531435.1. NCBI lineage: Eukaryota > Viridiplantae > Streptophyta > Magnoliopsida > Ranunculales > Papaveraceae > Papaver > Papaver californicum. The sequence goes on from JAJJMC010011514.1 coordinate 4,792,274, forward strand.
AGAATTTTGTTATGTTTTTGATGTTAATTTTCAATTTTTTGTTGGTGTTGTTGTTTATATTCAGTGAAACCGTTTTTGGTTTCATTCTTTTTTTCTGTATATTATTGGAATCACATTTTTGTATGTTGTTGATGTTAATTTTCAATTTTTGTTGGTGTTGTTGTTTATATACACATACAGTGAAACTTATTTTGGTTTCATACTTTTGTCTGTAGGTTATGAAATCACATTTTTGTTATGTTGTTGATGTTAATTTTCAATTTTTGTTGGTGTTGTTTGTTTATATATACATACAATGAAACTTATTTTGGTTTCATACTTTTTCCTGTAGGTTATGGAATCATATTTTTGCTATTTTTGTTGATGTTAATATTCAAATTTTTTTGTTTGTTGTTGTTTATATTCACATACAGTGAAACTTATTTCGGTTTCATACTTTTTTCTATAGGTTATGGAATCTGTTCTCGCTATTATATTTCACAAAGATGATACATTATCTTTTCGTATTGGTCTACAAGAATCTGTTTGTGATTTGAAGGGTAGTATATGTTCAAGTTGGTGTCAATTCTCTTCTCTTTCTATTGAAATTTTCCACATAGTTTGTGATCAGCAAAATGTTATCAATTCTGATTTTGATCTCCAATCGGTTGCTTTATTTACTTTGTTTAATAAGCTTCCATCTCTTGAGTTACATGTAAGGCATAGAGATGAGTCCTCTAGTTCTAGTTCAGGAAGTTCAGTAATTATACCTTTTGAGCATCCACGAAGTTCAGGAATCATACCATATGAGCAGCCACGAAGTTTAGGAATTATATCTTTCGAGCATTCAACACTAACATGATTATGATGTCCGTAATAAAGTTAAAGAACCGTTGGAGTCTGCGCATTGGTTTGGCCTTTTTCAGGGTGTCAATCAGGTGTTTAATGGAGGTGTTCAACAAATTCGTTCTGATTTATTGAAATATCATGCAGTATCTGGGTATTCATTTAAGATGACAAGGAATGAGAAGTTAAGGATTGGTGCATGTTGTTCTAAGAAGGAAGAAGATAAATGTGAATGGCATATATATGCTGTTTCTATTGATGGTGTTGAAGGTAGTCCTTTTATTATCAAGGAGTTAAATAAGAAGCATACTTGTTGTGGTGGAGTTGTAAACAGACCACATTTTTCGAAGAAACTTATTAGTAGCTTGATTCTTGAAGAGATTAAACAGAATCCAAAGAAGAAGACAAAGGATATTATGAATCAGTTTACAAGGGAGTACGGCTTTGACATTAGTCGTTATTATGCATATGCAGGGAAGAGGCATGCATTGAATATTACATGGGGAGAGAACGAGAAATCATTTATGTACTTGAAATGGTATACCAACAAGTTGACTGAAACCAATCCTGGATCTCGTGTTGTTTTGGAAGTTGAAAATGGGACTCAAAAATTTCAGAGATTGTTTATCTGTTTCGGAGCATGCATTCGTAGATTCAATTAATGTCGTCCTTTGTTATTCCTTGATGCAGCCCATTTGAAGAGCAAATACCTTGGTCATATCATGGCAGCAACAGGTCTAACCGGGAATGATGGTAATTTTCTTCAAACATTCTATTTTGTTTCTTAGGATTAAATAACAGGTTTGTTATTTAATCTTATACAAAAGAAACCTAACATCATGCTACAAACTGATGAAACCAAGTTGAAAATCAGCGAAACCTATTTTTTTTACAGAAAAATATAATTGATATGTATGAAACCTTATTCGGTTTCATTGTTTTTTATATACTGAGACATTTTTTCTACAGGAAAATGTAGTTTAAACGGATGAAACCTTTTTCGGTTTCATTTTTTTTTATATGCTGAAACATTTTTTTTTCTGTTCTGTTTTTTCAGAAATCTATCCTTTTGCTTATGCTTTTGTTTCTTCGGAGAATGACGCCAACTGGAAATGGTTTTTGGAGAATTTGAAGCAAGTACTTCCTCCTATGTGCAAAAAGCTTACTTTTGTTAGTGATCGAGTTAGTGGTTTGGTGAATCAAATCCCTGATGTATTCCCTGATGCTGCTCATGGTTGGTGTTATTGGCATATGAAGAACAATATCAATACATACTTGCCGAAGTCCAGTAAGGTTAACAATTATTTGCTTGGGTTGTTTGAAAATTGTGCGTATGCTAATACACATATAAAATTTTCAAAGAACTGGGAGAATTTATTGCAGGTCAAAAATCAGAAGTTACAAGATTATCTGAGTAGAACTCCGATTGATAAATGGGCAAGTTTTTATTTCCTAGGTCGTCGTTATGGTAGGTTGTGTTCGAATATTGCTGAGAGTTTCAATAGTTGGATCGTTGAAGAGCGACAGAAGCCTATTGCCATTATGGTTGATGAGATCAGAGTGAAGCTTATGAATCAAATGTGTATACGTGTGAGGAATGTGCAACATTATTGAAGTTGCGAGAAACTTTGTGTCCAGAGTTTGAAACTGAGTTGTACAACAACAAGATGCACGGCTGCGAATACACTGTCACCAAGTCGTCGCAATATTTGTTTGAAGCTCATTCTACATTAACACAAAAAGTCGATTTGGAAAGAAGAACATGTTCTTGCAACCGCTGGCGCATCAACGGTTTTCCTTGTGCCCACGCTATCCGTTGTATCATACTAAATGAAGAAGACCCGTATAAGTATGTTGAATTCTATTTTACAGTAAAGTTCTACCGTGAATCCTATGCAAGACCAATCAATCCTGTTCCCACAGTTGAAAAGCCTACGGTTGTGTCTCCAAAATCTCTTGTTCTTGGTCCTGATGCTCTACCACAACCTGGTCGTCCAAGGAAGAAGAAGAGAATTCCTAATACAGGTTCAGTTCCTAATAAGAAGATGAGAACTTGTGGTAGCTGCCATGTTTTGAGTACCTGATAGACACATTTTAGTGTCTAATTTGCACCTTAGTTTCTATAAAGTTAGTATTCGATTTTGCAAATATTACGTGTTTTTATGCTTTTGTAGGTACATTTGAAGAATAAAGATTTGTGGAAAAATTGGCTCAAAAAGTGATAAAGGCACCCAAGGACAAGTGTTATTTGGCACCGTAGAAGTGGATAAGGGGTACCCTCGAGTCAACTCGGTCAAATCGGGTCAACTCGGGTCAAACCCGAGTCAAATCGACCCGAGTTGACCGAGTCAACTGCCAGTCACGGGATCGGGACGGAAACAGCATACAACTGGATACTTTGGTTCACGTAATTTTTAGCATATTTTGCTCCCAAATTGATACAAAATATACTAGAGGTCCATACAAGATTAAACACGTGAAGAATTGGAGGTTTACGCCGGAAAAATAGCCCCAAATCCGAGTTTCGCCGGAAAAAGGGTATTACACTTTGATTCGGATTTGGATGAATTTGGGAGTGTTTTAAGGAGTTCTATTAGGTTTAGAACTCTCCCTAGGGTTTGTAGACCCTATATATATGAAGAGAAGCCGAAGAAATCAAAGGGGGAAGCCTAGAGATTGATTTTCGGAGTCACCGGAGTTTGGCCGGAACTGGACAGCAATCCGGTCACCGCCGGTGCTGTTCTTCATCTACCACCGTCTGAGAAGACGACTCAGCCACACTTATAACTGTTGCTGATTCAAACTGCTCCTGTTTCCTATTCTTTTAAACCTTTGTTGCTTAGAAACACTTCTGTAACGGCTGAACCTTGTTCTGTAACACTTATAAACGCGTCTGTTCAGCTGTTGCACCGTTATTCAACCTTGTAATCAATATTTTGAGCAATGAAAAGATCTTTTGAGCAAGTTTTCTTCACCATGAGCTAATTATATTTACTGGGATGATGGAGGAGGTTTTTCTCTCAATTTTATGTGGTAAGTCTATTTTTAATTAATTAATTATAATTCTTTACTTATTAAATTGCATAGTTTTGAAATAGAAAAAACGGTTTTCATTCAGTAGTGGTGTTTTTGTTTGATGGGTCATGCTGGGTTAACAACCTCTGATGTCCCATGCTTATGATTTACCTTTACTTGTTTGCATAAAACCTATTTTGGCAATATTTGAGCTTAATTTATTTAAAAGAATTACCCGATTAATCACATAAATTGTTAGAAATAACTGATTCCTGATTCCTGGTTTTCCCCATATTTTCTAAAAATCATCTCTAGTTTATTTTCCTGAATTTTATTAGTTTAGATTTAGTCCAATATTTTCTAAAATCATTACCTTCACAAGTTCGAGAATCGAACCTTTATTTACCACTTCTAAAATTACATCAACATAACCGAAGGACATGCCCTGCGCGGCAGATGTGAATTTATTTTGACAACAATTCATTGACTTTTTCATTTTCATTTTTTGTTTAGGCTACTATATGTTTCAATCTTCATATTTTTATTATTCTTTTTTCTATATTGTTTACGGTTAAAATTTCATTTTGCTCCAGGTCTTTCATGTTTTTTTTATTTTTAGATTAAGTTTTTCAGAGTTACAGGATTTTTATAATTTTTTGGAACCAAAATAGGTTTCATATTTTTGTCACATGAAAGACCTGTAGCGTATGTTTTTTTTATCTCTAAAATGATGAAACCTTTTTTGGTTTCATCGTGTTTTTTCATCTGGAGTAAGATGAAACACCTCTAAGTTGATGGAACCCTTTTTTGGTTTCATAGTTTGTTTTCTTCTGGAATAAGATGAAACAGAAATAAATGACAAAAAACTTTGGTTTCATCGTTTTTTTCATCTGTAGTAAGATGAAATAAAAACAAATGATGAAACCCTTTTTGGTCTCATAGTTTTTTTTCATCTGAAATAAGATGAAACAGAAAATATTGATTAACATTTCTCAAAAATCATACTGTAATAAGAAACAAATCATGTAAAAAGATTTTCATCCTTGATAAAGAGAAAAATATCATAACAAATTCTATAACTTAAGAGTAGTGATTGATCAAAAGACTGATTAACATTGAATAAGATGTTTTTACGGACAACCATTTGTACTTTTATTAGAAACTAATTGATTAACATTGTTCTTAGTTTCAACCTCTCTTCCATGAACAGACAACCACCATGAGGTTTGACCATCAGTCTTCTTTTCTCTTCCACTTTAAGTTGCAACTTTGTCAAGGAGTATTAGTCTTCAACTTTGCCAAGGAGTATTTTGCATGCCAACTTTGGCCTCATATTTTGCACCTTTTGTTTTATGTGCTCTTCGGATGAAAAATTTCCTTTCAAAAGGCTCTTCATGTAATAGCAAACATGAAGTCCGCAATCATTCCTGAAATTAACAAAACAATATCTTTAAATTGAAAAATAGAAAAAAGGATTAAAATGAAGATATCACAATTTCTTTTAAAAGTACTTACACATCTTGTTGACAACAGAAATGGGTGATCAAAATAAATTCTTTTGTTTGACTTGATGGGTCCAGGCAGAGCTTTGATACATGTTTTCTGAATGCTGACACCATTCTTTCCTTCATGCTTTCAGCACTTTTTTTGCATTCATCTTCAGTGGAGACCATTGAGTTGTAGTGAGAGAATTCTCCAGTCTCATTATCAAAGACTAACAATGTCCAGTGATATGTCTTTTCACTTAGTTTGTTATGATTGAAACAAAGACATATTCTGGAGTGTAGTCCATTTTATCAATGAAAGCTTCAATCGCAGTGTGGCAACTTTTACCGATTGAATGCAATGTCTGAAATTCAATAAAAAATCAAAATGAGTGCATTGTTAAAAATCAGTGAAACCTTTTTTTTACAGAAAAATGTAATTGAAACAGATGAAACCTTATTTTGATGAAACCAAAATTGGTTTCATTGTTTTCAGAAAGACACTTGTATAAGATAAGTTAGATAAAACTTACATAGACATATGTGCTTAGGAAAACAGCCCTTTTGTACTTAGGAGTGCCATCTGATTTCTTGATGTTCTTTGCTATGTTTTTTTGCAATTTGAGCATGTAGAACTCAATCATATCTCCTTCTATGTCACCTTTTCTTATCAAGGCGTTCATATTTTTTCATGTAATGTACAGGCCCATATCGTCCTTCTCCCAAGCCATGTCACTGTTGTTATATTGTTGATAAACAAATTTAATATTTAAGAAGAATAAAAAAAATTAAAACACTTAAATTATTTAACCAAAAAACTTAATGGTATGAATGCCACTTACCTTTCATTGTGCATTTTAAAATATCTGCACACAATCTGTTTTTCATTTGAATCCAGCAGTTGCATAATTTTTAAGTTGTCCACTGCTTTCAACTTGTCTTCCCTTTTCTCTTTTTGTTTTTTCTCCAAATTTTTCTTTTGATTTCTGCTCACACACCGAGTCTTTTTTCTTTTCTTATTCTTAGCATCTCCAGGTGTATAATCCTGCATCTTGACAGGTGGTTGCATTCTCCTTTTGTTTTCTCTCATCCTTGAGATTATGTTACTCTATTTTTTGTCGGGACTGATGTCTTCACCATCTTCTTTCTCACTGTCAGTTTCCGTCAATCCCAACTTGAAATGAGGCACATCATCTTCTAAAGAAATTACATCATTTGCCATGTTTATAACAGAGTAGTAGCACATGCCTTACTACTTTTCTTTGATGTAGAAGTCTTGGTTGCATACTCATCTTCCATTTGCTGAAGAATAGTTTCATCAATTGAACCTTGGCTTTGAGTTGACACTTCAATTTGTGTCTCTGGCTTTGATGAAGAAATTTTCTTCGCTTCCAGTTCTACTCTCTCAGCGACTCTGATATCTTCTACAGTGTCTGGAATCAATTCAGAAATTTCTTCTATTGCACTCCACAAGTTACTTTTCGTCAAAGAAGATTCAATTTGTTCAGCCACTTTTACATCTTCAATTGTGTTCAGATTTAACTCCAAAACTTCTTCCATTATACTGTCCCTTGGCTTGCTTCGCTTTGATTTCAGATTCTACCTTCTCAGCCACCTCCAAATCTTCAATTGTGTTCGGAGTTAACTCCGAAATCTCTTCAGTCTGAACTTCATGAGCTGAAACCTTTTCAGGTTCTACTGCGTCATGTTGCTCCTGAACATCTTCATGAGTTGAAACCTTTTCAGGTTCCACTGCATCATGTTGGATCTAAGCTTCTTCATTAGCTGAAACCTTTTCAGGTTCCACTGCGTCATTCTGCTCCTGGACTTCTTCATGAGCTGAAACCTTCATGAACTGAAACCTCTCTTCGTTGAACAGACAACCACTGTATCTACAAACCTTTTTAGGTTCCACTGCATCATGTTGGATCTGAGCTTCTTCATTAGATGAAACCTTTTCAGGTTACACTGCATCATTCTGCTCCTGGACTTCAACATGAGCTGAAACCTCTTCAGGTTCCACTGTGTCATGTTGATCCTGAACTTCTTCATGAGCTGAAACCTTTTCAGGTTCCACTGCATCATGTTGTTTTGTTTCTTCAAATATATTCATTACCTGCAATATTTATTGATTTCAGAAAATAAACTATAGTAAATCAAATCAAATCAGATCAAATCAGATCAAATCAGATCAAATCAAAACAAAACAAAGTATAGTAAATTATCACCTCATCATTGTCAGACTTTTGTTCTCTATCTTCTTCAACCTCAACATTAACATCACCTTGTTCTACCATTGCATCCAAAATTTTTATAGTATTGGTTATCAATTCCTCGATATCTTGTTCAGTGTATGAAACTGTTTCTGCTTCATCTCGCTTACGCTTCTTTCTCACATAAGTCTTCCTCACTGGTTCTAGTTCTAACTTATCTTCAGCATCATATTTTGTGAGAATTGATTGATATTCTTCCGAAAGCCCATTGTTACCGACGCTTGTAAGCTTTTCAATCAAAATTCTTGCCCACTTATATTTTTCCTTGTATGTGGTATCTTCATTTCCAGTTTCAACACTCACTTTATTTATATCACCAATAGTCTCTTCATTTCTTTCACCAACCATCTCTTCATTTCTTTCAGAACCAATATCTTCATTTCTTTCACCAACCATCTCATTATCCTCTTCATTTGTTCCACCACCAACATCTGCATTTTCCTCTTCATTTCCTTCACCATATATGTACTCTTCAAACTGAATTTCCTCTTCCTCTATACGTTGGACCAAGCGTATTTCTTGTTCATTATATTCTAACATGAAGGATCCATGACGGTAACCCAAATTCATCTGTGGAATACAAGAAAAGTTATGATTAATAAGGTTGTATAAAATAAACTATGAAACCTTTTTTGGTTCCATAGTTTTTCTTTTTCATCTTGAATAAGGTGCAGACATTAAAAATTATAAACAAACAAGAACTGTTGTTTCTTTTACCTTGGAGAAAATTTCTGGTTTGTTGGAGAGATCATCAAAATTATTCACCAATTGCTTACTTATTTCATCAAGGTTCCATCTAGCGAACCTTGCGTACATTTCGCTCTCATCTTCTCTCAAAGTGATGTTTGTCATCTCAGCAAACCAATACTGTAAAAGACAATACACAATTTAACATTTAAATTAGTAATCAAACTCGGGAAAAATAAAAAACAAACATTCTATGAATCAAAAGAAACAAAAAATAACTTACCAGTGGGTAAATGACGCAACCTGATACATCATCAACTTCTTCAGCTTTAATTATAGAGTCAATTGGATTTTCATGCAAAACATCAGGCCAACACACTTTATTCATCTCAAATACTTGGTACAAGTATTTTGATGTCAGATTCTGCCCACCTTTGTTTGGGACAAATATCGAAACCAAGAGATAGAGTATGAATAGCTTGACGAAGTCTTCATCTTTGGTTTCATCTGCTGTTGTTTCCATCATAGCTCTGACAATATTAGTTTTCATCATATTCTTAGTCCTTTAAAATACTCAACTTGAAACATGTTCACCTTTTTCTTCAGCTCAACATCTTGGTGTATATCTACATTCTTCATCATTTGTAGACCAAAGATGACATCGAACTGTTCAGGTGTTGTCCGTAGTATCATATTCCTTGCTCTCATCAATTTGAAACAATATGGTTTATCACCCTTGACACTTCTATAAAATGACCCTAAGATCATCTGAAATGCTCTTGTCGTTTTCTTTAATTTTTCTGCTTGAAGGGTACCATCGAAGAACGGTTTGAAGAAACGCCAGAATGGACATGCAACAAGTGCCTTCATGTGTTTTTCTTTAGTTTGTATCAATGCTTTTATTTTGGTGCCTCTGTACACAAATGTCGTAATGAGCACCTGTATGGATCTGGAATATTTTTTTTTCCTGTTACAGAATAAGTAAACCATTAGCACAAACAGAACAGAATAGGATGAAACCTTTTTGGGTTCCATCAAAACATTCATTAAGTAAAAAAACACCAACATTTTTTAGTCACAACCATACACAGAATATGATGAAACCTTTTTTGGTTCCATCAAAACATGCATTAAGTAAAAAAACACCAACATTGTTGGTTACAAACATACACAGATTAGGATGAAACCTTTTTGGGTTCCATCAAAACATACATTTTCTAAAAAACACCAACATTGTTGGTACCAAACATACACAGATTAGGATGAAACCTTTTTGGGTTCCATCATAATACCAATTAAGTAAAAAACCACCAACATTGTTGGTCACAAACATACACAGATTAGGATGAAACCTTTTTGGGTTCCATCAAAACATGCATTTTTAAAAAACCACCAACATTATTGGTCACAAACATACACAGAATAGGATGAAACATTTTTGGGTTCCATCAAAACATGCATTTATAAAAAACCACCAACATTATTGGTCACAAACATACACAGAATAGGATGAAACCTTTTGGGGTTCCATCATAATACCAATTAAGTAAAAAACCACCAACATTGTTGGTCACAACCACACATAGAATAGGATGAAACCTATTTGGGTTCCAACACAATAATTTAGGTTAAAACAGATGAAACCTAAACGTTGAAACAGATAAAAATCAATGAAACCTAGTTTCAGAAAAATGTAACTGAAACCTAACTATGAAACCTTTAATTTCGAAAGAGATGAAACCTTATTAATCAAATACATCGATGAAACCAAAATCACGAAACTAAAAATCATAAACATGCAGAATATGATGAAACCTTATTAACCAAATGCATTTTGATTTTCAACCATAAACAATCACAGAATATGATGAAACTATAAACTTCAATTTACTTTTCGTAGATTCTTGTTTCTTAACTGGTGTATTAAGTTTTTTTTTCATCTTCTTGTCTTGTTTCTTCACCATGTTTAATGATCTTCAGTGATTTTTCTTAGGTTTAAACTGTGACAAAATTGAATAGAAACTTCAGGTAGATTATGATGAGTTAAAAGTAGAAGACTCAATTCTACTGTTGATGATCAACAATCGTTTTAGAATCAGAAATTTAGGTTGATTACGACTCAAATTCTACTGTTGATGATGATTTAAGTGATGACTTTTGTTTCAGGGAGATTAATGTGATGATTTTTGATATGATTGATGATGACGATGATGTTGGTTCAGGTGTTTTTCTCTGATGATGTTGAAACGATGAACGGTATGATTTTTGGAGATGGTAGATGATAGAAGTTAAGAGGGAAATAATGGCGTTAATCAAGGGAAGGTGGGCGTGCGTGGTTAAGTGGGCGTGAGCAGTTAATGAAGTTGGGCTGAATAATAAGCAAGGCTAATATAGACAGTTGGTTTATAATGGGTTTTTGTGTTAAATTTGTTTTGTTGGGTTTTATGTAGTTGGATAGTGACACCTTTGGGCTTATAACCCATGGCTAATGCATAGTGTACATGGGTGGTGGTGTACTTTGTATGAGGAAATGTTTTCGTTTTATAGCTTCGTGAATGGATAGGCCTGTATTTTCAGGTTACCAATGAGGTTATGAACTTATGAGTGATGTGCTGCATTTTATATAGGACTAAATTTTCTTTTTGGTCAATAATGGTCGATATGGTTAAAAAAAGTGTTTGGTGTTTGGACCAAAATATTTCGACTTGATTCAGTTATGCTCTTGGGATAACAAGTAGAGTGCAGCTGAATATGAAATGGCTCCACGACTGTTTTCCATATTTGAAGATGGTGGAGAATCTGAGGTGTGGGAGAATATGGATAATATTAGTAATATTGTTTCCTGTGGTACCATCTTAATTCCAACTATTTTGTATGTCATTGAAATAAATAATGGGAATGGCGCTAAGTCTTTTTGGAGCTTACAGGGGGATCTTAAGATACATATTGCTGAATCTAGTAACCCTCATCTAGGAATAAAGAGTTTTGACCTCGAAAAGGCGGATCGGATTAGACAAGCTCCTTGCATACTTGTCTCTAATGAATAATTAAGGATGCTGGAACATCAGAGGGCTCAATGACCCTTTGAAGCATGTAGAGGTTAGAAACTACATTAATAATAATAGTTTAAAGATTTGTGGTTTAGTTGAGACTAGAGTTCAAACTTTGAATAAAGATAGAATTATGAATAATATTTTCCCTAGTTGGTCCTATTTGGACAATTACAATCATCATGACCTAGGTAGGATTTGGTTGATGTGGGATCCCAATTTTGTGAAGGTTAACTTTCTATTCTGCACTGATCAAGCTATCTTTGGTAAAGTTTCTTATCATAGAATGACCATTGGTTTGTTCTTACTATTGTGTATGGCTTCAATACTGAGGAACAAAGAGTCTCTCTATGGTCTAGCATCAGTAGGTTTGTTGAGTCCAATAACTTACCTTAGTGCTTGTTGGGTAACTTTAAAACCTACCTATATTCTCATGGGAAGGAAGGGGTGATCCGGTGGCGCCGAATTCTCTCTCCAATTTTCAAGGTTGTCTACAAGACTCGTAATTTTTCGAGTTCCCTTCAATTGGTTGTTTTTTTACTTGGTCGAATAAGCAAGATGCTCCCACTAGAATTATTGACAAGTTGGATAGAGTGCTTATTAATATGGCTTGGCTTGATTGTTTCACTGATTCTCTTTTTGAATTCTTCACTAGTGGCATCTCAGACCACTCCCCTATGATGATCAGTGTATTTGCTTGAAGAGAGACTGGACCTAAAGCGTATAGATTCTACAACACATGGGCCGAAGAGACTGATTTTATTGATGTTGTTGAATCCTTGGAGTATTCCTATTCATGGCAGCCAATGTATAGGTTTGTCACCAAGCTTAAGAATGTGAAGACTCAACTGTCCATTTGGAAGAAAAGAAGATTCTCAAATTTTGATTCCCAAGTGGCAGATGCTAAGACAACCATGGTTAATGTTCAGAAAGCTCTCCAAGTCACCCCCTTGTTTCCCATCACCATCAATTCTGAAAGGGTAGCAGTTAAGGAGTATTATAGGAAGGCAGACAACAAGAGTCTATGAAGAAGCAACAATCAAGGGTTCAGTGGCTAAAGCTAGGGGACAACAATACTCCGTTTTTTTTTGTAACTCTATTATGGAGAGAAGAGCTAGAAACAGAATCTTGGTTCTCTATGATTCGCTTGGCAAAAGACTTACTTCTGATGAGGATATCGCTAGGGAATGCGTGGCTTACTACTCTGATCTATTTGGTCAACATTCAGTTACCCCTATTGATAATAATGTTTGGAATCAGACATAGCTTCTTCATACTTCCTCCGAGGAAGATGCCACTGATTTGGTGCATCCAATCATTAGTGATGAGATTATCCGTGCTCTTTCTACTATAGACTCGGACAAAGCTCCGAGGCCGAATGGTTTTTCCTCCTACTTCTTTAAGTGTTGTTGGAGGATTATTGGGAATGACTTTAAGTGTTGTTGGAGGATTGTTAGAGCTGTCAAGAGCTGTTTTTCTAGTGCCAAACTACTAAATGAGGTAAATGATACTCTCATTACTCTTATTCCAAACTTATCTAATGCCTCTTCTTTAAATAATTTCAGACTTATTGCTTGTTGCAATGTCATGTATAAGTGTATTGCTAAAATCTTAACTATTAGACTCAAGCATGTTGTGAAGAAGGTGGTTAGTCCTTTTCAGTCTGCGTTCGTTTCCGGAAGATCTATTCAGGATAATATCATGCTTACTCATGATCTTCTAATGAATTACCATAGAAATAACGGTACCCCTAGATGTGCTATGAAGATAGATTTAAGAAAGGCATATGATTGCATCAGGTGGGATGTTATGCTCATAACCTTGAAGAAGTTCAATATACCTAAGAAGTTCATTGACTGGATTAGTATGTGCATCACCTCCCCTAAGTTTTCAATCATGGTGAATGAGTCTGCCCATGGCTACATAGAAGGGAAAAGAGGTATTCGTCAAGGTTTCCCTCTATCTCCATATTTTTAGTTTTTCTTATGGAAGTCTTTAACTCTCTTATGCTCAATCAGGTAGCCTTGGGATTGTTCACTCTTCACCCTAAGTGTAAGGATACCATTGTTACGCATTTATACTTTACGGATGACCTTTTGATCTTCATGAATGGTAATGTGTAGTCATCTATCTCCCTAGCTACTGCTCTTGCCACCTTCTCTGCTAGGACTGGGTTAGTAGTGAATAACAACAAGAGCAACATTTTCTTATCTTCTGTGGGTAGTATTGCTTCATTTAGCATAAAGTCTGTTCTTGGTTTTGAAGTGGGATCCCTTCCTATAAGATATCTTGGCCTTCCCTTGCTATCTACTAGATTGAATCATTCTGATTTTTTGTCTCTTGTCGACCACGTTCTCACTAGGATTAAAACTTGGAAAGCTTGTGCCCTATCCTTTGCTGGTAGAGTACTGCTCATAAAGGCAGTATCGTTCTGAGTAGTATGTTGGTTTTTGGGACTTCATGTTTAATTATTCCTAAAAAATGATTAATTTCCTTAACGCCATCTTCAGGAAGTTTCTTTGGGCAGGTATTGATCTTATTTACAAACAACCAGCTGTCAAGTGGTATACAATTTGCCATCCCTATAAGGAAGGTAATATGGTTATCCGGTGCATTGAGACTACCAACATAGCAGGAAACCTACGTCACATCTGGGACATTGTGAGCAACAAGGATACCTTATGGGTTAAGTGGGTCTGCAAAAATCTCATCAAGAATAAAGACTTTTGGCATTTTAAGGCGCCTGCAGATTGTTCATGGTGTTGGAGACGTATTCTGGACCACAGAGTACGGCTGCCAAGTTCATTCTTCATCTGATTGGCAATGGGGATAACGTTAAGCTCTGTAAATACAAATGGCTCCCTCAAGGTAAACTTCTTGGCCTTTTTCCGCCCCAAATGACTTACGACACCTTGCACCATGTTGATGCTAAGGTTAGTAGTTGTTTAGTGAATGGTGAATGGTGAATGGATGCTTTCTCCCAATCTGTCTAATGCTCTTGGTAACTCTACTTTGGACATCATGAATTTGAGAACTGACCCTCTTATAGAAGACATATTGTTTGGACTGCGGGTACTTCCAGTGAGTATACCCTCAAAGATACTTATAATTCCCTTAGGAATCATAGAAATTGCACTGATTGGCATCAACTGGTCTGGTTCCCTAAATGCATTCCTATACATTGTTTCGTTGTTTGGCTTGCTCTTCATAGAGGTCTAAAGACCAGATACAAGCTTCTTTCTTGGGGTATGTCTGTGGATCTTATATGTGTGATGTGTAATATTGTGTTGGAGGATGATTTCCACCTGCCCTTCAATTGCTATTACGCCACTACTATTTGGAATAGGTTGCTGAGTCTCATGGGGTTAAGAGGTATTATCCATACAGATTGGGATGAGAAGATAAAGTGGTGTGTTCATCATTTGAAAGGCGCTAAGGATGTGGGTACCACCAGAAAGCTTTGTTTCAATGCCTTTTTCAACCATATATGGTGTGAGAGAAACAAAAGAATTTTACCCAAAAGTCTCTTTCTCCTGAGTTGATATTTTACAAAATTGTGGAGGAAGTAAAGCTCAAGATGGCTTCTTATTCTATCACTATGCCTGACAACAACGAGAATAGAGCCTTGTCTTCTATGTGAAGCTTTGAATCAAGCTTCACTGTCACTAGTCATCTTGCATGTACTTGGATAAAACCTTAGGCTGGGGAGGTAGCTATCAACACTGATGGCTCACTTACAGTTGTGAATGCTGGGTTTGGGTTTATAATCAGAGATGAGAATGGAGACCCTTTGGATGCAGTTGCTGGGAGCTCGAGACCTTTGTATATTACTTTCCACGAGCTTCAAGGTGTGGAAGCTTGGCTCAAGCTTGCTGAAATCAAGCATTATCCCAGAGTTTCACTCAGAACTGACTCAATGACTGCCACCAAGTACCTGTTGAATGATACTTCCAGACCCCCTTGGTACTTTCACCACATACGGGAGTCGATTAAGCGTCTTAAGACCAAGTTCTTAACTTGTTTTGTTTAGCACACTTATAGAGAAGCCAATAGAACAGCTGACCTATTTGCTAGTCTGCAACCAAATGGAGAATTCGTGGAAATCGCACCAAACTCGTTTGCCGAAGACTTAAAGAAGATAGTTTTTGAAGATGTTGTAGGAAAAGTTTATTTTCGTAGCAAGGCTAATAGCTCAGGGTCTTCTGTTTGATCCTTGTAGTTAAATTCCTACTCCCTTTCTGTTTTTCTTTTTTCCTTTTTTGTTTGTTCTTGCTGGTTGGGGTTTCCTTAACCCCTCTATTTTCCAAAAAAAAAAAAACACACATATTTATAGCAAATTTGTTTGTAAAATGGATTCAGTGTATACAAGCTTCAAACAGTTTCGTTATCTGAGTTAAATCCAGAAGAGCATAACTCCGACAAATCCTAATCAGCGAGGCAAATAAAAAATGATGGGGTGCAGTGACATGATTGGGAAACTGGTTGACTTATGGGGAATTATAGTGACGAGGCGCACTGGTGAGATATACTAATAAGGGGTTGAGAATAAAAAATACACCGGTGCCTTTTTTTTTTTTTGGTTAACCCAAAACCTAGTCCCATGCGTAAACTTGAATGTTTTTTTTTAGTTAACCCAAAACCTAGTCCCATGGGAAAACTTGAATTTTTTTTCCTTGCCATGTGTCTGCAAGTCTGCGAGCCTAGCGATGTTACTTTTGAGTGAGCATTGAGCAATATTTTGAAGCAACTCCGTCTTTCTTAGCTTGAAGTTAGTTTTCTAAAGGGATAGTATTGGGAGAAGGTGCATCCACGGTGAAGCTTTATTACTCAGTTATACTTTATAAAGGTAGGAAATGACAATGAGAACCTACCGAGTGGGTTTCATTATCTAGTATAGCCGTATTTTTCACTCTCCTTCGTCCCTTTCGTCCATAGTGTGTGGAGAGGTGGGGGATCGATTCCCACTAATAAGGGTCAGATTTTCCATTCTCTCTAATCTTATTTATGGGTAGAGCCCAGGTTTGACTTTGTTTTTAGAGATGGCAATATGATCAGTTGTGGGGCTAGTCCAACTAGATGGGTTTGCTCGGAGGATTGGGCCTTACCGCCAAAGGAAAAAAAAAAAACTAATATGTGTCTATATTATACTCTTGTGTTGTAGTTAAATATCATGCCAAAGATTTACATCGGACGATATTATTTTGAGAGATTTCAACCTGCAGCAAGATTTCTCCTAGCAATGAGAGGTCGTCCGCCGGTTAATCCTGACGACTCTTCAACTACGAACCCAGCTAATGTCATCAGAAGAACAAAAACAATCTCGGTGGGATGGGCCAGCCCTAAATTGGAATGAATTAAGATCAATACAAATGGTGCTGCCAGAGGACATCCAGGTTTAGCAGGTGCATGGTTCATTTGCAGAAACTCAGAGATAAGAACAGTTTTAGCGCTAGCGTAACCGCCCAAAATCACATTTGCCTTATCAGCTGAAACCTGGGTCATGCTTCTGGCCTCCAAAGCTACAACAGAGAGGCAGTGGACGAAAGTCATTTTTGAATCGGACTCGGAAAACCTCATGAGATTTCTTACATCTCCCGCGGATCCGCCTTGGTATATCGCAGGCATGATAACGGAGAATATACTTAGAATGCGCCAAATACCTCATTGTGTTATACAACATAATTATAGAAAATGCAACCAAGCAGCTGATGGACTCACTAATCACACAACTATGGAAGTCAGACGGGGAATTTATCAACAAAAACATAGGACCAGGTAATCCCACTATTTATTAACCAAATTGTAATAAATGATTCCATGAGTACTACTTATCCACGTGTAATCTCTCTATTAGATTAATAAAAATATATTATTATGATTCAAAAAATATGCCAAGGGATTAATGTTTCTTTATCACTTTCTAAAAAATGATATCACTTTTTCAACGACTATACATGCGATCATATATGCTCTTTCGGTTTTAAAAAAATACAATTATTTAGTTTCGTATTGTGATTAAGAATCCCAATTATTATAGCACTTTTTTATATTTTATTATAACATTTCCTTCATTCTAACTCTTAATTACTATAAGTAAAAGACACTCTCCGTCTTCTATATAAAGATGGAGAAGTGAAATTCTTTTAGAATAAATTTTCTTTTTTGTTTTTATAAATAAGCATTATCTTTATAATTTTATCCTTTATTATACTTCTAATGTTAAATATCAATTTAATTGTGATAATATTTATGCATTATAAATAAGGATAATATGTAAAAAAATCTATTTTAATATTAGAGTTTCGTCTATTTAACGTGACTACTAAAATCTAAAACTCCACCTTCATATATGGTATAAAAAATTTCAATGTTTACTGACAGTATTAATCCGGTAATCATAAAAATCGGATTCATTGATTAAAGATAATAAAATAATCCTTGGTCCACGTGTACTCTTGGGCATGTGTATAATATACATGTGCACCATACTATCATAATTAACTAAAAGTATGATAATCAATATCCACTGTGGCCCCTCACGTCCGGACATTAAGGTGATACACGTGATTTACGTAGAGTTGCATGTTTACACTAGTAATTAAACAAAATCCTTAATTTGATTATGGAGAGGTGCACATATTTTTGGTATACGGGCGTGGGGGTCTACGTGGGTTATTGATTGTCACTTTCTTCTTTAATTTTGTTAATAGGGTGCATGTACATATGTATGCTGTGGTTCACAGAGTATTATTCAGCATCTTCTACATCGTGATGTTCCAAGTGTTTTTCAATTAAACAAAATCTCAAAAAAATCAACTTAGACCTCGAAAACTAGCAAAAGAATCCCCATTGAATCCTTAAATTACATGTACAGTTCTTCCATGAATAACTTACCATCAAAAATACTTCATATGTAACTATTAATAAAATACATATGCTTTCAGATCTTTTTCAAGGGCACCAAATTGGCGACGACTGTCAATCTACCTTAATCATTTTGATCTACATACAAAAAAAGGAGTCACCCAATACTTTAATTTCATCTCCACTCACTAATTCGGAAATCAAAATTCCACGTCATATAATAAAATAAGTTTAGCTAGGTGTTTTCTTCTTTCTCATGTTTGACAAAGTCGCAATACATTGGCTGTGTCTACAATGAACTAGAGGCAAAAAAAGTGGTGAGAAAACGAAGACCATGCATGGCAGAGTATTTATTTACTTATTTATTTATCATACAAAAGCAGAAAAACCTCAAGCGTATTTACAGTTATGCAAGTTAAGCATAGGCCAAAAAGGAAGAAGTTTCCCTGTGGTTGCTGGCTCCCAAGTTTGTTTTAGCTTATGGCAAGTCTACTTTGGTTCCTATTGAATTTGTCCCCTTGTATATATATTGAAATTTCAGCTCCACCACTAAGTGTTTGCATAATTACCATTCCACTTCTTGTATCACGATATTGTAATCGGGCGACCAAAGTGAGTCCTTCTATAGGATAAAAAAAAAGTTGTTGTCCGTTATACAACATATTTTTTTGATTTTTAATCGATTCAGTTGAATTGGATTTGATTATTTTTTTTTAAAGTTGAATTGATAATCAGAGACTTACAACCACAACTATTGTGAGATACCATCAATTCGACCAAAACTTGAATTGGTCGTTAATTATTTCGAAAAGAAAACTCCCAAAAAACTCTAGTGTAATGTATTTTTTGCAATTTTGTCCAATTCGAACAAATTACATCGAAATTAATCATATTTTTCTAAAATTGGTTCGATAGTCAAAGAATTGAGGTCACCAATTATATTTAAACTCCACGAAATCTAATGAATTCGGTTAATTTCACCTTCAATTGCTTCAAATTAAAACAAAAAATTGAATAATGTGGTGTAAAAACAATCGTGGTATAAAACAAAAATAATTAGGAATAAATATATGCATTTCTAATTTGTTTACCGTCGCAAGATAAAAGATATTAGACATAATTAAATCATAACGAACTTTAACGAAATTTTCGATCGGCAGTCACTTCTGAGCAATCATCTACTTTAGTTTTTCATAGTGTAACATATACTGAGATGGACCAATTGATAGACACATTTTTTATGTCTGATTTGTCCTCAATTCTATGTATTATTAGTGCTCAATTTTATACTTATTATGGTATTTTATTTGTTTGTAGGGAAATAGACTTTTGTGGAAAAATTGGCTCAAAAAGTGATAAAGGACCCGAGAAAATTGATAAAGGCACCCAGAAAATTTATAAAGACCCAAGCAAAGTTATAAAGGCACCATTCTTCTTGATTCAAAAATTAAAAATGGCGGGAACATTTCTTTTACACAGAGAAGTTACCTGAGTAGATATGAAGCGAGATTTATGGGATAATATGCTTAATGATGGTGTTTTTAAATAGTGGTAAAAGGTTCGATACTCAGACTTGTAAAGATTCGATTTTTAAACCTAATTTTTAATAACTAAAAATAAAACAGATTAAAGTAAAATCGATTTCAAATTATGAGAAGGACTGAGACTAAGGATTCCACCATCAGCCAATTTTTCAAGTGATAAAAATCTTGCAACTCGTATATTCAGTTTATCAAAAATATTGCCAAAGTTAGGTTTTCAAAATAATAGTTTTAAATCGAAAGCATGAGACATCAAAAACTCTAAGCTCAGCATGACTCATCAAAAGAAAACACAACTAATTGATAAAAACCATCTTTTCCAATTTTAATTCAAAGCAAATAATAGTAAAAGAATTACAAAAAATAAATAAAATAAGAATTACCACTTTATTATTGGAAAAATAGCTCCTCCGTCGCCCCAGTGATGGTGATTAGCTCATCATATTGGAAACACTCTCAAAATAAGTTTTCATAGCTCAAAAAGTGTTTACAATGAAAAAATAAAAGTCGCACAGAAGAACTGATACGCTTACAAACGTTACATAGAGTGTTCTCTGTGTGATTGAAGAGAACAGAAATAAAATACGGACTCTGGCCGCTGCAGAAATATGAAAGAATAAGCAACGGAGAAAATGACAGTTCTCTGGAGCCTTATGTTCTTCGTGTTCTTCCACTAGGAGAAAATTATTTTCTTCTTGGAAATTTTTCGCACGTCTCTGGATGATTATTTTCTTCAATATCTTGGCTATTTATAGGATTAGCTAACCCTAGAAACCTTTCTCAACCGACAAGGACTCAAAGAAGAATCCAAAACAAACTCCAAATCTTGGTTAATCCGAAACCGAGAGTAACTCTTTTTTCCGCTGTATGCTCGGATTTTCCAGCCATTTTCACGGCGTAAAACTCTCTTGAATAGTGTGTTTATACCTCTTTAGATTGCTTTTTCCTTTTGGTAACTTGAAATCACCACAAAATCCCTTAAAACTCGTTTCAAAACTAATCCAGATACTCTTGCTTACGTGAAGAAATAGTTCCCGCCTCTTCCGGATTTTGAATTTGAAAGGGGGTGCCCCCAATCCAAAAGGTGGGTGCCTTTATCAATTCTTCCGTGGACCTTTAGTAATTTTTCCGGGTGCCTTTATCAACTTTTTGAGCCGATTTTTTCACAAATATTTATTTCTCAAAAATACCTAGAAAGACATAAAAACCCATAATAAGTATAAAATCGAACACTATCAAAATAGATAATCGAGCATAATTTAGACACAAAAATGTGTCTATCATTTAACTTGAAGAAACAACAAACACATGCTTAAATAGTCAAAGAGAAGTGTTTCACGCCATAAAAACTGGGCGGAAACCATGTTGCTGACCGGAAATATAAGTATTTGGAATTAAAGATAAACTCGAGTTAGATTATGTTTGGTTGTATCTTTGGGTCCTTATCAGTTAAGGAAAGTTTTTTAGGGTTTACTAAACCTATAAATAGCAAAGAGACAGAAGAAAAGAGGTAATCAGAGTCGGGAGAAAAGAAAAAAAAACAAAGAGAAGAAAAAACGTTGCTCGTGAAGAAAAAGAAAAAGAACACACCACACATAAAAACAGTCACATATACTGTTACCTTTTCTTTCTTCTTTACTTCGCTACAGTCGGTCCTTTACTCGACTATGCCAATTTCTCTTTAGCAATACAGAAAACAATGATTGCAACACTTATATCCGTAACTGTTTTATGTGTTAGTTTTATTTTTATTTTTGTTCATCTTGTAAACACTTTGAGCTATGAATAATTATTTTGAGAGAATGATTACTACAAGGAGCTAAACCTCGTTACTGAGACCACGAAGGAAGTCATTTTTCCAATAATAGAGTGGTAATATCTTATTTGATTAATTTTGCAATTCTTTTTATGTTTTTTACATTGAATTAAAATTGATTATATGATTCTTAATAAATAGTTGTGATTTCTTTTGATGGTTCATGCTTAGTCTAGGGATCTTGATGTTCCATGCTTTCGATTTACAACTATTATTTTGAAAATCTACTTATTGGCAATATTTTAGAATTAAACTGAATGTATGAGTTGCATAATTATTGTTATTAATTGAATCACTTAAAAATTGGTAAATTGTGGAATCTTAAGTCTCAGTTTTCTCTATATTCTTGAATCAACTTTTAACTGAGTTTCCTATTTTAGTATTTAAATTAGGTCTAAAAAAAATATTCACAAGTCTCAGTGAACGAACTAGTTTTATCAATTTTATTAAAACGACCAAGTTTTTGGCGCCGCTGCCGGGGACTTATTTTTAGGTTAGAGTTTTATGTTTATTTTTGTTTTTAGTAGTAGTTTTATTTACAGATTTTTATTTTTTTGTTCTATTTTACGTTTTTGGGTATTTATCTGTTTTGCTATAGGTTTTGGATCGAAAAGAAAGTTGAGCCAAAGATTTGATTATTTAAAGACTTGGAGTCAAAGATAAAACAAAAAGAATGGTAAAGAGAGCAAAGATTTTATTTTATTCTTAATTTAATTTTTAGGATTTAATTTTTGTTTCTTTTTGAAAAATTGTATTTGGAAATCTCTTTTTTTTTGTATTTTTTTTATTTTTGGACATTTTGGACACTTTGGGATATTTTTTTGGACTTTATTATTATTTTTTAAACCCTACTGAAGGGTAGTATTAAATATAAACTGCACAAGGAAGGACAAAAAATTACGATATTTTCTCGGCCCCTTGGGTTCGTACACTGACACAGGAGTCAGTGGCCCGAGTCAACTTCAGCGGTTCATCGCCCGTCTGGAAAGGGAGTAAAACTCGATCGACCCACGAATCTCCTGCTAATGGGTATATTGTATTCCTTCGTGTGCATATATACTGAGGACTGAATACAGATTTATTTTCTAATAAAGGGCAAGAACTGGCCATACAAGATAAGGGTTTGAATTTCATCACCGTATCCTTCTTGCCCGCTTTAAAAACATGTTACCAAACGTGAACCTAAACCTAAAATTTGACTAGAAAGAAGACCAATAGGGTAACGAGCTTATTTGATAATCTTTTGAAAGGATTGTATTGGTTAATTTGTTAGCTCAACTCAAGGATCAGGAAGGTTAATTTTAAGTTAATTCGCGCCTCCTTGTAACCCGAGGAAACGTGCCAAAGAAGTAGGGTGTTATTCAAGCTCCCTAATGCTTATCATGCTTGATACCTGTTGTAGGTGCATAAATTAATTATCTTATTTTCTACTCAATTAATAAATAATATAATGAAAGTAATGTTCGACCATCTATCACTGGACAACATGTACGCTTAGTCTCCAGATTGTATTCGGCTGAACCACCCTGAAATACACTCTCAAGGTGTAATTCAATCGAATGCTTTAGGGTTTGTAAATTTAGGTTTGGTCCTAGTAGTTAAACTCAGTACGCTCGGTCCACTTTCTAGTGTTTTTTTTACACGTGATTGGTCTACAAAACCCTCTGCAAGGTGTCACGTTCTTTACTTGTGTTAGACGATATCCCAACTCTTACTAGCTTTAGATTAATTAATACATCAATTTAGTTGACCATCTAAACAATTTTATAAATTCTATAACGCAATTAAACAAAAGAAAAGAATTAAAATAATAATGCAAACCAAATAGTCGCAACAAGAGCCAGGACGAATGCTCTTCCTCTCTGCACTACTACCTGCTTCCTTACACCTCCAACTAATTTTCTTTTCTTCTCTTCTGCTTTTCTCTGTAAGAAAAAGTTCTTAAAGTAAATTTCACGACCTCTATTTATAGAGGAGGTTCAATCACCGCCTCTCTTAGAATTTTAAGTTGAATAGAACTCTAGGAAATCTTTATCATAACACCGACCAAAAAAAATTCGTTATAGGTTAGGATTAAACTTCACAACCGCGTACCAACTGGGTCCATTTTCATCTAACTTGTATCTGTTTAAAACTCATGTATTTCTATCTAAATTAATCTCTTCCCTGACTTTTCTCTACAACTAACTCACCTTCCAAATAGACCCATCGATCAAGAGATACAGACTTTAACTAAATTTCATTTGTAAACATTGCTATGCGAATCGGGTGATAACTGAGTCAACTCAAATATATTTTCTTAAAAATTTTCCCTCTCTTCAATGATCATCATAATCTAAGTTCTGCTTCATGATTAAGAACCTTCCCTACTTTTGCAATGAGCGTATATCAAAAATAGAGGATTAGCTTTGACTTTGTTTTATTACTGATCAAATATGAACTCTAATTTCTAAGGCTTGGTTTTTATTTTACATTTGTTTTTTATTCTTCTTCACTCATGAGTAATTGATATTCCTTGTTTCCCCTGTTGTTTGCAGTTTGCATATTCTCTAAATGGCGTTTGCTTATACATCAATATTGATATTAGCGTTTGCAGTTGTTGTTCTCAAGCTTGTTGAACCAGATGAAATGATGGTGTTACCAATAACTCATGGAAGAAAAGTGGTTTGGTTGAATCAAATTCCCCGATCCAGAAATCCTTGTTCAGTCACACGTTCTATTAACACAAAATCTGTTACAAAATTCAAATTTAAATTCATTCACCCTCTTTTTACAGTATGAGAAAATTTTCCAATCTATTTCTCTATTCTTTAGCAGGAAAATTAGGAAAAAGATTTTCAAACCATAATCCTAAAAACGGTAACCACAATTCTATTAAACATAGCCCTAAAAAGAGGAAAATTAGGAAATACTACCTTCTCTTTTAACTCTCAAGCCTGTTTAGAGATATATCGGCTACTGAAGAAAATCTGAATATTCAAAATGGGAAAATTGTTACTGATCTTGTAAATCAACTCAGGAATGCAAGTTTTGAGAATACTGAAGATGGTGAGAGCATTGTTCACCACTTTGAAGATGGGAGTGGAATTATGAAGAAGAATTAGAACCGTATTTAATAGGAAAAATTGTTGTTGAAGGGAAGATGTCTCTTAAAGATGTTGAGAAACATATTAAGTTCACTTGGCCATTTCTTATTGAAGATGATCTCACTATAACTGAAGTTGAACCAAAAATTATGATTTTCAAGTAAATTGGATTCAATTAGAGAAAGTCTGGGAGGAAAGACCTTGGAGTAACGATGGGAACCTTGTGGTAATTCATGATTATTCCCCAGAGATAATCTACAAGAATTTGGATTGGGAACGTCAATGTTTTTAGATCCAACTAAAAATGATGATGTCGGAATTTATGAAGGAGAAGATTGTTAAGGAGATGGGGAAAATAATGGGTGAAGTCATAGCAGTGGAACCCCCAAACTGTATTCATGTGAATGGTGATCATATCAAAGTTTGTGTTAATAACAATTGGATACTCCATGGAGAATAGGTATATTAGTTGTTATTATGGAAGGAACCACTAGATGGGTTCGATTCTTTTATGAAAAACAACCTCACAACTTTTTCCCTAAATGTTTTATCCTAAAGCATTCTAAAGAAGGATGCAAAGAAGGTGAAATCCTTCTTCAAGCTACACATGCTCAACCACACATTTTTGGTATTCCTAATGCTGCTAGAAGAAAGGCTACAAATCAAAATAGAAGTCTTGCACCTCTTACAAAAGGGAATCAAAAGAAAATTGAAAAAGGGTCAAATTTTGTATGGGACCGTAGTCTTTGAGATTAAAAATAGAATTTTTAATGAAGATAATGTTGTTGTAAATGAAGATGTATCTGCCAGACTTGGTAAGAGACAAAGGAATGTGGAACCAAGTGCGTCCTAATCCACTTCAACTTCTATGAGTTTCTCTGGTAACACCTCTCGTCAACAAACAATAACATCAAGTTGTTTGTACCTAAAAATTGATTCTAGGCAAAACAATGTATTGTATAAGTACTTTATTTATATTCAAAAATCAAAATCGTACAAAGCCAGCCTAAAATATGATAGTAGCCGGTCCTCCCTGCTTCGGTCACAATGAGAGGAAATGGGTTGATCTTAGGGGAGGGAAGCAAAGAAAGTTGAAGGAATTATGTGTGTTGAATAATGTGTAGAGTTGCAGAACTATTGAGAGAAATCACAGAGCTTATGAAAATTGCAAGCTTGTTGTTGTTTTCTGAAATGGGTTAAGGAGCCTACTTTGTAACTTCCAATTCATGGGGTGTTGCCATGCCACATGTTGTTGTAACCGCCAGACCAAAACCCATGAATAATCCCCCACATGTATTATGATTTGATTTCTCGTAGGAATTGGTGGAGTCATGGACTCAAAGCATGTAAATCTTGTGTAGCATATTTGGTGTATGTATGTGCTATTCGCGCAGCTATGGTAAATAATGCTAGTACAAGCAAAGGTGAATGGTATAGCATCTACACAGGCATGACATGGTAGTAGGGACCCGGATGGAGCAGCAGCACCTCGCGTTAGCTATTCTACTCCTTTATGATTATTTTTTGCGTGACTTCTTTTGGCTTTGTTAGCTTTGTTGCCTTGTTGATGTGTTTGTGCTGGGAGCATGGCAATGGCTTGCCTGGTACTTTTTGGTGCCAAGACTAATGCCTATATGCCAATTGTTAGCATTTGCTAATACCATGACCATGACTATGGCCTATCTAGGGTTTCTCAGTCTTTTGAGATTTAGTTGTTTGTTTTTATGTTTAATTTTATGTAGTGCATATAGAATATTTTCAAGAGATTCAGCTGTGGAAGTTTGCAACTTGAAATTATGTTTGATACGACTTTGCAACTAGATGGTATGCATCTAGCTAATATTTTCATTCAGATATGACATATCCTCTATTCTGGAATATTTGTAATTTTGTATAATCAACATTTTCTGATTAGTACAGATAATTTGCATGGATGCATATGGAATAACGAGAGTTTATCCGGGTAAAACCCTAAAATTTTAGAGGCATATGCATATATAAAGAGATATAGAGCTATTTTTTCCATGATCTGAAGATGCATTTCTCAATTCTCTTGCGGAATGTGAGATAGCAGTATGTATTTATAATTCTAATACTAGGATAGGAATTTCATACATATTTATTTTATGCTTCTGCAGCTAGGAGAAAAGCAATATTTACAATTTTTTCCTTTGTCAAAATCCACCATCAACATTAAGTCCCCTGCTTAACGAGGAGAAGTAATGTTTCGTAGTAAGCAATAGGTGGTTGTACCAGTACTGAGGTGTTGGTGATAGCAACGACCACAACTCTTGCTGTGATGAAGGCGTGGCTGAGCTGCACATATTGAACTAGTCACAGGTTGAAGCTTGTCACCTTTCCCTTGATAATGGTCAACCATAGAGCTTTGGAGGAGTGCTGGGATGCTCTTGCATGTGTTAAACTGGTCATCGAGTAAAGCTTGTCAACTTTCTCTTGATAATGATCGGTCATGGAGCCTTGGTCAACAGTCGTGCTCAGATCCATTCTCATCGGGATAAATTCCAGGAAATTCCGTTTATTTGAACTTTAGGGTTTCCCACCTTTGCTTATTTAAACAAGTGGATGGCTCTAGCCATTTTCACTTCTATTCTTCTTGATTTTCACCTTCATTCTTCCCATAACTCAGAACAATCCAAATCATCGCAACATGTATGATAACAATGGTAGCTCGAACCAAGGTAGTTCTTATATCAACCGTACTACCTGGATTGCAAGCCCGATAAGTTTCTCTTCACTCCCAGGCTTTCATATGTATATGTGACTACAGTGAAAGCCTGAACATGATTTGATTGTTGTTTTTCATAGGTTTCTTGGGTTAAGAAGGTACCAAAGAGATATATAAGCACTAGGAGCTTCACGGCAATTGTAAGAAGCTTTCTTCCCCATTTTTCTTGGAACCGTCCACTTTTTTTTTTGCTGAACGTATTGTTGTTTGTTTGGTTGTAGCAGGAGATGGAGATTAGAAATGCTAGGATTAATAAAAATGAGAAAGTCGTACCAGCAAATAGTAGAGTAAATTGTGAAGCCTGCTTTAAGAGTTTATCCAAAACCATGGCTTCCCTTGCAAATGTTGACTCAAGCCTTCCCCTTCATGATTATCCCAACGCCGGGCTCCCCATTGGGTTAGAAATGGATTCATCATCTCGGAAGTACGAAGTAGTGGGAGGATTTGTTGTGCCAAAATACCATGTAGATCTCTACACAAAGATATGGAAGAAGTACGGGAATATTGCTACAACGGAGCTGGTGAAGAGTCATATTCCCATCCTTGTAACAGCCATCGCAGGACTCCTCCTGATTATTTCTGAAATGGATACTGCGCTTCCGTATACGGTTACAGACTTCAATATCCAGGAATGAGATGAGATGTTGACTACTTGTGAGGATCTCCATTTCAATGTAAACTGGTTGCGTCAGCATTTGGAGAGTGTCAAAGAGGCTCATGCAGCAGCTTTGGCAGAAGGGATATCCTTGAATGAAGAATCCTCTAAAATTGAAGAAATGGCTCGAAATCTTCAGACTCTTTCAGAGAAATATGATGAGAGGTTGGGAAAACTGCATCATCGCAGTTACCCGCTACTCTAAGATCTGTTTTAGGCTATAATATAAATAACAAAACATTCTTGTTATTTTTTTTTTTGGGTTTTGAATAACTTGAATAAAGGATGTTTCTGATGAATGTAATTGGTTTTGAATGCGAAAGTTTAAATATATGTTTTGAGTTATATCGGACTTGAGAAGGAGATGATAAGAGTGTTTTAGGCATAATATGCCTTGAGCCATTTACTGTTAATGACTGTCCCTACAACTTCTCCATTCATATTAACCATCTTGTAATACCCGCTTGGCATGGCCTTGGATATCACATAAGGCCCTTCCCACTTTGGAGCAAATTTCGGAGCGGACATATCTTGTCGAATATGCTTAGATGTCCTAAGCACCATATCTCCTACTTGAAATACCCATGGTTGTACTGCCTTGTCGTAAACCCTGGAGATCCTTTATCGATAAGTCTCCGCGTACTTTTCTGCTTTGGGTCGTCTAGATTTGAGTACGTCTAAATCCGCTACTCGAGAACTGGGTATTTTGGATTCATCCCTATAAACTCCAGTTGCTGCTGCGATTCTGGCTAATAGGACTTTAATCTCTGGAGGTAGAATTGTGTCGGATCCATATACAAGATAATATTGTAAGCTCCCTGTAGAACCCTTCGGAGAAGTTCTGTATTCCCACAAAGCCATAGGCAATTGTTTATGCCATGTTCTTGGATGGTCGTAAACAGTACGACTTAAAATTCTGATGAGAGTTTTGTTGGTGCTTCCAGCTTGCCCGTTCCCTTGAGGGTAGTATGGTATGGAGAATACCTGTTTGATGCCATACCTTTTGAGTAATTTTTACACATATTTATTTTCAAATGGAGTACCGTTGTATGGTACAATGTGTTTCGGTACCCCAAATATGCATATGATGTGTTCCTTGATGAAGGTTGTTATTGTTGCTTCAGTCGTACTTCTGAGAGGCACAACTTTGACCCATTTGGTGAAATATTCCATAGCAGTGAGTATGTATTCGTGTTGCTTTGATAAGGATGGAGTGATTTTACCAATGAGATCCAGTCCCCAGTTGTAGAATGGCCAAGGGCTGCTTACCGAGTGAAGAGGAAGGCAAGGTGTGTGGATGAGATTTCCATGGATTTGACATTGGTGACATTTCTAAACAAATGCAGCCGCGTCGTCTTATATGGTTGGGCAGTAGTATTTTTCATGGACTTGGAGAAATAATTTTCTCTTGCCTTGATGTTATCCTTCGTGTATTTCATTCAGGATAATCTGGATGTCTTCTTCTGCCAGACATTGCAATAAATCTCCACCAAAGCCTTTTCGGTAGAGTATTCCTTCGTGGAAGACAAATCTTTTGGCCTAAATTGGATCAAGCGTGCCGTTTCCCGCCTTTCTTGAGGTAGAATATTATCATGAAGGTATTTGATATACGGCTCCCGCCAGTCTCCTGAACTGTGTATAGTTAGTATTTCTCACTGTTGTGGCGCGGTTTGACAACTAGGGAAAGTCCCTGTAAAAACCGTGATTGAGCCTCCATGGTGGGCTAATAATAACCAAGACGTTGGAGACGTCTATATAAGGTTATTAACAGTGTCTGACCGCACATCTCACGGTGTACCTGACTAAGTCGCCCTTGTGCCTCATTGTCTCCCAGACATCTTGATAGGGATCCATCTGAATTTCTATGGTACAATATCCCATGCAATAAGAAGAAATGTTTTAAATCCTTAAGACTGACCTTATCTTGGCTATGCGAGTTGCTGAGCTCTTGGATGATAGGTGTCCTCCAGTCGTTGGTTTGTTCTTCATCAGTCTTGTCCATCCAGGTTGAGGGCATAGTATATCTCTATACGGTGAGAGTTGCTTCCGAGTCTCCAAATTGGAGTTTCAAAACTAGGGTTGCCAAGCAATCGACGTGTCTGTTGTTGGTGCGCCCCGTATGTATAATTGTTGACTCAACAAAGTGAGTTAAGAGCTTTTATGCCTCAGCTTTATACGAAGCTAGTGTTGCTTCCTTGATACAATATATGTCATTCATTTGATTCATTAGTAACTTCGAGTATCCTCTTATTTCAAGACGTACGGCTCTAGCTTGCTTGGCTAGCGATAATCCCAATAGAAAGGCTTCATACTCGGCAGAGTTATTGGTGCATTGGTAGTCCAACTTGAATGAATGCGATAATACTTCACCCGTTGGCGAAACTAATACAACACCGAATTCTCCAGTATTGTTAAAATCCAGGATTCTGGTTTGGCGAGTGAGATGTTTGGGAATTCTCCAGGTACATCTTCGTGCGTTGTAGTATCTTCTTCTCCTGGAAATGCTGCAAGTAAATCTGCGACCGCTTGTCCCTTTATTATTTTTGGTGATATATATGATATGTCAAACTCTGATATTTGTAGAAACCATTTTGTTGCTCGTCCTATGAGAGCAGGTTTTGATAGTAAAATTTTTATAGGTTCATCCTTGGCCATCAACACTACTCTATTTGCTAGTATATAATATCGAAACTTATGAACAACATGCACCAATGATAGGCAAGCTCTTTCGACCTTGGGGTATCTCATCTCTGCATCTCTTAATGTGTGACTGAGATAGTAGATGGGATATTCAGTCCCCATCTCGTCTTCTTGAGCGAATACTGCTCTTATATCCACTTCATTGAAGGTTATGTAGAGAAGTCATGGTTTCCCCGAAGTTGGAGATTTCATAACGGCTGGTGATAACAATAATTATTGAATTTTACGAAATGCGTTTTGTTATGTGGATGACCAGACAAAACTCGCCTCTTTAGTCAACAGGGGTATAAACCAAGCAACAAATTGAGCTAATACAGGGATAAGACGTCGAATATATGATAACTTTCCCATGAAGCTTTTAAGTTCCCTTACAGTGCGTGGTGGTGGCATGATGGTGATAGACTATGTTTAAGTCGGGTCCACCTTGATCCCTTCCGTTATTAACAGAAATCCCAGAAACTTCCCAGAGGATACACCAAAGGCACACTTCAGAGGGTTCATCTTTAAATGGTATTCTCGGCATCGCTCAAATACTTGGCTTAGGACATCTGCATGGGATGCTCTGGTTTTGGATTTTACTACCACCTCGTCGACATAGTCTTCTACTTGCGTGTGCATCATGTCGTGAAATATTGTTGTCATGGCTATTTGGTAAGTAACATCGGAATTCTTCAATCTGCAGGGCATTACTGTGTAATAGAAGTTCACGATGGGCGTTCGGAACACGGTCTTCTCAGCATCATACTTGTACATCTTTATTTGATTGTAACCACTATAGTTATCCATGAATGAAAATATGCCATGTCCACTGGTAGCATCCATGAGAATGACGATGTTTGGAAGAGGAAAGTCATCCTTGGGACAGGATTTGTTCAGTTTCCTGACACAACATTTTATTTGTCCATTCTTTTTCTTGACGGGTACAACATTAGCCAACCATGTGGGGTGTTGGATAGGTTTGATAAAGCCTGTCGCTAGCAACTTCTGAATTTCGATCTTGATTTGCTCTTCGACTTCGTATCTGAACTGTCTGAGCTGTTGTTTGACCGGTTTGGCGCCAAGAGCAACGTGTAGATGATGAGTGACTAGTTTGTAATCCAAACATGATATTTCTTCGTAAGTCCAAGCAAAAACGTCTTGATATTCCTTGAGTAAATTGACAAGTCCCACTTTTCTTCTGGCGACAAGTCTGAGTTGATCGAAACTGGTCGTAGATTTTCTTCCGTTCCTAGATTGATGGTTTCAAGCGTATCATCTGTAGCATCTGTACCGTCATGTAATTGTCACGGTGCGTCCTGGACCTCTTCATGATATTACTCCTCATTGTGGCTGCATATCTTTAGGTGGGGAGATTCTTCACATGTCTCCCCTGTTAAATACTAACAGTGATCGGAGGTAGACTATTATTCCCTTGTTGTTGCAGCTGGTTACAAAATTATGGCCTCTTTTAGCAGGTTGAGGGTTTGTGATGCTGGACGTCCCGTAATGATACTCAGAGGATCTGGCAGTTACTTCTTGTGGCCCGTCTCTTGCAGTGAATGTTGATGGTTTATCTGCTATCGATGCCCAGTCAAGTAACGACGTGTTGTAGACCATGTTGGACGGTTTGACAATATCATCTTCTGGTTTGAAGAACTCAGTATCATATATTGGAGTGTAGGGTGATGGCGATGCTACTATGCGTATGATTTTCCCGTCCAGCACCTCTTTCACGCATTGATGGTAGGTGGAAGGAACAACTTTGTTGTCATGTACCATGGGCGCCCCAGTACCATATGGTATTCGGGATCTTTCGTAATGACGTGGAATTTAACCTTGGATACAATGGGACCAACTTGTAAATTTAAATAAACATGGCCATAGGAATTAGTGCGATTACCTTCGAAATCCTTCATTAATATGGGATGTTGTATAATCTGGCTCTGTGGAACCTGTGCAACGTTGGGCGTCCTGAGTGTGATGATATTGGCATCTTCTCTTGTGTCAATAAGGGCCCTTTTAAATTCGGCCTCCTTGACGTGAGCGGTGACTTACAAGGCTCGGTTGTGACCTTCTTCGGCTATCATGTCCTCCTCACTGAAGGTGACGTTATTTATAGTTAGGCTATCCGACATGGATGTTTCTATTTCCATCGGTGACGACATCAGGTGTTTGTCCACGACTATGCGATTGAGAGCAGTAAAGGTATCGACACGTTGATCCTTGGAAAAGTGAAGAAGCTCGCATAGTTTTTCAATTAGAAATATGGCTTCTTGGTTTACTGGTTTTTCCGTAGTAGTAAAGCTCCCAATATTATGAGGCGGAGAATCACCAGTTGAGAAATCAATCCCTGGTCATGTGGATCCTGGGCCTCGTTCGAAAGCGGTATGACATCCTATTTCTTCTATTAATTTGACAAGAGAAGAGAATAGAGCACCTACCGCATCTTCCAGTCTTGCCAAAATTCTTGCTTGAGATTCTTGTTTTCGCATCAATTCAGCTAGAGTGATTGAGGCTTCGACCACTTCGGTAGCACCTTGGTGAGACGTGGGTTAGTGGTGCCATTAACTGCTAGAGAGGGATTGTGAGCATCACCATTTATGCTGACAAGGGATATATTAAAATATGGGGTAATTGAATCTGACCAAAGACCAACCATCTTTGAATATTTGGAAAATTGATTTTCAAATGGTTGGATAATTGGATTCGTGACCGAGAGATTGATTTCCCACTGTGGTCGCCAATTGTGTGTACCTAAAAATTGATTCTAGGAAAAACAATGTACTGTAGAAGTACTTTATTTAGATCTGGAAATCAAGATCGTGCAGATCCAGCCTAAACCACGATAGTAGCCGTTCCACCCTGCTTCGGTCACAATGAGAGGAAATGGGTTGATACTAGGGGAGGAAAGCAAAGAAAGTTGAAGGAATTATGTGTGTTGAATAATGTGTAGAGTTGCAGAACTATTGAGAAAAATCACAGAGCTTATGAGAATTGCAAGCTTGTTGTTGTTTTCTGAAATAGTCTAAGGAGCATATTTATAATAGTTGGGAATACACGTACTTTCTTTGTAAAATTATGGGATTAATGAAGAGATGGAAATCGTGGGGATAATGGCTTAACCGCCTTGGAATATTCGGGAAACCATGACTCTGTTACTCCATTAATCGCTTCAGTCTTACCACTACTTTATAACTTCCAGTTCATGGGGTGTTGCCATGCCACATGTTGCTGTAACCGCTAGACCAAACCCCATTTATGATTTGATTTCTCGTAGGAATTGGTGGAGTCATGGACTCAAAGCATGTAAATCTTGTGTAACATATTATGTGTATGCACGTGCTATTGGCGCAACTATGGTAAATAATACTAGTACAAGCAAAGGTGAATGGTACGACAACTACACAGGCATGACACGGCAGGAGAAATAACAGCTAGCGTTGCTGGTAAGGCAGGCGCTAGCTCTTCT
Organism: Papaver californicum; assembly: GCA_023531435.1. NCBI lineage: Eukaryota > Viridiplantae > Streptophyta > Magnoliopsida > Ranunculales > Papaveraceae > Papaver > Papaver californicum. The sequence goes on from JAJJMC010011514.1 coordinate 4,826,464, forward strand.
ACGCCTTTATGAGCTCTTTTTACGTGACTTCTTTTGGATTTTTTCCTTGTTGATGTGTTTGCGCTGGGAGCATGGATAGGACTTGTCTGGTACTTGTTGGTGTCAGTACTACTGTCTATATGCCAATTGTTGGCATTTGCTAATGCCATGGCCATGACTATGTCCTATCTAGGGTTTCTCAGTCTTGTGATATTTAGTTGTTTGTATTTACGTTTAATTTTATGCAGTGCATACATAACATTTTCAAGAGATTCAGATGTGGAAGTTTGCAACTTGAAATTATGTTTGATACGACTCTGCAACTAGATGATATGCATCTAGCTAATGTTTTCATTCAGATATGGCATAGCCTCTATTCTGGAATGTTTGCAATTTTGTATAACCAGCGTGTTCTGATTAGTACAAATAGTTTGCATGGATGCATACAGAATAACGAGAGTTTAGCCGGGTAAAGCTCTGAAATTTTGGAGGCATATGCATATATAAAGAGCTATTGAGCTAGTTTATCCACGATCTGAAGATGCATTTCTCAATTCTCTTGCGGAATGTAAGATAGTAGTATGTATTTATAATTCTAATGCTGGGTCAGGAATTTCATACATATTTATTTTATGCTTCTGCAACTAGGCGAAAAACAATATTTACAATTTTCTCCTTTGTCAAAAATTCACCATCAACACAAGTCATGCTGATCCAAAGAAAAAAAAAGGATACATAACCAAAGGTAATCTTTTTAGCTTTATCCCTTATTTTTAAAAACGGCATTTTCCTAAAACTTAAGTTATTTTCCAAATTAAAGTCCTCTAACCATCTTTATTAAAAGATGAAAATCATGTCTTGTAATGTTTGTGGTTTTGGTAACAAGATTACTAGGAATCATATTATAGATTTAATAAGGTCAAATGATCCAGATATAGTTTTTTTGATAGAAACTAAAAACATTACTAGGAAAATAAAAACTACACTTCTAATCTTAATTTTCCAAACATTTTTCTTTATGAACCTAATGGTCTATCTGGTGGTATGTTTTTGATGTGGAAAGATGGATTATACTTGCAAATCATGGATGCTAAGCTTAATATGATTCATTGAAAAATTAGAATGGATGCTAGAACAAATTATTTTCTTGTTACCTTCATCTATGGTGCTTTGGATGATAATATCAAGTTTGATCAACGGTCTTACATGATTAATGTCTACACTCAAACCAAATTACCTTGGGTTGTCATGGGTGATCTCAAATTTGTGCTTTTTCGAGATGAAAAAGAGGGTGGTAATCTCATTAGAAATTTTGTGTTGGATGATAATAATAGATTTTTAAACAATAATCGTCTTCATAGTATATCTTATCAAGGAAACCCTTTCACTGGGACTAATAGAAGATCAGGTTATGATCTCATTCTTGAAAGGATAAATAGATTTCTTTATAATATAGACTGGATGATCAACTACCCAAATTCTATTTCTTATCATCTTATTCTCTTAGCTAGTTATCACTATCCCATTTTGTTGGCCACTCATAGAATCCAAAAAAATACCTACAAGCCTTTTAGGTTCAATAGAATTTGGTTGAGTCACCCTTCCTGTAAGGGTCTCATCCAAAACAATTATACTTGTGATGAGTCTGGGTCAAATGTTTTTAGAGTCACTAGAAGTCAACAAAACACTAAGGTGGCTCTTAGAAACTGGAACCACAATACCTTTGGGAATATAAACACTGAAGTCAACAAAGTTAAGGCTCAAATTGAATCTATTCAGAGGAATAATAATATGATTCCTAGTGCTGTTGCTCTTAAAGAATTAGAAAAGAATCTGGTTTACTGGTTAGATGCTCAGGCTGATTTTTGGAGACAGAGAAATAAAAAAGAACATCTTAGGAATGCTGATAGGAACACAACTTATTTTCATAACAAAGTTAATTTTAGAAAGAAGAAAACCAACATAAATACTTTGCAATATTCTAGGGGTACTTGGCTTACTGAGAGAGATGATATTGCTAGTACTTTAAAAGATTATTTTTTAAACATGAATAGAACTACTTCTCCTAATACTCATGTTGATTACTTTGATAATGTTGTTCCTTGCATTTCTGAATCTGATAATATCATGCTTACTAGGATGTCATCTAGTGATGAAGTTAAATCTATCATGTTTAGTATGCATCCTTGGACCACCCCTGGTCCAGATGGATTTCCTTCTGGGTTTTACCAACAAATATGGCCTATTGTAGGAGATGACATAGTTATAATGGTACAATCTTTCTTCCACTCTAAGCATCTCCTAAAAAAAATTAATCATAATTTCACTGCTTTGATTCCTAAGAAAAATTATCTCACTAGTCTTGTGGACTTTAGGCAAATAAGTCTTTGCAATGTTACTTACAAGGTAATCTCTAAGCTCCTAACTTCTAGGCTCAAACCTTTGCTTAATAATATCATTTCTCCATCTCAAACTGCATTTCTTTCTGGTAGAGTTATTTATGATAATATTGTAATAGCTCATGAACACATTGATACTATGAAAAGAACTAAAAAGAATGATGGTTGGATGGCTATTATTCTTGATATGTCTAAAGCCTTTTCCTTGAAAAGTTTGGGTTTCTGTGATGATTTGTGTGATATGATTGAACAATGCATCTCTACAGTCACTACTCTATATTGCTTAATAGCTCTCATGGTGAAATATTTAGACCCCAAAGAGGTTTAAGACAAGGGGAGCCTTTGTCCCCTTATCCGTTTATTATGTGCATGAAATCTCTCTCTAGAGCCCTTGCCACCGCTGAAAAGAATGGCCACATACATGGCATAACTGTGTCCAAGGATAGTCCTAGTGTTTCTCACCTATTTTTTTTGCAGATGACTGCCTAATTTTTATTAAAGCCAGCTCTAATGAAGCTACTCACCTTGCTAAGATCATAGAACAATTTAGTAAGTACTCTGTACAATCTGTTAACTTTGATAAGTCAGGTATTGCTTTTAGTAGCAAAGTGCAAAATTCAGTAAAACAGAACATTGCTAGTATTTTGAACATCAAAAGGATGGCTTTTCAAGACAAATACCCAGGTGTTCCTCTGATTTTGCAAAAAAGTAAAGTTGAGTCCTTTTCTCATCTCATTGATAAGTTTTCTATTAAGCTTGCAGGTTGGAAATCCAAATTTCTGAATCGTAAGAGAACTACGACTTAATCTGTTTTGGGTACTTTAGCGAGTCATCATATGCCTGTGTTTAAAATGCCTAAGAAAATTATTGATGAGATAGATGTTGTACAAAGAGACTTCTGGTACAACAAAAAAAAATGGAAAGGGTACTTACATTCAAAGTTGGAAAAACATAGTTTTACCAAAATACTTAAGAGGCTTAAACATTAGGCAGTTGTCATTCTCAATCAATCTCTCATTGCAAAACTTGCTTGGAGAATGCTAGAACTACCTGACTCTCTACGTGCTTCTATTCTAAAAAGTAAAAAATTTAAGTCTATTAATCCTCTGAATGATCTTCTGAACAAGCAGGGAAGTTGGATATAGAGGGGCATATGTGATGTCATTGAGATTATTAAGAAGTATTATTGCTGGAAGGTGGGAGATGGATCCAAAATTTCTATTTGCAAAGATAACTGAACTCCATCTCTTACTGGACCTCCTAAATCTGAATATGTTTTTGCAGATCTTAAATTTGTCTCCCAACTCATTAACCAAGATACTAAGTCCAGGAACCTTGTTACTCTTCAGGATCTTTTTAACAATCAAACAGTTGAAGCCATTAAGAGCATTAGAATTCCTTTCTCAGGTGTAAATAAAATAAGATGGGCACCTGCAAATGATGGAAATTTTTCTGTCAAAACTGCTTATAGAGCTATCTTAAATGATACTACTGAAGTTTCCTCCCTGACTATTCCTATTAACTGGAAGTCTCTATGGAAAACTAAACTCCCAATTAAGATCCAACACTTTCTTTGGAAATTAATTCATAACTGCTTGCTTGTTAGAAAAAAAATGACTCTTATTGCTTTATGATGTGGGAAATATGGAAATATAGATGTGTTGTGGTGTTTGATAACTTGCAGGTTCAAGATGGATCAATAATAAGGAATATATAAACTCACATGTCAGATTGGCAAAGAGTGCAAGCTAATATAATAGGAAGAAATAACATTTTTATTCCCTTTTAGACTCATTACTGGAAACCACCTAGTCCAAATGAAATCAAATCAAAATTAACTTTGATGCAGTTTATTGTAGATTTACTAATAAATCTAGGTTGGGACTAATGGCTAAAAACTTTGCAGCTGTATCCAATGGAACTAGAAGTGTGCCAGAACCAGCTGTAGGTCCTGAGTAAGTTGAAGCATTGGCCGCCATGGCAGTAATAAGATGGGTAATAGCTGAAGGATTCCCAAATATTCATTAGGAGGGAGATAGTCTAGAAGTAGTCAATATCATTAATGGGAAAGTTGGAGCAGTAAGCTGGAGGAACAATAACATTATACAAGATTATAAGTTTTTGTTAAGAAATTTTGAGTCATGGGAACGTAGTTATGCTCACAGAGATGCAAACAATACAGATGACTTACTAGCAAAACATTCTTTATCTATCTTACTAGTAAAACATTCTTTATCTATCTTATCAGTAGAAGAGTGGCAGAATTCTATGCCATATTGGTTGGATTCAGCTTTGGATGATGATATCCAAACTACGTAAATGGAATTTATTATTAAAATTTTATCAATAAATCAATTCTTTCGTATTAAAAATAAAATAAAAAATCAAGAGCTACACAACGTCACCTCACTTCTTCATCTCATTAGCATCACTGCCAGGATCATTATCTCTGCCATATCCATCATCTTCGATATACTGCCATCATAGTTCAATAGTCACCACTAACCCATATACTCAAGCTCTGCCATTATCTTCTTCACATGAACAGCATAATCAGAACTGAGCTCAAACCACCATCATCATCGTGATCAACATCGTCACCATTCAAGATCTCTGCCATCATTACTCGAGCTCCTCTCAAGAATCACCATTACAGAATCATCACAGCGTCTCCACTAGTTTCCATCATCGACTGTTATCACTGAATCCTTACTCAAGATCCCACTGTCATCTTCATCACTGCTAACAGTGAATCACTCGAGCAAAGCTCACCACAGCCACCACCATTAATAGCCATCAAGCTCAGCTGCAACTACTCGAGTCCATCACCTCTCTGCTGTACTCACAGTATATTATCAACTCAACTCTCGAGCATCAACAATCTAACAACGAAAACACTCCTACTTGATTGTAACGAGACCACCATTCATCACTGACAGCCTGAAGCCATTAACGTCACCGTAAAGCTCAGCCAACAACCTCATCATTAATGGCATAAAATAACCCCATTGATCACCGATTCTTCATCAACTGCCATTAATGATCTTTTCCATTATCAACTCACTTGGAGCTCAAACTCCATAAAAAGCAACTCCATCTTTCATCAACAACCAACCCAATCTTCACGGCTCCATCTTCTTCTATCACAGCGTCATAAAACCCTCGCTTCCATGACCGAGAACTCACATCACAGATGCGTGAAGAACCCTAATTTCACGATGTGTAACTGGGAGAAGATAAAGTGGCAGCCCCTAGTAACTAGGTAGGTGCTGATATAAGTATTTAAAAACTGGCATCCTGAACGAAAGTCGTTGGCGCTTTTAATAATTCCTTGAAATATGTATGCCCCTTAATGTACGATGGGTTGCAAATAGCAGTTTCCTTTGAAATGACCATTTTACCCTTAGTTTTTGTTTTGCTTATAACTTTATCATACAAAGTCAAAATCATTCTTTCGCTGTTGGCATCGTTTCTTCGTTCTCTACGTGATAATAACAAGAAATTTGGGATTTGGATGAGTTAAACATGGTCTTTTACCCTTCTTCACTTGTAGCACTTCTTTTGATGATTCCACCTAATAAAAGATAATTAAACAAAAACAAACGTAATATACAATAATTCACAAGAAATCTAACAAACAAGTACATGAAATTAACACTCTAAATATGTAAAATATACATTTATCAAATTCCCCCACATTTAGCTTTTGCTAGTCCTCGAGCAAACTATATATCCTAAACTAACCTAAAATATAACAAGTCCCTTTCGTTGAGGACACGGTTACACTTAGCATGTTCAACAAGCCTTTCAACCCCTATGTGTCCCTAGTGGACGAGTTATAGTCTCGTGAGGGTTTACAAGAGGTATACCCAGAAAACCTTGAATACCAACTTTCAAATACTTCAAATTCACATGTATCCAAAGAGCTATGAGGACATAAAGTTTCTGACACTAATAATAAGAAGTTAGAAATTCCAAAGAACATTATTCTCATGCTTAACTCTTGAGTTAGGATAAAACCACCATATAAAATAACCCAGCCTCGAGAGCGATCGAATAAGCATTCTGCTTTGGCTTCTGCCTCACCAATAAGGTTTTATGAAATTGCACTTAAAAGACGAACTTTATGGTTCTTATGTGCGCAGGCAGGAGTGAAGATAGAAATCCTGCACACGTTGAATGGTGGGAAGGAAAAAAAAAAACCTTCTGAATCATATTTTGTTATCTTATAGAAACGTGGGACAAAAAGAACCTTTTTTTTTTCTAATTTCTGACGATCGCTAAGAAAGAAAATCAACCACTATGCAAGGGTGGGAATGCTAACTTACCTTGTCTCCCGATCTACAATTAGCACCACTCTCACAACATCCAATAAAAACGTCTTCAACTGTTGATGATGAATTCTTGAACTTCGTAAAACCTTGACAGTTATAACTTTTTTCCTCAATTCCTTGTTGCTTGAAACTTCTTTATAAATTTCTTCTTCTCTACGGTCTTATTGAATGAATACAAAAAGAAATATACTATAAAGCACTATAAAAAAATATTTCTTATTTCTTATTTTATTTATTTTTTTGATGATTTTTTTTAACTCAAAATACAACTGGAAATTAAAATGAACAATGAAACTACTATGGTCTTGGATAAGGACTTTACCACTTGGTTCTTCACAACTTGTATTGTTTCGATATCATATACTTCATGAACTCTCATCTTTTAAATTTCTTCGCTCTTGTACATAAGTCTTCAACATGTATATATAATTTTGCTTTTTGTCTTGTTGTTTCACTTGAATCTGGAATTTTATTCTTTCTTGTACCATTGATTGTAAACCTTGAACGTCTTCAACTTTCCTTCGAATTTGTGATGATCCGCTTGTTAATGATAATGGTGTTTCTACGGACCTGTTGTTTTCGAGAGAGAGAGAGAGAATGGTGCTAAATGCAAACAAGATTACAAGAGACGTTATAAGTTAGCAATTCTAATGGCACCCTCATGATTGATAGAATTAGCGCTCAAGAGATCAAAAAGTAGTGCTGAAATTGGTGCGAAGTTGGCTAGCTTATCATGCTACCCGGAATTTATGCAGATGAAACACTTTAAACATAAAATATTTAGACAGCTACAAAGAATTGAAGGTGTAGTGCCTCACTCATATATGGTAGTCTCCAATAATGATTGATCAACTTCTCTAATATTGTATTTTTTCTGCACCTAATTCCATACTGGCGGTTTAAGTCCCTTTTTGTCAGTTATTGCCTCTCAACAACTAAGAAACCCGAATATAATTCTATAATACTTCTAAGTTCAATTATTTTGGTAAGAACTATGTATGGAAAGTTAGATAGAAGTATACCAAGTGACTCTAAAATGTCTAAAAGTTGTAAGTTTTTAGAAAATATGTACAAAAAAATTTAAAAAGTTAACCTACAAAAGTGGAAACTCTAAGTAAAGACTAAAAACTTTATATGCTAAATACTCCCCAACACTTAAACTTCACATTATCCTTAATGTAAATTGACTCCTCCAATGTAAAATCAAGATGGGAAATTCCTAATTTAATATGCAAAACGAATAAAAATCAAAAGATAAATATAGAAATACAAAACCAATGGGTTGCCTCCCATTCATTGCTTGGTTTAAATTCGTCATCCCGACTCTCTACCCTCCCGTATTACTCCTCAAGAGGGAGAAAATCTTCAAGTCTAATCATATCTACATTCTCCGTAGAGAAGTTTTCGTAATAAGGTTTAAATCTTTGGCCGTTAACTTTAGAAATTATTCCAGTTTTCAAACTCGTAATCTCAATTGCACTATGAGAAAAAACATTAGTAACAACAAATGGTCTAACCCATATGGACCTTATTACCAGGAAATAAACGAAGACGAGTATTAAATAAAAGGACTTTTTGTCACGCAATAAAACTCTTTCGAAAAATCATCTTGTCGTGAAAGAGCTTAGTCTTCTCTTTGTATATACGAGAACTCTCGTAAGCATCGTTACAAATATCCTCTAGCTCATTAATTTTTAGTTTTTTATGTTTTCTTGCTTCGTCATACTCCATGTTGCACATCTTTACCGCCCATAAAGATTTATGCTCAAGTTCAACCGGGAGATGACAAGCTTTGCATAAACCAACCTATATGGAGACATGCCAATCGGTGTCTTATATGCCATTTTATATGCCCACAATGCATCTTTGAGTCTTAAGCTCCAGTGTTTTCGTGTAGTATTGACGGTTTTCTCTAGAATAAACTTAATCTCACGATTTGATATTTCAGCTTGCCCACTAGTTTGCGGGTGATATGGTGTACCGACCTTGTGAGTGATGTTGTACTTCTTGAGTAGAGCATAGAAGGATTTTTGAAAGTGTGAACCTCCATCAATGATAACCACTCTTGGTGTACCGTGTCTAAAGAATATATTTTCCTTCACAAACTCACAAACAACTTGAGAATCATTAGTAGGTGTGGCTTTAACTTCCACCCATCTCGACACATAATCCACAACAACAAGTATATAAAATTTTCCACACGAATTAACAAAAAGGCCCATAAAATCTATTCCCCACACATCGAATATTTCTACAACAAGAATCGGTGTGAAAGGCATTTGATTTCTAGCACCTAGATTGCCCGTTCGTTGACGTCTATCATAAGATTTGCAAAAGGCATACACATCCTCAAATAGGGTGGGCCAATAAAAGCCACTCTCAAGGACTTTGAGAGAGGTACGTTAAGAACCAAAGTGGCCGCTATAAGCATAAGAATGGCAAAAAGATAGACTGGATTGAAATTCAGAGTTAGATACGCACCTGCAGATAATATGCTCAAGACTATTTCCACAAGTATGGCTCATCCCACACATATTGCTTGGATATCTTCTTAAGATTTATCTTTTGAAAACTAGAAATTATACTAGGTACCTTCCTTGTAACCAAGTAGTTCACTATATCAGCATACCAAGGTGTTGAATCTTCTATTAATAAAAGTTGTTCATTTGGGAAACGATCATGTAAAGGAAGTTCTTCCTCGGAAACAACAAGTCTGTTAAGATGATCTGCCATTGTATTCTCAACACCTTTCTTGTCTCTAACTTCAATACTAATTCTTGCAATAACAGAATGCACTGTATAATTCTTGGCTTAGCTTCCTTCTTCTTCAATAGGTACCGAAGTGCTGCGTGATTAGAATATACAATAACCTTTGTACTTACTAAATAAGATATGAATTTCTCTAATGTAAAAGCTATAGACAATAACTCTTCTCGGTGGTAGAATAGTTGATTTGTGCATCGTTTAGGGTCCTAGATGCATAATAAATCACGTGTGGACGCTTGCCCACTTTCTGACCAAAAACAACTCCAACGGCATAATCACTTGCATCACACATCAACCTCAAATGGGAAACTCCAGTCAGGTGACTTAATAATTGGTGCAATAGTCAACAATTCTTTCAGTTTGTCAAAGACATCCTTACACTCCTGGTCGAAGTTAAAGGTAGCCTCCTTTTGCAACAATTTACACATTGGCATTGAGATTTTGTAGAAATCCTTCATAAACCGTCAATAAAAACCTACATGACCAAGAAATGAGTGAATCTCCCTCACTGAAGTGGGGTATTGTAAGTTTCTAATCAAGTCTATCTTTACTTATTTCACTCCGATCCCTCAAGAGGACACAATATGACCAAACATTATACCATGGTTGACCATAAAGTGACATTTCTCCCAATTAAGAACAATCCTTTTTAGAACAAGTTTAATATTTTCTAAGCAAATATCAAAAAAATCACCGTGAACACTAAAATCATCCATAAATACCTCAATGATGCGTTCCACGTAATCAGAAAATATACTGACCATACACCTCTGAAAAGTGGCAGGTGCATTGCAAAAACCAAACGACATCTGTCTATATGAAAACGTACTAAAGGAATAAGTAAAAGTAGTCTTCTCCTGATCCTCCGGTGTAACAATCGAATTCTAACCCGAATAACCATACAAAAAGCAATAATATGAATGTCCCGCTGACCTCTTTAACATCTGATCAATGAAAGGAAAAGGAAAATTATCCTTGCGGGTAGCCGAATGAAGCTTTCTGTAGTATATGCATACTCTTCATGCTGTTTAAACTCTTATAGGAACAAGTTCGTCATCTTTATTTCTGACAACGGTAACTCCTGACTTCTTAGGTACCACCTGTACCGGACTAACCCATTTGCTGTCATAAATTGGTAAAATCACCCCGCACTTAGCAATTTGAGGATCTCTTTCTTCACGACCTTCATCATCGAGGGATTAAGCCTACGATGAGCATCACGTACTGGCTTGATGTCATCTTCCATTAAGATTCTATGCATGCACATGGATGGACTAATGCCTTTGATATCAGTAATTGTCCAACCAATGGCCGTTTTGTGCACTTTCAGAACCCCAATCAAGCGTTCTTCTTGTACTGCTGTGAGATTCTTTGCAATAATGATTAGAATCTCTTCTTCATCACCCAATAGGCATACTTTAAGTGATCAGATAGAGATTAAGTTCTAATTCAGGCGCCTTCACAACAGAAGGTAAAAGAACTTCATTAGTTATGGGTAAATAAATATATGAGATATTGCCCGTTTTGGCTTCTTGTGATGCTGTTAAGGAACCATACATCTCCACCAACTCTTTAGAAATTTTAACGTCCAAGTTAGGTAGGCCATGAACGTCCAAATTTATGATTTTTCCTAACATAACTCCGAGATCATCTTCGTTTCTCAAATCAAGCATTTGCTGAGCTAACGAATAGATAACATCAATAGAAAAAACAACATGGACATCACTTGGATAGCGCATTGCTTCAAAGATGTTGAAGTTTATAATTTCTTTAACAAACTCCATAGTAAGTGTCCCGCCATCGACATCAATCTTCGTCTATGCAGTCTTCATAAATGGTCTCCCAAGAAGTAACGAAATAGTGAACTATTTTCTCTATTATGCATATCCACAACATAGAAATAAACCAGAAAGATTAACTTATTCACTTGAACTAACACATCTTCCATGAGTCCCTTACGATATATGTTAGACTTGTTTGCCAATTGAACGACAATCCATGTCTCCTTTAATGGCCCGAGATTTAAAGAATCATAAATATCAGCTGACATAACACTTATAGATGCTGCTAAGTCGAGTAAAGTATGCTCAAACCTCTTGGTACCGATAGTAATTGGCACTGTGAAACCTCCAGGATCCGTACACTTCGCAGGAATCTTCTTCAATAACATAGCTGAAGCATTTTCGCCCACTTGGGTGACTTTATTAGGAAACAACTTATCATTCTTCGTACACAAATCCTTCAAAAATTTGGCATACCTGGGTACCGTTCTAATGGCCTCAATAAATAGAATGTTGATTTGCGCCTTGCTGAAAATATCCATTATCTTCTCATCTTGAGCTTGCTTCTTTGACTTGGAAAAACGACTAGGAAAAGGAGGTGGTATAGTAAAGGTAGGAAATGTGTCCTTAGGTTGGCCAGTTGGGGTTGGTTTTTCCTTAGGAATTGTTTCCGCCTCTACTTCCTTTTATAAGTCGCCACTACCTTCTTCTTGCTAATTTGAATCTTGTACTTGCATTCCACTCCTTAGGGTTACAACATTGACGTCTCTTGGGTTCACAAAAGGTTGTGATGGCAACTTTGTCGAAGTATGTTCCTTTATTTGATTCATTTCTGTAGACAACTATCTCATTTAAATTTGAAAGTCCTTTATAGCCATAACTTGTTTCTGTAGAATTACATCCTGATGCTGAGAGTTTGCTTTATGTTCTTGAGCATTCGCATCTTGCTTCTGCATCATAACCTTCATCATCTCTTATAAACTGGAACTCTAAGTTTTTTGTTGAGGCTGAGGTTGGAATTATGGTTGTTGAAAACCACTATGTCGCCTATAAGCTGGTGGCATAGGAGCTGCAGCTTGCTTGTTCGCATAACTAAAATTTGGATGATCTTTGCAACCTGGATTGTAGGTATTAGATTAGGGGTCGTACCTTGGCCTATGATTAGGGAACATAACATTCACCTCTTCGGCCTCTTCTTCATAAGAAAGGATGATCACTGCAGCCATTCTTTATACCACCTTCTCTATGTTGTTCATCCTTTGCTCTGATTGTGAAGACTCTGCAATCTCACTTACTCGTTTGATATTTGAGTTATTTTTGGTATAGAATTATTGAGCATTTTAAGCGATACGTTCAATCAAACTAGTTTCTTGTGAGATCGTCTTCTCAGTAAGTGTACCTCCTGCGGATGCATCAATCAAATTTCTCTGTTCTGGAAGTAATCCTTCGTATAAGTATTGAATGATGAGTGTTGGAGATATGTTGTGATGTGAGCATCTTGCCACCAATCGTTTGTATCTCTCCCAATATTCATAAAGAGACTCTCCATTAATTTATAAAATGCCGCTAATCTCTTTACGATTAGATGCCTCCTTGGAAGCAGGAAAATACTTCTCCAGAAATAGCTTTTTCATTTCAGCCCATGTTGTAATGCTCCCTGGGGAAAGGTAATACAACCATTCTTCTGGTAAGTATGTTAATGAAAATGGAAAGGCTTGCAGCATAGCCATATCTCTGTCTGTGGTTGCATGCCTCAGACTTGTCTTCGTGTTATGGAACATCTAAAAAGATGTCGATTTGGGTTTTCGCCTGCATGTCCCTTGAACTTTGGTAGATGATGAATTAGATTCGACTTCATCTCCACTTGGTTAGTTATTGTGATGCACAGTGATTGTGAATCTAAGCATGGAGAGGTTAACTCTCCCAGCTTCTTCTCAGGAGGTGGAGGATCTTTCTCGTCCCCTGAAATAACCATCTTTTTTGTAGAGGGTGCTTGTAGTATTGTCCCCTTGCGAGTTTGAATTCCATATCTCGGGTAATCCCAACGTTTGGGTGCCAGAGATCAAGTACCTGAAACCAAAATTCTAGAAAATAAAATCTAAAAAAATAAAATAAATAAATATATAAGAGATTTTAAATAAAGAAAACTAAAAATAAATAATTAATTAATCTAAAAAAAAATAATTAAATCTAAGAACTAGAAAATAAATTAATAAAGTAAAATTAAAACTAAAAATTACCGACTGCTCCCCGGCAACAACGCCAAAATTTGATGTGTGTCGTAGGTGCACAAATTAATTATCTTATTTTTCACTTAATTAATAAAAAATATATTTGAAATAAGGTTTGATCCCTCGAAGAGCAAGGAGTTTTAGTTGATGAAAAATGTCACAAAGGGGGTTTTGTAACACATTTTAAAGTAAAATAAATAGCAAAATAATTTAAGATGATTAGGTTGTAATCAATAAAGAGAAATATGACTAAATATTTATTAAATTATTATATTTATCTATTTATTATTAATCACAAATTATCACTAACCGTAGGATAACAAGTATGATTAGTTATCCCTAAAAATTCTTTATATCACTGGACAATAGGCACGCTTAGTCTCCAGATTCTATTAGGCTGAACCACCCTGAAGTACGCTCTCAAGGTGTAATTCAATCGAATGCTTTAGGGTTTGTGAATTTAGTTTTGATCCTGGTAGTTAAACTCAGTACGCTCGGTCCACTTTCTAGTGTTGTTTTTACACGTGATTGATCCACAGAATCCCTCTGCAAGGTCTCACATTCTCTACTTGTATAAGACGTCATGATACAATTACGGATATCCCAACTCTTACTATCCTTAGATTAATTAACATATCAATTTAGCTGGCCAACTAAATAATTTTATAAATAATCTTAAACATTAATTTTAGTTAAAACGAACCACAATTATGTGAAGAACTCAAAATAAACTTTTATAAATAATTTAAATCATATTTAGAAATAGGAAATCATCCTCAATCAATTAAGAAATTAGCTAGATATATTAAAATCTATAACACAATTAAATAAAAGAAAAAAAATTAAAATAATAATGCAAACCAAATAGTCTTAACAAGAGCCAGGACGAATGCTCTTCCTCTCTGCACTGTTACCTGCTTCCTTACGCCTCCAACTAATTTTCTTTTTCTTCTCTTCTGCTTTTCTGTGTATGAAGAAGTTCTTAAAGTAAAGTACACAGCCTCTATTTATAGAGGTTCAATCACCGCCTCTCTTAGAATTTTAAGTTGAATAGAACTCTAGGAAATCCTTATCATAACACCGACAAACAAATTTTCCGTAATAGGTTAGGATTAAACTTCACAACCGCATACCAACTGGGTCCATTGTCGTTATAAGTACCAAAAATCTACCACAGCAACCCAAGTTCGTCTCAATCCCAGTAACCAAGCCCACAACAAAAGCATCTCTTGTCCACAAAAAAGCTCACCATCTCTTGTCCGTAACACAAGCATCTCTTGTCTATAACACTCAAACCCAAACCTGTAAGCCAACACCATTTTTTCCCGCTCACTTTCATCATTTGAATTCCTAACATTACACTCATATTATCAAGCCTAGCAATATTTCGTCCGCAAGCCATTCTTACCCGTAGCTCAAGCCCGTTTTTTCTACAACACGAAGATTCATCTTGTCCGCAACACCAAGTGAGTTTATGTCCGCAACACCAAGTGATATGACCGCACCAACCAAGCACTGATGACCGCACCACCATTTTCCCGTGTCCGCACCACTATTTAGCCCGCAAGCCCGTACCATTTTGTCCGCACCAAAATTGGACTAAGAACATTTAAGGATAAAATCAATATCGATACGTGGCGGATTTCATCGACACATGGAAAAATGTGATGTAACATCATCGACATGTGACGGACTTCATCGACACATGGAAAAATGTGATGTATCATCATCGACACGTGGCGGACTTCATCGACACGTGGCAAATGAGCATTTATGGTAAATGTCATTTCTTCCATCCCTTTATAAACAAAGGCAAATGTATTAGAGAGATAACTTTTGGGGGATGGGTTTGGCAACTTGATTACTTCTGTAACCTATGAAAATGAATAAGAACATCAACTTTCATGACCCGTGGGTATAGGCATATCTCTGCCGAACCACGTTAAACCTCTTGTGTTGATTTCAATTTGATTTTTTGTACCATCTTGATTTCATTTTTTAGTTGTGGTGAACCATGATTATGGAAATCCTGGGAAACGAAGTCATAGGCACGCAGGCACCACAGTCATATAACTTGTATCCGTTTAAAACTCATGTATCTGTATCTAAATTAAACTCTTCCCTGACTTTTCTCTACAGCTAACTCACCTGCCAAACAGACCCATCGATCAAGAGCTACACAGTGTCACCTCACTTCTTCATCGCGTCAGCATCACTGCCAGGCTCATTATCTCTGCCATATCCATCATCTTCGATATACTGCCATCACAGTTCAATAGTCACCACTAACCCATATACTCAAGCTCTGCCATTATCTTCTTCACATGAACAGCATAATCAGAACTAAGTTCAAACCACCATTTTCATCGTGATCAGCAGCGTCATCATACAAGATCTATGCCATCATTACTCGTGCTCCTCTCTAGAATCACCATTACAGAATCACCACAACGTCTCCACTAGTTTACATCATTGACTGCCATTACTAAATCCTTACTCAAGATATCACTGCCATTTTCATCACTGCTAACAGTGAATCACTCGAGTAAAGCTCACCACAGCCACCAGCATTAACGGCCATCAAGCTCGCTGCAAGTACTCGAGTCCATCACCTCTATGCTATACTCACTCGACTCACAGTATATTATCAACTCAACTCTCGAGCATCAAAAATCTAACAACGAAAACACTCCTACTTGATAGTAGAAGATGAAATTAAAGATTGAGATTAGAAGAATTAAGAACTCAACAACATTTACAAGATGAATGTATCCTGAATGTAACACAGAAAATGAATCTGTTTCTTCCACAAAATCTCTTGTAAAAATGATTCACATACATAAGATGTTAGGGATTACAAGTTTTTATACAATGGGAGAAAACGGAATTTCTAAAACTAACATACACCGCATTGAATGCTAACGTTAACATTTTAAAGACCATGACCACTTGGTGTAGCGAGCCGCACCATGAGCTTGACCCTGAGCCCTCTGGCAGAGCCTTAAGTGGAGTGTAAGCTGAGTGTATGAATTCAGATATCTATTAGCCCCCCTCAAACTCTGGTGTGGACACAGGAAGCACACAGAGTTTGCTTCTCAGAAATGCAAATCTTGGGCCACTGAAACCTTTGGTAAAGACATCTGCTGATTGATCCACTGTTGAGATATAAGATATCCTCAATTCATTTGACCTGATTAGTTCCCTTATGAAATTGTAATCAACAGATAAGTGCTTCATTCTTGTATGAAACACAGGGTTAGAAGAGTAAGAGATGGCACTGATGTTGTCACAAAAAAGTATTGGTGCAGTTGCTAAAGGAAAATGCATTTCAGTGAGTAGTTTGCTTACCCAGTATTACCTCGGCCGCAGTATTTGCTAGGCTTCTGAACTCAGCTTCAGTAGATGATCTAGCTACTGTTGGTTGCCTCTTACTTGACCAAGATACTATGTTGTTGCTTAAGAACACTCCATAACCTCCAGTGCTTCTTCTTGTAACTAAGTCTCCTGCCCAATCTGCATCACTATAGCCCTTTAATGTGTGTTGACCTTTAGTAAATTGTAGACCATACTCTACTGTGCCCTTCACATATCTTAAGATTCTCTTTGCAGCTATCATATGTTCTGTAGTTGGAGCATGCATGAACTGACACACCTTATTGATTACAAAGGATATCTCTGGTCTTGTCCATGTTAAATATTGCAGTGCCCCCACCAAAGATCTGTAGAATGTAGGATCAGAAAGAGGTTTGCCTTGCTCACTTTGCACCTTTAGGTTTGGTGGTACAGGAGAAGCACAAGGTTTGGCTCCAGACATGTTGTGTTTCTCCAAAAGATCTAATACATACTTAGTTTGGGAGAGACATAAAGAGTGTGCATTTCTCTTGACTTCAAGTCCTAGGAAATAGTGTAAGCTGCCCATATTTTAAACTGGAAAATAGTCTTGTAACTTTCCAATTAGCTCAGTACAATGCAACTGTGAACTTCCTGTAATGAGTATATCATCTACATAGACTAGTATGTAAGTAATTGTCGAACCCATTTTCTGTATGAAGAGTGAGTTATCAGCAGTTGACAAAATAAATCCAAAAGAGATGAGTACCTTTGCTAGCTTGGCATACCATGCTCTTGGGGCCTGTTTTAGTCCATAAAGAGATTTGTTCAACTTGCAAACATAATTTGGATTGGCTTGATCCATAAATCCTGGTGGTTGAGACATGTAGATATCCTCTGATAAATCTCCATGTAAGAAGGCATTGCTTACATCCAGCTGAGTAATGCTCCAGTCCATGTTAACAGCAAAAGTAAGAAGAACTCGAATAGTGCATGACTTGGCAACAGGACTGAATGTCTCAGTATAATCTATTCCTTCCTGTTGATGAAAACCCTTGGAAACTAGTCTTGCCTTGTACCTAGATATAGTGCCATCAGGATTATATTTGAGCCTAAACACCCATTTACAACCCACTAAATTCATTGAAGGATGATAGGCAACCTTGGTCCATGTTTCTGCAGATTGAGGAGCATTGTATTCATCTGCAAGTGCTTGTCTCCATTCTGGATACTTGCTTGCTTGAGTATAGCAGGTTGGTGTAATGGGTGGTATCTGACTAGAGATAAGTGTTGAAAAGGAGTGTTTGGTGGAGTAGGTCTTTGGTTTATGTATACCAGATTTGGCTCTAGTTTGGATGTTGTGTGCATTGGGAATCATAGATGAAACTGGCAGCTCAGGTTCAGTTCCCTGACTTAGTGAGGCATTGTTCACTAGAATGAGAATGAGTAGAGGGCATACCTTTTGAGTTGTTTGTTGAATTTGGTATAGTCACGTTTCTTGATCATGTGCAGAAGAACTGATGGTAGACATGCTGTCAGTTGAATTTTCTGAGTCTGGCACTAATGGGAAGACTGATTTGATGTAGCTTGAGTTATCACCACATTTGAGAGGAAAAATATTCTCCCTGAATTGCACATGTCTTGAAACATAGATTTTTCCAGTCTTTGCATCTAAACATTTGTAACCTTTCTGAAAGGAGCTGTACCCTACAAAGATACAAGCAATACTTCTTGGGTCTAGCTTATTAGCTGCATAAGGTCTTAACCAAGGATAACATAGAGACCCAAAAGACCTCAGATAGTGATAATCTGGCATCTTTTTATGTAATGCTTCATAAGGTGTTTTTGAGTTTAATGCTTTTGTAGGCAATCTATTTATGGTGTAGTTAGCTGTTACAAAAGCTTCCACCCAGAATGTTGCACTTAAGCCAGATTGTATGAGTAGAGTTCTGCCAACATCTACAATGTGTCTTTGTTTTGACTCTGCATCTCCATTTTGTTCTGGAGTATGTGGACAAGTCATCTCATGTCTGATTCCATTGTGTGCTAAGTAAGTGGTGAACTGATTGTGAATGAATTCACCTCCACCATCTGTTCTTATTGTTTTGATGCAATGTTGTTGTTGTTTTTCAATGAACATTCTAAAGTTAAAGAAAATTTCCTTGAATTCAGATTTGTCATGTAATGTAAACAACCAACAATATTTTGTGAAATCATCTTTTATTACTGCATAATACTTGTAACCTTCCCAAGATGTTACAGAACTGGGACCCCAAATATCCATATGAGGAAGCTCTAAAGGTTCTGTGCTAAAACTATCTGAATCAGTAAAAGATAGCTTATGTGATCTTCCTAGAGCACAAGCTTCACAGTTTACTTGATTGTTAACAACTGTAGGTAATTCAAGAATTCTAGAAATACATTGCATATTTTTGAAAGAAGTATGTGTTAATCTACTATGCCAAATTGTAGATGATATGCTTGAAGATGCTACTGTCAAAGCTTTATTTGGTGACTGATGTAAGAAGTGAATTGGATATAAGCCATTGCTATGTGGTCCTTGCAAGAGTGTTCTCCCAGATGCAAGATCCTTGACATAAAATCCATTGGAAGTAAAGGTTATTGAACAGTTATTCTCTGTTGTAAATTGATGAACAGATAATAAATTTTGTGTTGCCTGTGGTACTAAAAGAATATTGCTTAAGTTGAAGAAATGAGTTGGTGTAGATTTAACACAAGATCCTGAGTGAGTAATGGACATATCTGCTCCATTAGCTACTTGTATTTTATCTGAACCTTGATATGGAACTGATGCTTGTAGTTCTGATTTGTCATATGTTATATGTATTGTTGGACTACTATCCATAAACCATGGATTATCATTTGTCATATCTGCTGAGGCTAGCATTGCTGACCTTGTTTCTTGATTGTGAGTATTATTATAAGAAGGATTGAGTCTGTTGTGACACTCCAAAGCACTGTGTCCTGACTTATTACAGATTTGACAGATTACAACATATCTGTTGAATTGTTTCTGGCCATAATTCCTTCCTGATGTGTTAAAACTTCGCATGTTACCATTGTTGTAACTTGGTCTAAATTGATTATTGTAGGAGTTGAAAGAACCTTTGTTGTAATAAGGTGAGAAAGGTCTAAATCTTGAATTTCCTTCTCTGAACTGAGGTTTTGTTGAGTTGAAATTTGCTTGAAAGACTTGATTTGAAGTATGGTTCAGAAGTTCATCATTTCTTTGTTTAATAATAATCTCCTCACTTAGAAGATTGTTATGTAGTTCAATGGAAGTTATAGGAGGATACATGTGCATCATGGATGTGGCAAAGGGTATATACTCAGGATTCAAAGCAGATAGGGTAATTACCACTAGCTCTTTGTCTGATATTACCTCTCCTGCAGCAGCAAGACTATCTGACAAAAGTCTTATTTCATCAATCAAAGTGGAGATAGATTTATTACCTTGTTTCATTCCTAGTAATTTTGTTCTTAGTTGAATTGAGTATGTTGATGAAGATCTTGCATATCTTTCTTCAATGTTGTTCCAGAGTTGAGATGAAGTTGATACTGCACCAAAATAAGGAATCACTGAGTCTGAGATTGTACTATTGATCCACATAGTTATTGTGGAATCTTCATCAATCCAATCAAGGTAGAGAGGATTTTCTATATTATTTGACTGATTTCTTGAATTAGTGAATCTTTCTGGACATTGGTAAGTTCCATCCAGATAAGGCATGAGCTTGAACTTTCTAATAACTGGAAGTAAGAGGTTCTTCCATGTTAAGAAATTATCTTCTTTGAGTTTTAGAGTGATGAGATTCATCAGTTGATTCAATGGGTTTTTTGCTATTGAACTTGATATAGGATTTTCCGTTGCAGAATTGAATTCACAAATCATTAACTAGGATTGATTCTTCAATTGAAGCCCTAGTAGCTCTGATACCATAGTAGAAGATGAAATTAAAGATTGAGATTAGAAGAATCAAGAACTCAACAACATTTACAAGATGAATGTATCTTGAATGTAACACGGAAAATGAATCTGTTTCTTCCATAAAATCTCTTGTAAAAATGATTCACACACATAAGATGTTAGGGATTACAAGTTTTTATACAATGGGAGAAAACAGAATTCCTAAAACTAACGTTAACATTTTAAAGACCATGACCACTTGGTGTAGCTAGCCGCACCATGAGCTTGACCCTGAGCCCTCTGGCGGAGTCTTAAGTGGAGTGTAAGCTGAGTGTATGAATTCAGATATCTATTACTTGATTGCAACGAGACCACCATTCATCACTGACAGCCTGAAGCCATTAACGTCACCATAAAACTCATCCAACTACATCATCATTAATGGCAGAAAATAACCCCATTGATCACCGATTCTTCATCAACTGCCATTAATGATCTTCTCCACTATCAACTCACTTGGAGCTCAAACTCCATCAGAAACAACTCCATCTTTCATCAACAACCAACCCAATCTTGCTCCATCTTCTTCTATCACAACTTCATCAAACCCTCACTGCCATGACCGAACACTCACCTCACAGATGTGTGAAGAACCCCAATTTTCTGATGTGTAATTGGGAGAAGATAAAGTGGCAGCCCCTAATAACTAGGTAGGTGCTGATATAAGTATTTAAAAACTAGAAGCCCTGAACAAAAGTCGCTGGTGCCTTTAATAATTCCTTGAAATATACCTACCCCTTACGATGGGTTGCCAATAGCATTTTCCATGGAAATGAACATTTTGCCTCTAGTTCTTGTTTTTCTTATAACTTTCTCTTACGAAGTCAGAATGACTTCATTTTTTCATGGTTGGCATCGTTTCTTCGTTCTCTACGTGACAATACCAAGAAAACCTGGATTTGGACGAGTTATACCTATTCTTTGGCCCTTCTTCACTTGTAGCACTTCTTTTGAACGATTTCACCTAATAAAAGATAATTAAACAAAAACAAACGTAATATACAATAAATCACAAGAAATGTAGCAAAAATAAGTGCATGAAATTGACACTTTAAATATGTAAAATATGCACTTATCACTGCTTCTCTTGATTGACTTACTTTATTCGGATCGTTCCAATAGGTTTATTAAAACTATAACTAGTTGCCTTTTAGAAGAATAGAAGATGTCTAGAAACAATCTGAGTGGAGCCATCATGATTTTTGTTTGCTAGATTTAATAAGATTAATTTGGTTGAGTCATCCTTGCTTGTGTTTTTTTAGAATGCCCTTCCAATTAGGATTTATTTATTTTTCTATTTTTATAGTGTATGTCAAGACTGCCCGAAACTATCACTAAGCGAGCTTGGAAAAGAGACACTTTATGTCGTTTGATTAGTGAAAAGCCTATTAGTTCTATTTCTGGAAACGAGGATCTCGAACACTCTTATCTACAGTGCCCTGTTTTTGGAAACTTTAATTTTAAAAACTTGACATTGTGTGAAGAATTTACTCCTAGTACTTTGATAGTGCCAGAAATGGCAACTTTAAAAGTTTTGTTAAATCCCACTAGGACTTCTCGTCCATCATATATCAAGTTAGTTACAACTGAAGTAAACTATGAGTTAAAACCTTGGACCATACAGATGCTTCCAAGCTTCTTAGGAAAAAAGAGAATGAAAACCCCTACTTTTTTCTTTTTTTTGGAAATGGATGTTGTATTACCCTGACAAAACAAAAGAAAACAGAGTGACATTTGAGGATGATATCTGTTGGTTGCCCTTATCTCTGGAAAAGTTCCAGAAATATGAGAATCCCCCAACAGATAATACTCTTCTTCAAAAGGCCCAATATGCTCTGAATTATCTGAAATACAATAAGAGGAAGAAGTCTGCATATCTAAGAGAATTGTTGGTAACAAAAAAACTGGCATTTGATACCGCTGATGTTTGAGATATCCTTTCTTTCTCGTATTCTTTGCTAAATCATCCACAAATTTATTGGTACTTCTATGCTTGAAGGTGAAACCCAAAAAATTGCTCCCATAGGCTTTTAAACATTGCTTTGCTTCAAGGATTATGGTTTGGTTCCTCTAATGCATGAAAGTTGGCTTGTTGTTGGCAAAATCCAAGATTCTCTGGCAATCTCCTTCAATCAAGAATAGCTGAAGGTCCAGTTCTCTTTCCCATAAAGCAGCTTCCGGCAGAGTTAAATTTTCTTCTTCTTCAGGACTGGTAGCCCTGGAGGTCCCTGCTCTTGCTATGACAGCTGCCCCTGAATCAGATCTCAAGATTAGTTCATAACCGGAATTTGAAGTGGTTGTTAACCAGGATGCATCTATGTTTAACTTATATTGATGTAAAGCAGGAGTTATCCATGTTTGATCTTGTGACAACACAGGTTTTATGATACATTCAGAATTATTTTGTAAGACAAATATAAAAGTTGATGTAGGTGAATGTGATGCCCAGTACTGTCAATGTCTCTGAATGATTATTGAGTTTTGTAAACTAGTATTGGGTTTCTCTTGGAAAATTCTCCTACATCTTTCTTTCCAGATCATCCAACACTTAGTTATCACAATCTCAATAGTTTCCACCTTGCATTTACCTGTAATCTAGTTGTTATATAACTCTATAAAGGAGCAGTCTGACCTTGTGTTTGAATGGAAACCTGCTAGAGGTGGTAGCATCCAAAAACTTTGCAGATGGACATTCAAAAAATAAATTTATAATAGATTCACAAGGGTTATCACAGAAAACAATACATATAAAGATCAGGAAGAAACTTCCCTAGCTTTTTTCTAACTGGTAGAGCGTTATGAATGTACTTCTAAATGAAAAATTTAATCCTTTGTGATGCTTTTAGCTTCCAAAGGGATTTCCAGAAGATTGTAGTTTCAGAATTGTAGTTTAGGTCATTATTTGTTTGGTTTTGCAGTCTATCATACAAAGTTTTAACAGAGAGTTCCCCATTATCAGTCAGAAGCCATCTTAATATATCCCTTTTCATATTTCCTGACTGATATGTAAAGATTTTTATACCTAAAATTGAATCAGTTATGTTGCTAGGAAAGTTATTTCTAACTTTTTCTACATTCCACCTCTGTGTTTCTGAGTTTATGAGCTCAGATACAAGTGTTAAAGAATTGTTTTTGTTTCCACGTTCAAAAATTAGATTCACCTCCATACCTGGTATCCAGATATCATACCAAACATCTATCTTCTTACCATCACCTACCTCCCAGCAACTGTATTTATGAATGATAGACATACCCTGCAGAATGCATTTCTAGATCCAAGATGCATTGTAATGTTTTTTAGCATGAAAATTTGTGGTACTTAGTATTTTCTTTTAGGATAATTGACATCAAGCTATTTGGTTGGTTTATAATCCTCAAATACAATTTTGTTATTGTAGCTTTATTCATAGTTCCTGCTTCTTTAACCCCCAGATCACCTATTAAAATTGAGTTACAAAAGGAACTCCATCCTATCAAGTTACCCCCTTTAGAGTTATTTTTTTGGAATGATAAAGCAACCCATCTGATATATATGGAGGCTAGACAAAACTAATTTATTGAGTATCATCCTACTAGCCTGTGCTAATAGAAGACCATTCCAGCCTTTAACTCTATGTTCCATTTTATCTACAATAGTATCAAAGGTTCTTAATTTGGAATTATCAATCAAAAGAGATGCACCTAGGTATGAGTCTTTTATGTTTATCTTTTTTTATTTTGAGTAATCTAAACATTATCCTTTGATTTCTTGAGTGAATCTTAGTACTAAAAAATAACCCAGATTTGTTGAAATTTATCAAAAATTGTCCCAAGGAAGCACTAAATTGTTTTATTATGTTCAAAAGGTTTATAAAGTGTATTAGGTTTGCCTTTGTAAACAGCAGACAATCACATGCAAAGAAAAAATGCGAGATTGGTAAGTTATGTCTAGAAATTTTTATCCCCTTAATATGATTTGATTTTTCTTTTGTAATTAGGATTCTAGAGAATACTTCCATACAGATAATGAAAATATAGGGGATAATGGGTTCCCCTGTCTCCGCCCTCTTAAAGGGTTAAAGAAATTTCCAAGATATCCATTTAGTAAGACTGCAATAGATGCAGTAGAGAGACACTGATGGATTAAGGTGCTTCATTCCTTATTGAAGCCAAAGCACTAAGAGTATGAATTAGAAAGTCCCATTTGACTCTGTCGAAAGCTTTCGACATATTAATTTTGACTTCTACTCCTCCATTTTTTGCTTTCATTTTCTTTAGTGTGTGTATCAGTTCATGTGCCACTACTATGTTGTCAGATATTTTTCTTGAAGACGGGAAGGCAAATTGAAATGGAGACACCAGCTTCTCCAAGTGCACTTTCAGTCTGTTTATAATTATCTTAGATAAAATTTTGTAGGGTGTGTTACTTAGCCCTATTGGCCTGAAATCACCCGGACTCTTGGGATTTTTTGTTTTAGGAATCAGGAACAAGAAAGTTTAGTTTAATTTAGGATCCAATTTCTGAGTTTGAAAAACCTTCTATTTCATATCCACCATTTGGGGACCCACTAGTTCCCAATTATTTTTAAAAAAACTCACCGGGAACCCAGCTGGTCTTGGTGACTTATTTGGTTTCATTTTCCTTACTACTTCCCAAATTTCATCAGCAGTGGGAGGGGTTACTAATTCTATGTTTTCTTGTTCAGAAGTTATCTTAGGGATTAAATCCATAAGTTCCTGGTCAATGAGCTTGAGAAGCTGAGACTAGAAAATTGAAGTGTTGCTCTAATTCCTCAGTTGCATGTGGTGGTTTTGTTAGAACCTCAACTCTTTGATTTGTAAGACAGTGAATCCTATTCCTCTTTCTTCTTTTTAAAGTTTTTAAATGGAAATATCTAGTGTTTCGTTCTCCTAGTTTAACATTATTATCCCTTGAAAAAATTGTTTATTTATGGCTTCCTATGTGTCATACAGTTTTTCCAACTCTAGAGCCTTAAAGTTGATATGAGCCTGCTTATTTTGGATAATGTATAGTTGCTTGCAGACCCTTTAGTTGTTTTAGAGTTTTATTGATTGTTGTTTCTGTTATGCCGAAGATATGTTTTTTCCACCAAGAGAGCTTTTCTCCTAGATTCTTTAGATTGTTTAGAACCACCTCTGTGGTATTTATTAAGGAGGAATTCCAATTATTGTCTATCAAATCAATACAAGACTAATCTTTGAGCCAAATATCAAAGAATTTAGAAGAATGAGATCTTTCTTGTACTAAAAGGGGGTTTACTTCCAATTTTAATGGGAAGTGATTAGAAACAAAATGTGCCAGATGAGTGACCATTGACTCAGGGTGTTGTAATTACCAGTGTGCATTAATGTAGGCTTTATCTAATCTTTCATGAATATTGTTTATGCCATCTGTTTGGTTATTCCAAGTGAAAGGTTGCCCATTAAACCCTAAGTCAAAAATATTAGCTCTAAAAAGAATTTGATTGAAGGGATCTGCTTCTTGATTGTTAAAAGCCACCCCTCCAAGTTTCTCAAACTGGTTTAAAACTTGGTTGTAATCCCCTATGACTATCCATGCTATTTCTATAGGGTAAACTCTAGCAAAACATCCTTTAGAAATTTCCAATACTCTAGTTTATGTGGTTTATAAGGGCTACCATAAAAGGCTGTTAACAACAAAAAAAATTCATGAAAATATATTTTCACTAGGACGTTTATCATGTTCCCACTCCAATTGACAAATTGAAATAGAAACCTTCTACCCATGCTAGAGCGAGGCCTCCAGCTTTACCAATAGGGTCAACCAGATGGATATTAGGGTAGTCACCTAAAAGCTTCATAAGTAAAGGTTTCTAGGATTTTGTTTTTGAAAGGAAAAGGATATCTGGTTTTTCGTTTTAAAAAAAAATGGTTTAAGTATTGTTTTGTTTTCTTAGTTCCATATCCTTGTGTATTCCATGCAATTAACTTCATAGTTATATTATGACTAAGTTATATTATGAACTGAAAGAAAGTCTCAGTAGGTTTTCCTTAACGAAAACGTTTTAGACCTCAACATGGAAAATTTTAAGCCTTAATAGGGAAAATTTTCAACCTCAACAGGTATTGAAATCTTTCTTTCCAAAAAGTATCTCAACAGGTATTGAGAGTTTACATCAAAACCTCAACAAGCAGAGTAGAAAAAACTGACTAGTGTGACCAAGCTAATAAGCGACCAATTAGAAATAAATCCTGAACATGCCCAATCTTCAATAGGCAAAGTATCTTAGATACAGTAAAGTATAAAAATACTCAAGAGCTTATGCTAGAAAATGCCCAATCTCTAGATTATGCTAAAATTCTACCTCAGCAGGTAAGATACTTCCTCAACAGGTATAGTCTACAGTTATGGATTGGATTAATATACTATAACTGATATATAATTTGGTTAAGAAAATGATTCTAGTTATTTCTATGTTTTGTGGAATCCTGATTTTTTTTATAAAACTTCAAGTTAGTTAAGCATTAAAAGAATGATTTAAAATGAAGTAATTGCATTGTAGAGAGTATATGATAGGTACCTGAGCCCCTCATTTCCATCATTTGTTGATGCAATCAAAGCAATAATCTTCTCATCAAAAGGTATAGTGCAGATAGAGGTACCGAGAAAGAAAGATCCATACTGGTTAAGATTATCATTCACCAAAATATCAGAAGACTCCAAGTTAGAGGGAGAAGAAGGTGGTGTCTCAAACAGAGCAGAAGATAACACCGATAGTTTCAAATTGGCAGATTCTCCAGAAAGATTATGATGGGATGATTCCTCTGATGGAGAGAAGGAGATAATAAAAGCAGGTTTCGTAGAATCAACGAGAATCATGGATTCAGCAATCACATGTTCAATAGTAAATAATTCCTCATCCAAAACAGATAAATTTGGGTTGGAAATGAACAGATCCGGAATAATAGTAGGCAAAGGCTCAAAATTTTAGAAGTTGAAAGAAGATTGACTAACCATGTTTTCGAAAATGCCATCATTTCTTACTTGAAAATCCCAGTATGATATTTCTCTGTAAGGAGGCAAAGGCGAGAAAGAGGGATTTTCAGGAGAGAAAATTGAAAGAAAAAAAATATCCTAAGATTGAGTTTGTATTGTCATCTGATTCAGACTCAGTACTCTACGAAGGAAAGTTTGCCCCTGATTCTCCGCCTAAGTAGGGACCCGGTGATTCCGTCCCATAAAGAGAGTTAAGATGTTCATACTTATGTTTCAAATTGGTCGGCTCTAGAATTTAGTTAGGGGATTGTTGAAAGAAAGGAGATGACATGGTGGCATCATAGTAAAAAGCAGAGTCAATCTGATCATCCAACAGGACTCTAAACTCGGAATCCCAACTCTGAGATTCTTCCTCTTCCGGCTCTAGACTCATATCATAGATATTTTCAAGGGGAACATTTAGATGGATAGCACAATTATTAACTGGGTGACCCGGCCTATGACAATCCTGGAAAACTTTATGAGTTAAGTTCATATACATGAAGTAGATAGTTGACATTTGGTTTAATCCCATTTTGGCTCTGAAAGAGTATTTCAGTCTTTTTTCTATATTAATCTCAATTTTGACCATAACCGGTTCCTCAGATCCAGGGGAGAGATTTCAGATACCCTACCTAATGCACCTCCAATTCTTGCAATGATATACTCATGCAAAATGAAAGATTTGTACATTTAAGAGATGGACCCAGAATGAGATGTATTTCAAAAGATTTCTATCTATAGGTAAACCTGGTAGCCAGGAACAGATAGTAAAAGCTTCACCAAATATATAACAAGGTCCATTGGCTAGGATCATAGCAAGGTGTTCTCTTAGTTTGAATTCACTCAAAAACAGATTATTTTCTAGTTTAGATTGAGAATTTTATATGAGTTCCCCATCTGAATTTTAAAGCATTTATGATACTAGAACTATCATAAAAGGAAGTCGAGAAAAGCCTCATAATGATTGAGTTTTCGCAATGAGCGTCAAGGGAATTGAAAAATTAATGGAATAAAAGGTTTGAAATCAGACTCACGAGATGATGCTATCCTATAATGGGAAGGGACCATTGAGATACTAGAGCCCACATGACTATTGAAAATTCTATTCATTATGTAGATAAAACCAAAAGCAGAGAGGTTTAGTCAAAAACCCCACAATAAGTACCAAATCCAGAGTGAAAAGGAATGACAGATTTAGAAAAGTAAATGAAGTTTGTTTGTGTCTAAAGAGATAATTGATACTGACTTTCTGTTATATTGAAGGTTATCAACCATTAAAGACGTTTTTTGTAAAAAAAAGTAGATAAATTAAATACAGATTGAAAGGCCGTGAAAGAAAGAGATACCAAGGAAGATTTTTTTTTTTTTGGATCTTAGTTTATGTAAATGTGTTGAAACCAGCTTTTTTTGTCCAGCGAATAAAAAGGGACTTACTATCTTTTATAGCAGTTATAATCTATAAATGAGTAGCATGGTGTGCCTTAAGGAAGTATGGTTGAAACAGATGAGTACTGGCATGTTTACCCAAATTAGTTCCTTCTCAACTAATTTTAATTAACTATGTACCGCTTAGTTTGTCTTCTTATTTAGTTGTCGAAACCATTTTTTCTATTGAAAATTGTTGACCCCCGTCAACCTTGTAAGACTAAACTAATATTTAAAAAATTTAAAAAATTCCCTCTGTTGTGGTTTGCCACACATTTATAATGGAGCTATTTTTTAACCTTTTTTAAAAAATTAGACCATTGGTCTTCCCAAATTTTAATAACGAAAAAGCCATCTATGAAATAAGAGCCAACAAATTAGACAGGAAAACCTTTCGTCTTCCTGCAAAAATTCCAATAAAAAAAAGATGATCATAATCATCCTTGGAAAGAAGCAACTATAATTAAGAGAGGAAACAAAAATGTTTCTTCAAAACCAATTCAATGTAAGACCAGATTCGGACTACAGGCATGAATCTTTCTACTATAAACCAAGAATTTCCTTTTTGAAACATTCGTTCTCATCCCATAAAAAAACATTCATTTTCCTTCAAAATAGTCCGAGAAAACAAGTTTTACTAGTTTTATTCACATGGCTATTATCCTTACTTATGTAATGGTACTCTTCTGTGAAGCTGGGCATATGCACTATGTTGAGGTGTAACATGATGAAGAGAAGGGCGATCTATTCCAAGATTAGGTTACCATCGCTTATAACCCTGGTGAACAGGGTTTAATAACATCTATGGGTCCTCATTAAAACCATATGTATAGGAAGGGAGGAAAAAAGACATAAAAGAAAATGAAGATTTTTAAAGAAACGCTTTTAGAGCTATCTATGTGTTATTTCCATTATTATTTTCCTATTTGTGTCTTTATTCCCAAATAAGAATCTTAAGAATGTTTATGAATGTTTACGAAAATTTTAACATTAGGGAATTTGAGGAAATCTGTAGTACCCTAAAAATTCACAACCTTACTGATGAAGCTTTGAAACTTAGGTTGTTCCCTTTTTCCATGAGTGCCAAGGCCAAATCATGGTTATATAGTTTGCCATCTGAGCCCATCAAAACATATGAACAACTTACATCTGCCTTTTTCTCGAAATTTTTCCCTAGGCATAAAACATCATCTATTAGGCAAGAGATTTGCACATTCGTGCAACAAGAGGGAGAATCTTTGTACAGGTATTTGGAGAGGTTCAATGATTTATGGATACAATGTCCTCACCATGGTCTAGAAAAGGTTAGACTAGTCCAGATCCTTTATGAAGGGCTAGATTATCCAACGATGACCATGTCAAGTCTTTGTGTACAGGTGGGTTTGATAATAAAACTGTTGATGAAGCGGTGATATTTTTAAATGAAATCGCTGAAAAAAACCCAATAATGGGAATGTAGTAAGGAACCCCAAAGATAATCTTTACTAAACAAAGGTAATGTCGATAGGGTAGATGGAGCATTTGAATCATATGCCAAAACTACAGCATTGGCAAAAAGGATAGCTTTTTAGATTTAAAACAATCTAGTTGTGGAATAAAACCCAACAAGTCAGTTTGGGAGGGACATACCTAGGAAGAGCAAGCCCATGCTCGATTTAATAACCGTCAGAGGTTTGACCCATATTCAGAAACCTATAACCCTGGTTGGAGAAACCATCCTAACCTTTTCTGGTCTAAGGGACAGAATTAAGGTCAGTCTAGTAATTCGCAGGTTCCCCTAGGTTTTGGTTATACTAAGAATCCTTCAGGACCAACACAGTTTCAAAACCCTTTAGATAGAAGATCATGAGTTTAAAAGAGTCTATCTCCATATTAGCTCAGAACACTATAAAATTTCAGCAATCGGTTGAACAAACTTTACAAGCTAATAGTTAGATGGTACAGGCTAACACTCAATGTATTTCTAATTTACAAATCCAGGTTAGTCAAATAAACGATTCTTTGAAAGAGAGAGAAAAAGGTAAGTTTCCTAGTCAGACACAACCCAACCCTAGAGGAGTTCATGAAGTTTGTTCTGGTGAGAAATCATCAAATCATGTATATATGCAATTAGAACCCTTACGAAAGTTAAAGTGGTAAACAATAAGCTAACCATGCCTGATAGTGAACATGTTGTAGTTCACCCTTCTGAGCCAGTAGCTGAAGAGACTGACAAAGTCTCTAAAGAGTCCAATGTGGTTCCTATTAGGCCCGATTTTGTGCCAAGAGCCCCATTCCCACAACTTTTAGTTCCAACAAAGAAGGAATCAATTAATGATATAGGAGATTTTTAAGCAAGTCAACATCAATTTTCCTTTACTAGAAGCAATTAAGAAGATTCCTACTTATGTAAAGTTCCTTAAGGATCTTTGTACGTGAAAGCAAAAGCTCAGTGTACATAATAAAGTCTTTTTAGCTAGTCATGTAAGTTCAATTATCCAAAAAAACACTACTCTTAAGTACAAAGACCCAGGTTCCCCTACCATTTCTTGCATAATGTGTAACTACTGTGTAGAGAAAGTGTTACTTGACTTAGGAGCTAGTGTGAACTTACTTTTGTACCATCTGTACCTCCATCTAGGACTTGGTGAGTTAAAACCTACCCAGATAACACTTTAGTTAGCTGATAGGTCCGTGAAAATTCCTCCTGGTATTGTCGAGGACTTTCTTATTGAGGTCGACAGTTTATTTATCCTATGGATTTTGTTGTCCTAGATACCCAACCTGTCCCTGACCCAGATAAACAAATACCTGTGATATTAGGTCACCCATTTTTAGCTACATCTAATACGATCATTAACTGTCGGAATGGTATTATGAATTTATCTTTTGATAATATGACTACTGAGCTGAATATTTTTAGTATTAGTAAGCAACCCCCTGAGCTATATGACACGTGCATTGAAGAGGTGAATATGATAAAAACTTTAGTTCAAGAGTTATTACCAAACATCTTATCCGAAGATCCATTAGAGAGTTGTTTATCCCATTTTGGATTAGATTTTGACGATGATAGCACCATTGATCAAGTGAATGCGTTGTTAGATTCTACCCCCATGTTAGATACTAATAGATGGAAAACTAAGTTTAAACCGCTACCAGTTTCTATTTCTACCTTAATTCCTTCTTTAGAAAAGCCTCCTAAGTTAGACCTTAAACAGCTACCAGATATCATGAAATATATGTTTTTAGGCACATATGAGACTTTGCCTGTGATTGTACGTTCTGACTTGGATAATGATCAAGAAAGTAGGATAGTAACTGTAGTTCAAGAAAATGAGGAAGCTTTAGGGTGGACCATAGAAGACATTAAGGGTATAAGTCCTATTGTTTGTATGCATCAAATTTATTAAGAGGATGACACAAAACCTTCTAGGGAGATGCAACGTCGACTTAACTTTAACATGAAAGAAGTAGTTCGAACTGAGGTGCTTAAGTTGTTAGATGCGGGTATTATCTACCCCAATTCAGACAGTAAGTGGGTCAGCCCCATTCAGGTTGTTCCCAAGAAATCAGGTATCATTGTAGTCCAGAATGATAACAATGAATTAATCCCAATCCGAGTGACCAAGGGATGAAGTGTTTGTATTGACTATAGAAAGTTGAACAAGGTCACAAGGAAGGAGCATTTTCCCCTTCCTTTCATCGACCAAATGCTTGAGATATTAGCTGGACATAGTCATTATTGCTTTTTAAATGGCTACTCTGGTTATAATTAGATTGTTATTGCCCCAGAAAACCAATAGAAAACCACTTTTACCTGTCCCTTTGGTACCTTTGCATATGGACACATGCCTTTCGGGTTGTGTAATGCACCCGCTACTTTCAGTGTTGTATGATGAACATATTTTCTGACATGGTAGAAAGGTTTTTAGAGGTTTTTATGGATGATTTTTCAGTATTTGGGTCATCTTTCGATGAGTGCTTGTATCATTTGACATTAGTGTTGACTAGGTATAAAAAAAAGAATTTAGTGCTTAATTGGTAGAAATGTCATTTCATGGTTCGACCAGGATTTGATTTAGGACATATAGTATCTTCTAAGGGTATAGAGGTATACAAAGCCAAAGTTGACCTAATTAAGGCTTTACAGGTTCCTAAAACCATAAGAGATATTAGGTCATTCTTAGGGCATGCAGGTTTTTATCGTCGATTCATTAAGGATTTTAGCTTGATTTATAGACCTCTTTAAAACCTGCTTGCAAAAGATGTTAAGTTTATCTTAGATGATGCTTGTTTAGAGGCTTTCGAGAATCTTAAAACTTTACTCACTACCGCCCCTATTGTTTGGGAACCTAACTGGAATTTACCCTTTGAAATCATATGTGATGCTTCGGATTGTGTTATTGGTGTTGTTTTAGGACAGCGAGAAAAAAAATTGTTGCGTGGTGATTTACTATGCCAGCAAAACCCTAAATGATGCCCAACTGAACTATACTACCACAAAGAAGGAATTGTTAGCCATTTTTTTTCCTTGGATAAGTTTAGATCCTATCTCTTATGTTCTATGGTTATAGTCTTTACTGATCATGCTACTTTGAAGTATCATATGTCCAAGAAGGATACTAAACCTAGATTGATTAGATGGATCATTTTTTTACAAGAATTTTCTATAGAAAATAAAGACAAAAAAGGGTGCAGAAAATATAGTAGCAGATCAGTTGTCTGGGCTTTTTGTTGATTTCAATGATGATTCTCCTCTTGTGAGAGATAGTTTTCCTGATGAATAACTTTTCTTTGTTTCCCGGTTACTTTGGTTTGCGAATATAGTGAATTATCTTGTTACTGGTCGAACGCCTCAACATTGGGGTAAACAAGATCGTCCTAGGTTTTTAGATAAGGTTAAGCATTTTTTTGGGGACGATCCTTATCTGTTTAAGTATTGTCCGGATCATATTATTATGAGGTGTATACCTGAGAGTGTGACCAGTATTATTTCCCTTTTTCATGATCATGCTTGTGGGGGTCACTTTACTGCTAAAAAGACTGCTACTAAGATATTGCAGTGTGGATTCCACTGGCCTTCGTTGTTTAAAGACAACAAAAGTTACTGTGTTGCTTGTGAGCGTTGCCAGAAGTTAGGAACCATTTCCCGTAGAATTATGATCCCTTTGAACCCTATTTTTTGAGATCTTTGATGTGTGGGTCATTGATTTTATGGGTCCTTTTCCTAATTCTTTGGCTACTTTTATATCCTTGTCGCTGTAGACTATGTGTCCAAGTGGGTTAAGGAGGTTTCCTGTAAAAAGTGACCACAAGGTTGTGGTCCAGTTTTTGAATGATAACATATTTGCACGTTTTGGTACACCGCGAGCTATAATTAGTGATGGAGGGTCATACTTTCGTAATCGACCGTTTAGGCTATTGATTAAAAAATATGGTAATACTCACAAAGTAGCTACCCCATATCACCCACAGAATAGTGGTTAAGTAGAGGTTTCCAACAGGGAGATTAAACATATTTTAGAGAAAACAGTTAATCCTAATAGGAAAGACTGGTCTTTGAGGCTTACTGATGCCTTATGGGCTCATCGTAATGCGCTTAATACCCCCATTGGAATGTCACCTTATCGTATAGTTTTTTGCAATGCATGTTGCCTACCCATCGAGTTAGAACACAACGAATATTGAGTTATAAAGCAGTTTAATTTTTCACTTGACAAGGCAGGATCTCACAGAAAACTCCATCTCAATGAGTTGGAAGAGATTTAGAAAGATGCATATGATAGTGCTAGGGAGTATAAGAACAAAATGAAACTTGTGCATGATAGAAATATTTTAAGAAAGTCATTCTCTCCAGGTCAAAAAGTTCTTCTTTATGATACTCGTTTGTATTTATTCCCCGGGAAGTTACATTCTCGGTAAACCGGTCCTTTTGTTGTCCGCATTGTTTTTCCTCATGGTGCTATTGAGATTGAGACTCAAGGTGGTAGAAGTCCTTTCAAAGTTAACGGTCATAAATTGAAACCATTTTTAGAGCCTTTTCCTACAGGTGATGTTGAAGAGGTCCCTTTGGAGGATCATGTTTACCTTGATTGACCATCAAGGTTATTTAATGTACATTGATATGCTTTTTGATTTTTGTAGGTTTTTGTTTTTAAGTTTTTATTTTCTATCTTATTCTCTGTATAAGGATTGTTACGCTTCACCCAGGTACTATCTTTCTTACTTACCTCTTAATTCCTCTTTCTACCTATCTTTTTAGTATTGCTCTTTAATTTGAAACATTAAGGACAATGTTAGATTTAAGTTTGGGGGTAAGGGAGAAACTTTTAGTTGCAATAATGAAACTCCAAAGTCTAGAAACTTGTGAACAATTCAGGATGACACTAACCATTCTAGATAGATGGAAATAGAGTTCTTATCTATAGAATTGGCATGCCCAGCTAAATGGCTTATTCATAAAAGGATTCCTAGCTCAGGTGTTAGAGATAATATGATAGTAGTCACCATATCTCGGAGTCAATCTCGAAAATATCACCTTCTGTTTTTATTTTTACAACTTTATGTGTTTTTCTAAGTGATTTGGTGGGGCACTAGTATCGCCTTGTTTTCGCCGCTGGGATAAAGTAGAGTAAATTGAGATCAAGCCCCATTAATGTATTTTATACAGACAAAAAAAATCAATCAATCAAAAATAAATATATATAATTATTATTATGTTCAATAAATCGACCGTTGGGGCCCTTGTGTATAACAGTTGAGTTGATATTGGTATTAGGATTAAGATCAGTGAGAGCGTATCTCAATCCATTAGGATTCATTCTGGCATTGATGTTCATACAGATATTCTGGGAAACACCATTCACTTTAGTCAACATGCACAAACTTCATTATCTCCATATCCATATTCTAAATCTTTTCATGTGGTTGAACTTTGATAGATTCTGAGCATTGTGGGTTGTACGACTATCTGAGTAGAGTTTTGAATTCTTGTATGAATTTTAGTACGCTGAGTGCAAACTCGTGTACAACAATTGGATTCATATAGAGTAATGATTCTCATAGCCTAAGAATATAGTAGCCAACTAAATAGAATGTTTAATGTCTACCCTCAATCGTTCACAAGTAGCTAAAAGTTGGAGTAAAGGTTTTGTGAGTATACCTCTTGTAAACCCTCATGAGACAACACTCGTATTCTAGGATCACCTAGGAGTTTAACGGCTAGCTGCACGTGCTAAGTGTAGTCGTGATTTCTACGAAAGTGAGTTAGATTTATATTTTCTAGATTATATTTGC
The DNA here is from genome assembly GCA_023531435.1 of Papaver californicum. Classification (NCBI taxonomy): domain Eukaryota; kingdom Viridiplantae; phylum Streptophyta; class Magnoliopsida; order Ranunculales; family Papaveraceae; genus Papaver; species Papaver californicum. Next base: position 4,862,975 of record JAJJMC010011514.1, read on the forward strand.
TTGAGGACTAGCAAATAATAAGTTTGGGGGTATTTGATAGACACATTTTTTGTGTCTGATTTGTTCTCAATTCTCTATATTATTATTGCTCAATTTTGTACTTATAATGGTTTTTATGTGTTTACAGGGAAATAGACTTTTATAGAAAAATTGGCTCAAAAAGTGATAATGCATCCAAGAAAATTGATAACGGCTCCTAGAAAAATTACTAAAGGCACACAACAAAGTTATAAAGGCACCCCTTCTTCTGGATTCAAAAATTAAAAATGGCGGGAATATTTCTTTTACGCGGAGAAGTTATCTAAGTAGATATGAAGCGAGATTTATGGGATAAAACGTAGTTTCGATATGTTTAACTTGAAGAAACAACAAACACATGCTTAAACACGTCAAAGAGAAGTGTTTCACGCCGTAAAAACTGGATGGAAACCATGTTGCTGACCGGAAATATAAGTATTTGGAATTGAAGATAAACTCGAGTTAGATTATGTTTTGGTTGGATCTTTGGGTTCTTATCAGTTAAGGAAAGTTTTTTAGGGTTTACTAAACCTATAAATAGCAAAGAGACAAAAGAAAAGAGGTAGTCAGAGTCGGGAGAAAAAAACAAAGAGAAAAGAGAAAAAAAAAAGAAGAAGAAGAAGAAGAGACCACACATAAGAACAATCGCATATACAATTATCTTTTCTTTCTCCTTTACTTCACCCACAGTCAGTCCTTTACTCGACTGTGTCAATTTCTCTTTAGCAACACAAAAAACAGTGATTGCTATACTTATATTCGTAGCTGTTTTTTGTGTTAGTTTTATTTTTCTTCATATTGTAAACACTTTGAGCAATGAATACTTATTTTGAAAGAGTGATTACTATGAGGAGCTAAACTCCATTACTGAGGCAATGGAGGAAGCCATTTTTCCAATAATAGAGTGGTAATTTCTTATTTAATTGATTTTATAAAAAAAATTATGTTTTCTGCATTGAATTAAAATTGATTATATGATTTTTAATAAATAGTTGTGATTTCTTTTTGATGGTTCATGCTTAGTCTAGGGCTCTTGATATTCCATGCTTTCGATTTACAACTATTATTTTGAAAATCTACTTATTGACAATATTTTAGAATTAAACTGAATGTATGAGTTGCATAGCTATTGTTATTAATTGAATCACTTTAAAATTGGTAAATGGTGGAATCTTAAGTCTCAATTTTCTCTATATTCTTGAATTAACTTTTAATTGAGTTTTCAATTTTAGTATTTAAGTTTAGTTTAAAACAAATCTTAACAAGTCTCAGTGAACGAACTATGTTTACCACTTTTATCAAAACGACCACCGATCCACACGTTTTGATGCACAAAAGATTAGTGAGTTTGAATGTTTAGCTAAGATTCAAACTTTACATAGACAACAATGATATCTATTACTAGATGACCATGCAACCGGGAAGTTGGAAGAACTAAAGTAGAATTTTGGTGAAATTAGAGGAAATTATGGTAAAGTTGTAGGATTATTGAAATAAATGAGAAGAAACTTAAACGAATTTGAGTAAAATTGAAGAAATTGATTGGAATTGCAAAAAAATCGAAATTCAATTCTTTTGAATTGAGGCGATTGCATCAAATTTAATAATTATAATCAAAATTTGATACTTCAGTATTAAAATCAATTTGGATTTTTTTGTTTGTATGAAATTCGATCGAATTTGAGTAAAACTGAAGAAATTGAGTCAAATTGAAGAAATGAAAATTCAATACTTTTGCTTTGAGGTGAATGCATTAAATTGAAAGATTATAATTAAAATTGATACTTCAATTGCAATAAATTGAGAGAAATTTGGAATTTTTTGATGAAAAACCGATCGAATTTGATGGGTTGTGATGAAACTAAAGACAAAATTATAATTGGAGGAAAGTAAAATTATTTCATGATATTTAACATTTACATCAGAAGGCCAACTGAAGATCAACACTCTTTAGTAAAAAAGGAGTGCCTAGATAAAATCAAAACTTTACATAAATTAGATGATTGTTGCAGCACTGGGGTCGACCGAAAATTCGAACGAATTCGATCGAAACTAACTTTAAAAAAATCGTGACAATTATAAAATAAAACGGATATAAACGTTCCAAATTTTTGTCCTAATTTAAGTCTTACACCACGGTTTTTCAATTTGGATTTAACTCAAAGCAACTGAAGAAGAAATTGATTGATTTTGAATGAATTGATGGAGTTTAACTACAATTGGGGACTTATAATTTTTGATTATCAAATCAATTTTTGAAAGAAAAAAATGATCCAATTCGATCGAATTGGATGAAATTGAAAAAAGACTGATTACACCATGGTTTTTGAGTAATTTAATTTCAATCAACTGAATACCAATTCGATCTTTTTTTATCGAATTGATGGTGTATAACAACAATTGGGGAAAGTGAATTTATGATTATCAAATCATTTTTGGAAAAAAAAATCAATTGACTCTCAAATTAATCGAATTAATTTTTTTTTAAAAACAACCATGACAAAAAGTGACGATTACGTTAGTGACAATTTACATCTAAGTCACCTTATAAAAGGTCTCCTTTCGTTCGACCAACAACAATGATCTTTAAGTGATTTGGGGAGGAACATACCGCTGGAATATAATAATTTTGTAATTATCATTCAGTCAGTATTAGTGTGTCATTGTTGCTTCCTCATCTTTTAAATGTGGAAACTTTTTGGTTTCACATTTTGTAATACTGTTTTATGAGATTTTTTATCTAATTTGATTAGACTAAGACTGATGCACAGTGGGGTCTAGTCGAAAATTCGAACGAATTCGATCGACACTAACTTTCAGTAAAATAAATAAATTTGTGACAGTAATAAAATAGAACAAATATAAGTGTTCCAAATTTTTGTCCTAATTATATTTTACACCACAGTTTTTCAATTTGGATTTAATTCAAAGCAATTTTTAGAAGAAATTGATTGATTTTGAACTAATTGATGGAGTTTAACAACAATTGGGGACTTACAATGTTTGATTATGAAATCAATTTTGAAAAAAAATGATCAAATTCGATCAAATTGGATGAAATTAAAAAACAGACTGATTACATTATGATTTTTGAATTATTTTTTTACTTTCAATCAATTGAATATCAATTTGATTTGTTTTGATCAAATTGATGGCATACAACAACAATTGGGGGCCGTGAATCTATGATCATAAAATTAATTTTGTAAAAGAATAATTAATTGACTCACAATTTGATCAAAATGTGATGAAATTAAAAAAAACCTACAAAAATTGAGATAAATTGCGTTAGTGACAATTTATATCTAAATGATCACATATAAGGTTTCCCTTTGACCGATCAATTAAATAAAAAAATTGGTTTTGTTACGACATGTGGAACTAAGTTTACGTCACATCTCGTTTGTGACGAATAGATTGAGATTAATGGTTTAATGATTTGGATATAGGTTTGAAATGATTTGGGACAAGAGCCATGAGACCAAAAATAAGAACTGGGATTATTGTATAAAAGTATCTCTTTCCCAATAAAGTCAGGTATCCCATGTGTAACTGCAAATTTGGATGTCCATCTTTACATTTGGTGAGCAACATTTCGAAGCAACTTCAGCTTTCTTAACATTAAGTTAGTTTTGTTCTTTTCTTTATTTCTTCCTCTCTTTTTTTTTTTTTTTTGATAATACTAGCGTGAAGTTAGTTTGAAGAAGTGGTCGTGGAAAAAATTGCATCTAGATTCCAGAATAAGGTTCATTATGATAGGTTTTTGTCCGAGGGAGATTCGAGGAAAGCCAAAAATCTATCCCGTTTACTTATTATGTTATTTTTTAAGCATACTAATTAGGATTATTTGTATATATACTGGCGTAGAGTGTCGGGCATGCATGATACATGTACGAAGATATAAAAAATGACGGATAAAATTATAATACAAAAAGATTTCGATAAATTAATCAGTATTAAATTAATAGGTTTATTAAAACAATATTTTTTGTCTGATTTATAAAATCTGATTTAATTCAGGGTTTGTGAAATTAATAGGGGGCTTTAGTGAATTTATTCCCACACTATTAATTATAGGAGGTGCTAAAAGGTGGTGTAAATACTAGTTTACCTTTACCCTAATAACTAATCTTAAACTCTATTATACTTAATTCCGCAAGCCCTCATTCTATTCTAAAATCAAGATCCAAAATCATCCATCTTCTCCTTTATTCCAAAACCTAACGTTCTTATTTTCTCAAGAAAAAAAATTGAAATTAATTAATAGTCGTCATGGTCGTAAATCTTAGACCATGACGACTTTTTGTATGAATGTTAAAAATATGAAAAACTATGATCTTTGAGTTTCGACCATGACGACCCTTATTGTTAATTTTCACTGAAGAAGAAGAGTTTATTATGGTCGCATCGGTTTTCACCTTAAACCATGACGGTCATGAAGGGTTATTTTCACTGAAGACGAAGAGTATAGTTAGGATCGTCATTGTTTTATTTAAGGTCGTCATAGTAATATTTAGGGTCGTCATGGTTTTATTTCTGACCATGACGATTTTTCATAGTATGGTAAAGTTACAGGTAAGGGTCGTCGTTGTTGGATGTTAATACCATGACGACCTTTGAAGAATCGTCATGATAGTAACCTCATGAACATAACGACCCTTTCCCTGTGTCTTTCCTTTTCATAATGATTCGACAGTTTTAACCAAAAATTTGACCATTCGTACATATTATTAGTTCACCAATCGATTTTGAACTAAGGGTTCTTCATTTTGAGCATTGGAATCACTCATTTCTCAAACCCTAGTTTTCAAAAAAAATAAAAAAAACTCCAAAAGACCCTCGTCTTCTCCACTCAAAAAAAAAAAAAAAAACTCTAATTTTAATCTTAACCTATATAATTAATCTAATTTAATTAATTATTAAAACTAATTATATATTAGGACTAATTAAATATGACACTTTAGTCTTTTATGAAAATACATGGCTAAGGGGTAGGGGGTATTACTATTGGATGACCCTATTTTATCTTTTCCTCCAGCTCCTTATTAATTCTACAATCCCCCAATTAAGCCAGGTTACAAAAGGGTGTTAAATTAATAGCCCACTAATTTTATAAGATAACAAAATTTATGAATTTCTTATTCGAACCGATTAATATATAAATTAATAATAATTATGGATTTTATTGTGGAGTCTTATTAAAATAGGAATCTAAAATTATTTGTTTATTGTTCGTATGTATACAATCTCTATCTCTAATTTTTTAATCTCTAAAAAGTTCCAAAGTGATTTTTTTTTTTATATTGCAGAAAAAAAATCATTTAGTTTTACTATTGGAAAATTGCTGTTTTACAAGAAACATGCTCCACAACACAACTAGTGATGATATTTTATTTTATTTTCGAAATTAAAATTATAATTATTTGCAATATTTCGATATTTTAATAAAGTAATAATTTATCGATAATTTAATGGGAGCATTATTTCTAGCTCATTTTTTTTTAATCACAAACCCGCTAATAAAATTGTATATATAAATAACTCATAATTAATTATGTAAAAATATATTAGGAACCTAAGAACTAATCTTATCTCTTTTACAAACCCATCTTAAGATAGTATATATATATAGCCCATAACATAAGATTTCCTATTAAAAATAGTATGTTTTGGATTGATTTTGTATTTTTAAATCTTCGGCAAGCATATATTATTTTTTTTGAAGCATAAATTTATTACATAGGTTAAACAGATATTACACTGGGCAAGTGATACCCATAGAGTCATTTAATACAATTTGATGGATAAAAAGTGGGATCGTCTGGTCCCAGATTTTTGTTGATAAATTCGTGGTCTGACTTCCATTTGCAACATGATTGGCAAGTCCATCAGCTACCTGGTTTCCTTCCCTGTAGTTATGCTGAACATTGCAATGAGGTATTTGTCGAATTTGTTGCTTAATCTCTGCGATCATGCCCGTGATATACCAAGGTGGTTCCAAGGCGGTGGCTACAAATCATAAGAGATTTTCTGAATCCGTCTCGAATATCACTTTCCACCATTTTCTTTCAGTTGTTGTTCTTGTAGCCAGTAGCATGGCCCAGGTTTCTGTTGATAGTGTTGTTGTGATACCTAGAGGTTGCGCCAGCGCTAACATTGTTGTTGTTTCTGAGTTTCTATAGATGAATATTGTACCTGTCATGCATGGATGTCCCCTGGAATATCCATATGTGTTTACCTTAATCCAGTCCAAATTAGGGCCAGTCCATCCTACCGAGATGATTGTTGTTCGTCTTATAACACTTGATTGGATAGTAGCCGGTAGTTCGCCAGGTATTACCAGAGGTAGTGTTTTTTTGCCCAAAAGAACTCTTGTTGTCGTTTAATTGCTCTCATAACTATATTATCTAGTGTTGTCTGGGTATGACGGAAAATGTATTCATTTCTAGCTAGCTAAAGGGACCATAAGAGAAAACAGAAGGAGGTTATGATTGTGGGTGGGCCTGGTTCTTTTAAAAGCTGGAGAATGGTTGTTTGAGAGTTTATGGGTATCGTAAGGGGAGTAATGGAATGTTGGTTGCTTGAAAGGCGGGTAAAAAGAATATTCCACACCGAGATTGCTATTGGGCAACGTAAAAGTAAATGATCAGTTGTCTCAGGTTCAATGTTGCATTGGGGGTATAAGTTGGAATTGGTGAGTCGGATGCGAGATAAGGTAAAGAAGGTGGATATTCCTTCATTGATTGCTTTCCATAAGAAAAGCTGAATGTTTTTTGGACAAGGTAAGGTTCATAGAAATTTGGTGGTTGGGATGGGGTTCTGATAGGGGTGATCCATTTCCTAGGTTAGACATTTGTATCCGGATGTAGTAGTGTATTTACAAGATTTTGAGTGTGGCCAGATAATCCTATCTGGGGGGTTGTCTTGGGGGATATGTATGTTTATGATTTTCTGGACTATATTTTGCGGTAGCTGATCTAGTTTGTCATGTATTCAGTTGTGAGTGATTGGATCAATGATATCTGCAACCGTTTGGATAGGGTAGCATTGGGTCGGGTCAAGGTTTGCGGAATGCGGGATAGTTGGCTTGGATAAGGGTCATTACTTCATTTCCAACATAATGGAAAATAAGATTTTTGATGGTGGGTATAAGGGATACTAATTATTTCCAAGCAGCATTAGAAGATGAGGGGGTGGTAATTGGGATTTGGAAAATTGGTTGTTGTTTGAGATATTTCTCATGACAAAGCTTGGTATAGATGGAATCCGGTCGATCATGTAGATTTCAAACCCTTTCTAATAGCAAAGCTTTATTGTGAACACTGTTTTTCCTAATACCGCGTCCTCCGTTTGAGATTGTCTTGGAGAGATTATCCCAACCTAATGGGTGAAGCTTTTTTACATGTATTCATGCTCCTAGAAAAAAATTCTGGTGATTCGGTCTATTTGATTATGAACATGGTTAGGGAGCATTTATGTTTGCATGAGATGGTTTGAAGTGGCAGTTAGAGAAGTTTTGATGAGAACTAACCTCCCATCCGGTGTTAGGCATTTTGTCATCCAACCCTTCACTTTTCTTGCTAGCCGCTGGAGCAATGGTTCGAAATTGTGTCGAGAAGATCTTCCTTGTTTGAATTAAACTTCGAGGTAGATAGGGGGTTTGGAGTGGTTGGCACTCCAAACATCTGATGCAAGTTGTCGATTCAGTATCGGATGATGAATAATTGTTGATTTGGAAGTATTAATTACATGGTTTGCTGAGGAACTGTAAGAATTGAGTAAATTCTTAAGGTTATTGCTGCTTTCCGTTGAGGCTTTAAACGTGATTAGGAGGTCATCCACATACATTACATGCAATCTTGGTGGTGTTTTTTGGGATATATGGAGCCCTCCTATGAGCTTTTGATTTTCCAGGTTTTCCAAATTTGTGGATAAAACTTCTGCAGATATTATGAAAATATAAGAAGATAGGGGGTCCCCCTGTCTGATACCTCTTGTCAGGGTGATATAGCCGTGTGGGGTGTCGTTGATGTTTACCGAATATGTTACTGTTGTGACGCAGAGCATTATATATTTGATAAAGGTTTCCGGAAATCCAAGTTTTGTGAAGGCTTCTTTAATAAATCCCCAGTCGAAGCTGTCATAAGCTTTTTGAATATCCATCTTTAGAGCTATCTTCGGATCTTTGGTTAGGGCTGAGGATTTGATGTAGTAAAATAATTCTCTCGCGATTGCTATGTTGTTGTGAATTGATCTTTGGGGAACGAAGCAATCTGATAGGGTCTGATTAGAAATGGGAGCAGTGGTCTAATTCGGTTGACTAGTATTTTAGAAATGATTTTGTAAGTGACGTTACAGAGCCCGATAGGTCTGAATTGTGATGGTTTAGAAGGATGTTCAATTTTTGGAATTAATGTAAGGTTTGTGTGATTCATGGGTGGATGAATATTTAAGTAATTAAAATAGCTGTGAACCATAGCTATCAGTTGGATGTGTGTGATATCCCATAATTTTTTGAAGAACTTACTTGTGTACCCATCTAGCCCGGGTGCTCGCTCGGAGTGTATAGAGAAAAGAGCTTGCTTGATTTCCCTCGGGGTTACTTCTTATGTTAATAGAGTGCATTGCCTGGGAGTTAGTCTTGAAGTGATTGTTCTGAACAGATCTTTGTCAACTATTGTGGGGGCTGTCATATATTGATCAGTATAATGATCTAAAATGAGGTGTATAATATCTTCTTTATTGGTTACCCAATTATTTTGAGGACCTTGAAGTTGTTGGAAATTATTGAAACCTCTATGAATGGTTGCTTTGGTGTAGAATAAGGTTGTATTGGTGTCACCCGATTAGAGCCAACAAATTCTGGATCTCTGGTGCCAGTACGTAGCGTGACATTGAAGTAGGGTCATGTGTTGAGTTCTAAGATTTTTCTCTCTCATTAACCAGTAATCCTGATCATTTCCTTGTCGGGTAGCACATTATTGTTGCGCTATCTTTATTTGTGTTGTTGAATTCTTGATCATTGTAGGGAGATGACCCAAAGTTTCTTTATTCCATTCGGAGAGAGATTGACTGGCTGTAATGAGCTTCAGTTGTAAATCCAGTGAAGACTTCGTATCACCTTGTAGGGTCCAAGTTGTATTTACCACATGCTCGAGTTGTGGGTGTGTGAGCAACATATGTTCAAATTTATAATTTTTTGTTCCCCTTCAATCGATAGTTTTTGTTTGCAACAAGATCATAGCATGATCAGATGCAATTCTTGGGAGATGAGTGACTCCTGCATGTGGGTTTGCTGTTCTCCAGTGCTGGTTGACTAATACTCTGTCAAGACGTTCTAGAATATTATCTTGCCCAAGCTGATTGTTTGTTCATGTATATGGATCCCCTCGGAATCCCATATTAATGGTTCCCATTTGATTTATCATTGTTAAGAAATATTGAGTCTGGGCATATGTTACCTGTCGTCCTCCCTTTTTTGCTGATTGATTTCTAATGTCATTGAAATCTCTCAATAGTATCCATGGAATATTGTTGTTGATACTGGAGAAGATTGTTGGGAATTCCCACCAAAGGTCATTTCTGCTTCAAGGTGGGGTCGGTCGTATATGCCCGTGTGTAGCCATGGTTGGTTAGGTGGAGGTGGGGTAATCAAGGCATGTATATAACTTTGAGAATGAAGTAAAATTTGTACATTTAGATTGTTTTTCCATAGTAGGCATAGTCCTCCTCGCCTACCTGTCTTGGGAACTGTGAAATGCTGCTGAAATTGTAATGAGTGTTTAAACGAGTTCATATAAATTTTATTGACTAATGTTTCTGAAAGAAACAGTATGGACGATTTGTGCGTTGAAACCAACCCTCCTAGATGCTGTATCGAAATTGATTAATTGATTCCCTGATAATTTCATGCTAAAATATTCTTTTAAGAGTCGCAGAAGAAAACTTGCCGAGCTCTAAAGGAAATTAGTTGTTGGATTGAATCTTTGATGGGCCCAAACCAAACCTAATTTTTTTTCAACTATATGAATAAGTTCGACTATATGAATAAGGCTGAGAGTTTGATTGATGAGGCTGGGAGTGAATTTAGAGAATTGAATAAAAAAGTATCTCAATTAGGCCTGGGAAGGAGAAAGAGTTGAAATGGAAGGATTGCTGACGGTTGGAGTTAGGCCTGAAATGATACTAGAAAAGCAGAGACTTGAATTCACCAGCCGAAGATGAATGACATAATCAAGGAAAGAACAGGTTAGAGTAACAAGCAAGAACTGGAAAGCAATGAGGATTAAAGAGATGAAAGACTGGTATAATAAGCAAGTAAAGTACACAGAGAAATCAAACTAAAAGTGGAAAAGCCTGGGGTGAGTCTAGATAGACAAAATCATGGAAGAGGAAATGAAATGAGAGCTATTAAGTTAAGAAAACTAGAATACTTAAGGTAGTAAATAGAAAATTGCATAAGGAAAATTAAAGCAGTCAAAGTGCACAGCAGGATTGAGAAGCATACAGCGAATACAGAGCCAGAATTGATAAGCTAATCTAAACAAAACTGGAAACACAGTTCTTCAAGAAAAGACAAGGCGAATTATCAGAATGTAGAAACGGTTTGAACCAGGTTAAAAGCGAGTTAGAATCTTAAGTAATGCAGCAAGGCAAGGATAAGAGGTGGGAATTCATCAAAAAAACATAAGCAAGTAATAAAAATTCTCAACAGAACTGGGAAGTAAACAAAGGGTCTGACTAGTTCAAGAAGTAGAGAATCAGTTTGTAGAAACAGGATTTTAAATTGGATAAATGGGATATTCAGGTAGTTAACTAGAGCTACAATAGTGAGGAGTTTAGATTAGCATTAATAGAAAAAAAGATGAAAATTAAGGTAAAACATAATCAAATCACTAGGATACAATTAGGAATAAGCAAACAAGGTAAATTATAGAATTTATATATGATATTTTAGATAGATGCATACAATATTTAAGCACAGGTAGTACAAGATATTCAGATAGATACACAAGTAGAACACAAGAACTAAGATGTAAGATAATTACTAATAGATATAAGATTATAGAAGAGCTTAAGGATGAGTCAAGTAACTAAGCAAGCTATAGTAAATCTAGCAGTACAATAGGAAATCAAACAAACTGGTTAAGCAGATGCAGCTATTAAGAGAAGCTAAAAGCAGTTTCAGCAATCAAAAATAAAGGGTGGAGGTGAATCCACCGGCCCAAACAGATGGTCCATGTGATTAGTAGCCTGAGTGTGTTGGTTTGTGTTGTCAAAAAGTATCAAAAGCCTGATGCTGGAATCTGGTAAGGAAGTAGATTATTTTTGCACTTGAGGATGCAAGGTGGCTGAAGATGTATGGTTTTTCTCTAGCTGCTGTGAATGATTACAACCTGTATGTGCTTCATTTTCTGATGAAGATTGAGGATCTGAAGCAATTGTAGGACCACTTTCAAGGACTTTAACTGAGACAGGAACAATGGCTTCCTTTTGTTGAGGTAGGTACATCTATCAATGTACATTCAGTTCTGGGTCTCTTGGGTGATTTATATTGCTGCATCCATTGTGAGCATTCTTCTTGAGCTGTGTCTTTGTAGTCAAAGTTTGTTGAGGATTCTATGCCAGAGTTGAATAGATGCATTAATTGTTCCGGGTTAACTCTTTTGGATATTTGCTCCTGCATTGGAGGTGATGAGCTGGGTGATTGAGTGGGTCTAAGAGAGTCTTGAACTTGATCAGCTTCCACATCAGAAACAATGTAATTGGTGTCAAGAGTTGGAAGTTGCATTGTGTTGAGGTAGTTTTCTTGATCAATGCCGAGATCTTGTCTGTTGGTCTAAGATTTGTCTTCATCTTCTGCATAATAAATTCTATCTGTCTCCATTGATGTTATTTCAACATCAGGGAAATTTCCACTTGGCTGATCCCCATCAGCAAAAGATATAGTTGATTGATCGGTTAGAATAGCGTGGGGATAAAATGGTGTCCATTGAGTTTTTACTAACAAATTTATTAAAAAAAAAATATTTACCAAATTTTACGGTCCATTAATTTGTTAGCAGTATTTAAGGTTATTCTCATCCATCTCGGTTAATCTTATTCCTCTTATTTTCTTCCATTACCGTAAATACTGTCTTCCTCTTCTTCCATAGTAAAAAGACGCCTTTAATTGTTAGACCATGCTCCTAAAATACTTGTCCATCGTGAAGAGATTTCGCATTGAACTAGATAAGAGCAGACTGATGCGTGAAATGAAGCATATACCCGGTGAAGACAGATCTCCTTTTAACAAGTTTCAAAGTATAAAATCATCGATATGACCTTTTGAACATTTTTTTTTAGATCAGGAAGGGTGCACGGTTTCAGTGAGGTTTACAAGGTATGGCTCTCTTCTTTATCCCGCAAGTTACAGTTCTTGTTAGCTTACTGGACAAAAAATTGTCAAGTTTATTTCATATTGCTTTCATCTCCTGAAATTGTTCATGAGATTTATGTTAGCCTTTTTCCCATATGGGCTAAAATAAGGGGAAAAAGGATATGTGATCCATTAGCCCCCATTAGTCCCACTACTCTCTTCCACCTTTAGAAAAACCACATCACTCTATATCTATCGGTAACTGCTCTATGGTGGCTTGAGTCAGTTTTACAGAAAGATAGAAAAACTGAACAGAAGGTCACCAAAACCATTCTTATCCCGTATACACCATCTAAAAGTGAGAAGAAGGGTTTGGTACCAAAGTTCACATCAATTCATAAATTAGGGCAAGCTTCAAAGGATTAAGATTACAAGCAATGGCTGGAGGTATTTATCAATCTCTTCTTTTGCTTCCGCTTTAATTTCTATGTTCATTCTGTGACCAGAACATGCATTTAGGTTTTACATTTGGTATCAGAGCCTGTATTAACCTCTGCCTTGCTTGAAAAATTACGGAATGTTGGTTTTGTTGTACAGTGACAAATAAACAAAACGTAACTTGTTAAGGTATTATAGTCATAACAATGAAAATGTGGCAAGTCTAACCTATCGAGCCCACAACTACAGATCATGTGGGCTTGGGTCATAACAATGAAAATGTTGAGGTTCATCTCCTATGTTATAACAATGAAATCACATGGTTCTTCTACTGTTCTCTTTTTGGGCCATGTTTCTGGTACCCTAGTTATTTGATTAAATGTCTGCTCCAAATCTTCGTTAAGTTCCTGTCTGCAGTCTCAATATTATCTTTGTTAATTGTTACAGTAGCTTGTAACTTGATTTTGAAACTAGATTTTCCTTTAAAATTCTAAATCTAAACTGAAATGGTTAGTCATTTTGATGCTTTGCTGATTTGTGAGTGAAAGATTCTTAGTTAGCATACTAGAGAGAACTTATAGGGAAATGATTCTACCACTTGTCAGGTATTAGTGGTAGGCATTGGTGGCCAAATTCGGTGTCTTGGCTACGTAATCCACAATGTTAGTTGTGTTTTATATCTACCTACCTTATCTTCAGTAGAATCAAAACACACTAGCTAGGTCACTGCTGTATTTTTAATGTTGAGAATGTGTTTAAATGGTTACCCCATAAACTAAACCATACAACTTATTAGAGTATATGGATGATTATCTTAATTATTGACCCTTAAGAGTCTATTAGCTATAAAAAAAAAAAAAGTTACGACTGATATTTTAAGTCTGATGAGCTATTCCACACACTCAATGAGAGGTCAAAAATATTTCTAATGGTTAATTGTTTCTATTAGAACAGTAACACATATCATTAGCCATTCATACCCTAGCAAATATTTAGTATGCAGTTCCTTTTAATTTCCATTACCCTATTAATGTCTTGATGTTTTTCCCACTAATAGTTCAGAAATCAATATGGACAGAATCTGGGTTGGCTTCCCTTGAGCTTAATTTGTTTTGTTCTCAAAATGTTTAGTTTTCACATTTTGAATATAGTTGATTTATATCTCTAGTCAGCTCTCGTTGATTAAGTTACATAGCACATATGTTGGACATCAAGAATAACACATTGTAAAATCAATTGGCTAAGTTTTCCGTTAATAGTACTATGTTTTATTTAAATTTCCCGTTCATGGAGAATCAACATACCATATTTTCATTTGTTACCTTACAAGAGGAATGGCTATGCTACTTGGATATCGGCATGGGTTATCATATTGTCAAGACTTGAAGAAATAAATTGGTATAAATTTCTCTTAGGAAAATGTCCAAGCTTGTTTTGTTAATGGTTTTATTTGAGACCATTATATTTGATCCATGTGCTACCGATAGTGTTAAAGACATATTTCTTAATAACATATTGGTGCTAAAGACATATTTGTTGAATTCAAATAGTACTAAACTGCGGAGTAAGAATCTTTCTTACTGATAGTGCTAAATACATTTATAATGTCTGTTTTCTCATGGTGTTTATTATTTGTTGATATGTGCAATGGTTATAAATAATTAGTTAAATATATATATTATGACCATTAGGATTGTACATGAACAAAGATTAAAGAAATATGTCAAGTGATTTAATAATTTTAGTAATTAGAGAGTAGCCACAGCATCTCTAGTTATTTAAAATTTTCTTAAGAAATCACATGTGGAAACTAGACATAAATTGTAATTAATCATACGTAATATGATGAAATATGCCCACAGGAAATTTTATTATATTTGTATGATTAATTGGGGTGAAATATTGAATTATGTTTCTTAATCTACCCACATGAATTAAGGAATGAATATGGTTTAATAGTTTCATCATGTAGTTATCAATCTAATTTGAGTAGGACTTTAGCCCACAGGCAAGTTTTATGTCACTAGATTCATATTTTTTGTACATGACTTGCATTGGTAAATCATGATTAAGTTTAAGTCTCAAATTTTTGTTTATAAGCATGTATATATTTTTCTTTGCAGCAATTTTAACTGGAAACATTTCTGATGTCAATTGTGACATTCCTGAATTAAAGGGTGATAACTATAAGGTGTGGAAAGAAAGAGTGCTTTTACAGTTGGGGTGGATGGATATCGACTATGCTATTCGGAAAGACGAACCACCTAGCATAACTGAGACTAGTACTCTAGATGCAGTTGATCTTTATGAAAAATGGGATAGATCTAATCGTCTCTCAGTTATGTTCATAAAGACCAAAATTTGTGCTAGTATTCGGGGTTCTGTCGATAAGCATACTAAGGTTAAAGATCTCCTTAAAGCCATTGATGAGCAGTTTATAAGTTCTGACAAAGCTCTTGCTAGCACCTTAATTATGAAGTTTTCATCCATGAGACACGATGGGTTTAAGAATGTGCGTGATTATATCATGAGCATGAGGGATATTGCGGCCCAACTTAAGGATTTGGAAGTTACCATGTCTGATTCTTTCTTAGTTCATTTCATTTTGTGTACTCTTCCTCCACAATATGGCCCCTTTAAGATATCTTATAACACAGGTAAGGATAAATGGTCAATTAATGAACTTATGACCATGTGTGTTCAAGAGGAAGGGAGATTGAGGATGAAAGAGGGCGAAAAGGTGAACCTTACTATTGCTTCTTCTTCAAAGAAGAAAAGGGATCACAATAAGGAAAGAGGAAAGCTTTCAGTTAACCAAGGCATAAAGAAGGAGCCTCCGTGTTTCTCTTTTGCAAAAAGAAGGGACACATGAAGAAAGACTGCATTAAGTTTAAGACTTGGTTTGAGAAGAAAGGTAATTTTCTTGCGTTTTGTTTATGAATATAATATGATTGATATTAATCATAATACATGGTGGATTGACTCTAGTACTACAATCCATGTTTCGAATACCTTTCAGGGTATGACAAACCTAAGGAAACCAACGAGAAGTGAACATTACATCTATTCAGGCAGTCAGATGAGTTCACATGTGGAAGTTGTTGGGACATGCAGTTTAATTTTAAGTAGTGGTTTTATTTTGCATTTAGAAAAGACATTTTATGTACCAGGTTTCACTAGAAACTTGATTTCAGTTTCAAGACTTGTACCTTTATGAATTTCCTTTAATTTTTCAGATTCTGGTTTCAGTATTCTCAGAAATTCTGAAGTTATTGGTTATGGTATTTTGTCTATCGTCTTTATTTGCAAAATGATATCACTCATAGTTCTATGCATGTTAATATTGGGTTAAAAGGATGTATTATGAATGAGGATTCCTCTATTTTGTGGCACCTGAGATTGGGACATATCTCCATTGAAAGAGTTAAGAGATTGGTAAAGGATGGGGTACTTAGTACTTTAGACTTTACTGATTTTGATACTTGTGTTGGTTGCATTAAGGGAAAGCAAACTAACAAACACAAAATTGATGCCAAGAGAAGTTCAAACCTATTAGATATCATACACACGGACATTTGTTGTCCGGACATGAACGCTAATAATCCGAAATATTTTATCACCTTCATAGATGATTATTCACAATATATGTATCTTTACTTGTTTCTTTCTATAAAGACGAAGTTTTGGATGCCTTTAAATTGTTTAAGGTCAAAGTAGAGAAACAATGTGGTAAGCACATTAAGATTGTGAAATCATATAGAGGTGGAGAGTACTATAGTAGATTTCTTCATAGCACTAGAATTGTGGAATCAAGAAATGTTAAATTTCTTGATAATGACTTCATTAGTGGGAGTGATCAATTTCAGGATATTATCCTGAAAAAGATAATGATCAACTTCCACCTACTGTTTCAAGTGACAAGTTGATTGTCAACTAATTCTAGTGACTATTTAGTGTATCTGCGAGATTCAGATTGTAATATTTGAGCCGATAATGATCTTATGTTATTTTCACAAGCCATAAATTCTACAGATTCAGACTTATGGATCAATGTATATACCTTAAGGTCAGTGGGAGACCTTAAGTGATAAATGTATATACCTTAAGTGTAGCACCCATTGTAAAAGATGATTGGTACAGTTTGGATCAATTCCCAGGAATGACATTGAAAGGGAACAAATGAAAAATGTTCCATATGCTTCAGTTGTTGGTAGCATTATATATGCTCAGGTCTATACTAGACCAGACATTTCATATGCCGTTGGAGTATTAGTAAGACATTAGAGTAATCCAGGAATCGATCATTGTAAGGATGCGAAGAAAGTATTGAGATACCTTAAGGGTACTAAGGATAACATGCTTATATATATAAAAACAAATAGTCTTGAAGTAGTAGGCTAAGTTCGTTTCTTGTTTTGAGACTGCCTCACATGGTGTATGGCTGAAAGGCTTCATATCTGGGCTAAGAGTTGTTGACTCTATTATCCGACCATTAAGAATGTATTGTGACAATTCAGTTGTTGTTTTATGGCTAAGGATAATAAGAGTGGAAGTCGAAGTAAACACATCGACATAAAGTATCTAGCCGTAAAGGAACGTGTACAAGAAAAGAGTGATCATTGAACACATTAGCACTGAATTGATGATAGCTGATCCCTTGAGTAAAGACATGCATATTAAAGAATTCAAGGATCATGTAGTAAGGATGGGACTTGGTCCTATTATGTAGTACATTCTTTATGTTTTTTCTGAAGCTTTCATTTAGTTGGATTATTTCTCATTTGGAATTATGTACGTACTTACTTTAGTTATTTTGTTGAGAAATATCATTACAGTTTGACCTAGAGTAAACATATGGTCTATTCATTAAGTTAAGTATGAGTGGTGAAAGACTAAGTATATTGTGATACATGGAAGATTAATTCTTGCTCTTAAAGAGGGTTAATCGCCATGATCCGTATATGGAGTCTTTCGTGAAATGGATCAAGTGGGAGAATGTTAGCCTTTTTCCCATATGGGCTAAAATAAGGGGAAAAAAGATATGTTATCCATTATCCCCCATTAGCCCCACTACTCTCTCCCACCTTTAGAAAAACTACCTCACTCTATATCTATCGGTAACTGCTCTATGATGGCTTGAGTCAGTTTTACAGAAAGATAGAAAAACTGAAAAGAAGGTCACCAAAACCATTCTCATCCCATATACACCACCTAAAAGTGAGAAGAAGGGTTTGCCACCAAAGTTCACATCAATTCATAAATTAGGGAAGGCTTCAAAGGATTAAGATTACAAGCAATGGCTGGAGGTATTTATCAATCTCTTCTTTTGCTTCCGCTTTAATTTGTATGTTCATTCTGTGACCAGAAATGCAATTAGGTTTTACAATTTAAACTTGAAGGTCTTTTCTAACATTTGTGAGGATATAGTTTTACGTGGTGATTGCAGTGTGCTCTTTCAAGCAGGCATTGACTTGGTGGAATACAAATATATATGGCATTCTACAATTGATTATTTCAACGTTGTTTTTATTTATACTAATTTTGATTTTGTTTCCTTTAAGTTTTTCGTTAGCAATTAGTAAATAGAGAAGTAGTCATGATGAATGAAGTGGTGGTGTTGAGCAAAGCTCAGAGGTTTTAGTTAGTACTGGCCTGTTAAATTATAAAAAAATTGGACACGTAAGCCTTGGTGCCTCTTTAGACTTATTTTTGCAAGCATCATATGCACATTTCGTTAAGCAATTTATTTTTATTTCTTTTTAAGAGTCCTGCTATCACACACGCATCAGTGTGATAGCTAATATGAACTCGCATATACGAGCCGTTAGATGTATAGAACAGATATCGATTTTAAAATCGACGAAAATCTAATATTCTTTATGTATTTAATTCTTTAAGCAACCATAAACTTTATATATATTTTGTATTCAATCCTCCGTACAATTATTAGATAACTTGATTCAATTTTTGGCAGGAAACAGATCGGAAACTATCATGTTGGATCATAGAAGATCCATCTTGACAAGAAATTATTTCCATGATAAACTATCTATCACAAGAGCTATAACTCAAACATCACCTGCAAGTAAAACACTTTCATGGAAACCATATATTACAATCAACACATAAATATATAGGGTTTCTAATCCTTCTTCAAATCTAGAAACCCAAACACAAAAATCCTTTCGTCTTCTATTTAAGATAAAGGAATCACAATTACAACCACAATTAAAATCACAAGGAGACAAAATAAAAATCAAATCACTGGTAAAAGAAATCCACAATTATAATCGTAGATCTGAACATGCTTTACAATTCTTTAGATGGGTATCCACATGATCCATTATTTATTTTTTGAAGATTATTGATATATTAGGTCGTGATCTGAAAAATAAGCATTCCTCTTGTATTCTTTTCGATACTGATGAACAAGAGAAAAACATCTTCATGTTGTTCTATTACCGTGGCTAACAATTGGTCGCCTAATACTATAACTAGGAAGAATATTTCTTCGTATAACAATATTGCAACATTTAAATCTTGTACACGACATGAAAATAAAAGTGTACAAGTGCAATGTGGTCTTCAACACATACGCAGTTATTATGAATAATAAAAATTTGTATCTCATTTTGAACTTGATGATGGGAAACTAGAAACATCGGTGTCTCCTTGTTGGGAGCTGGAACTTCCAGGAATGGAAGAAGGATTAAATAATAAATGAGTAGTTTTTCAATATATAAGGATTGAATATAAAATAAATACAAAATTTATAGGTGCTTAAATAATAAAATATATATAGAGAAAGAAAGAGTTTCAGTAATTTACGGATCCATAGTTGTGATATTCATCTAACGGCTAACATATGCGAGTTTATAATAGTTATCACGCGAGCATCCGTATTACAGCATGACTCTTCTTTTAATTCATGTTAAACAAGTTGTTGATCTGATACACAAATTTATTTTCTGTATATTATGATGCATGTTTTTATGCATTTTCACCTAAATAAGTAATTTTATGTCTACGTATAAGCAATTAACCATGTACGGACTCATAGTGATATCTTAGCTCAAATGGTAGAGCATATAGTTTTTAGCAATGTAGACGTGGTTTCGACTCCCACATACTGCATTTTAAGTTGGGTGCAACAAACTTTATCAATTTTGAGAGAAAACTTGATTTTTTTTATGAAAAGTTCTTTTTTCATATGTGTTTCAGTGTAAATAATAATTTTCACGAATACCTTGTGGCAAGGATTGATCCCAAGACCGATATCAGGACCGATCTTGACTATATTTAACTTGTTTAACATTTTCGGTATGTTTGTTATTTTCACGGTTTTCTGCAGACATCAAGATGTACACGAGTTAGATTGGGAATGTTCATAAATGTCGACATAATGTTTGAACATATGCTAAACTCTAATATCTTATTCTTTATGTATACTCCTTTGATACTCAAGGAAAGATCCTATAGTATCGATTTTCAGTATCGTTTATGATATAAAAAATTATATGCTTTCCGATCCCAGAGGTTTGCATATCTCTAGTAACTATATTAGTCAAGTATATGGATGTGTGCTAGATAATCTTAGTTGTTATAATACGAGAGAAACCGATCATGAGTTGGAAAATATTATTTGGGTTTGTTCTCGAAATCATAAAATATAAGATCTTTGCTAATTTCAAAAATATACATCTATTGCATATCTTAAGGACTTTTAGAAACGGTAAATATTGTTTTCAAATAATCGCCTTGGTCATAACGCTATAAATAGGGAGTCTTGTATTCTTACAAAATCATTCCAGAAAACACACTTTTATCGCGTGGAAAAGCTAACTTGAAAGAGATATGAGTAATATAATTATGTAAAACATCTAGTGTTGCCTTTCGTTTAAAGTCTTCTTTGGGATCATGAAGACTCTAGTTTTGCCGTTGGTGGAAAGATAGATTGTTATTTAGTTTTCACTGATTATTATTTGTTATGAACTAACGGTATAGTTATCTCCAATAGATCAAACTGGTTATTCAATGGTCATTTTCCTCTGATATAATGCCACTTAAGATTGTTTGAAGATTTGACCATCACATATCTGAGTGATCTGGATCTATGAGATAAAACTGTTGATCAATCAATGTTAACATACTTTGTTCTATGTATTTGATCAATAGTGGAATTAAGTTGTTTGCAGCGGTTACTGTGAATATTGAAATTGGAGATTGAATACTCGAAGACCTTTCTTTTTGGTTTTGATATTTGTGTGACTTTCTGCGAGCTTAATTATATGGGATTAACAAGCTGTTTATACTTATAAGCATAAGATTTGTGGAAAATCGAACAAACTGTCTAGCGGTATTTATTTTCTTGGATATAACTTGTTCATCAAGATTGGTTATTTTGATTATCATTTTCTTGGTTTGATCTTTTGACATAAGGAGTTTATTGATATAAACAAAAGATCCGTACTCGGCTTTATCACTGATCAAACGACTGATTTGGGTGATTGATAAGTGAGTTGGTTACTGGAACATATTTAGTCCTTTGTTGTTTCGGGTAACGATCCAGAGAAGTTAGGTGCATAAGTATTCACAGGGGGTGAATCAACTCAAGATAGTGGACTCTTTCTTGAGATTCATGTGTATTGACCAGATTGATTGTAGATGGAGGGATACTAAGAAAACTGGGTAACTAGAAGTAGTTTACCTGCTATCAACTATAAGAAGTTAATTACGATAGTTATCAATTTGTATAACGGCTTAGTTATGAGAGTATTCAAAACTAAACTAGGTCTCGGGGTTTTTCTACCAAGCAGATTTCCTCATTATTATTTTTTTGTGTGTCTGTGTTATTTAATTTACTTCCGCATTGTATTTTTAGCTTTATAATTAAAGTAAATACATTTGTATGTTACTTACATCTTGGTAAAGATCCCATAGTTAGTTTGATTCGAACTTTGACTATTACCTAGATGTTGAAATAATCTTGAGGTCGTTATTGTTACAATAAGATTACACAAGGTGAGTATGCATAGGTTAATATCAAAAAGATTGTGGTATACTTGATATCCTCGTCATTTCATACTCGTTTAATCGAAGGAATGGTCGAGAGTATCCAGTACACTATACAACACATGGTGTGTCGTCTGGAAAAAAAAATATAGCGGTACTTGGTGTGTTGTCTACAACCTTTCTTGTTAAATATACTTTTTATTTAAAACTCCTTTTTATCTTGATTTGTTTTATAATGGGTTCTTCACTTATTGACGTAGTTTTTTTATTATTTATAAAGGGTACATTTAATTTAAAGCGAGAGGATCTATTAACATGGTTATTCTCACATTATCTTACAATTTCGACGCCAATTTTATTATAAAATTTAAACAACAACAAATTTGAAGTTAGTTTTTTTTTGTGACATGTTCCTTTACAAAGCTATGCATTCATACCAAGAAATTTACTATTTTGAAAATCAACCGTTGAAATTAAAATTGATAGACAATGAGGTTCAATATTTCAGAATACTCTAGTTTTTGATAGGAATGTAGAACATTGTAAGAGGAACATGTCACCAGAAAACTAACTTCAAATTTATTTTTCGTTTAGATTTTGATAAGATATTTGGCACAAAAATTGTGAGAATAACCATGTCAACGGATCCTTACAACGCTTGAGCTTGTTCGGCTAGGGGTGAGCATGGTCTAGATTGGACTGGTTTTAGCCTCATCCACATCCAATTTAATAGTAACGGATTTCAAGTTTGACATCCGCATCCAATCTAGCATCCAACAAATTTGCATCCGATGGATGTGCGGATGGACGGATTGGACGAGGATGATCCAATAGATTTTTTTATAATTAATATTTTAAATAGAAAGAGAAAAAATTAACAAAAATGATTTGAACTTCCGTAAAACCTACACAACAATAATATATACTATCTCCATCCCACAAAAAATTGGTCTCTAATTTTTCAAATTTTGCCTAATTTTAGACAAAAATGAAAATCTGAAAGACCCACTTTTAGTAGGATAAAGGGAGTATATAACATGTGATATGAACAACACTCCCAAAAAACAAGTCCTTGCAATAAGTGTCAGCTTTACCATATATAAAAGTTTTGATGTTTAAAAAGATTTTAAAACCTACATGACAATGTCATATGTCTAAATGGATTATACATAAATATTAGATTAACCCCATATTTAATGAAAATTCGATAAGTACCCCAATAGATTTTTCAGATAACACCCGCACCCGTACCCCATCCAAAAGTTATTGTGTGTCTAGTCGATTAAGGTACGCATTGGGCGCCCACTCACAAAAAACAGATGGACCAGATGGGATCCCAAATGCTAGGGGTCACAACGAATGGGTGGATACGGATTTGGTACCACCCGCGTCCAATCCATCAAAATGACGGATTTTAAGAATGCACTCGTATCAAATCTATTACCCAACGAATTTGATATCCGTGGTTGAGCGGATAAACCGGGTGGATACAGATGGATTGACGGATTTCAAAATATAATAACAAAAAAACTAAACGTTAATAAAAACAAATTTAGAAGTAACCAAGTGAACTAATAATATTGTATTAAATTAAATTTAAACTTAGATAAAATCAAATTCTACCTACTATTCAATACCCAAAAAAATTCAATCTCCCCAGCTACACTCCATTCATGCACAGTTACATAGGACCACAAGTAAAAAAATAAATAGGTACAAAGAATGATCATTTGTACCTGACATTAATATTAGCTAGGTTTAGAATTTGGTAAAGCATCAAACTGATTGTAGCTTAAATCTTGAAAAATAGTACAAATTTTTGGTTAACTAAGATGTTAAGATTGCATTGCTTTGAAGTCTGTGACGACATATTAGAGTATTGGTTTTGTTAGGAGGGAAGAGGTAAGACATCGAGCAACTGGACATTAAAAATTAAAGCTTGTGTAAAAGGCGGTCATTCTTTCCAACAAACCAAAGATTAGTTTAAACATCTCCAACAATTTGTTGTTCTAACACCGTTAAAACAAGAAGAAACATTAACTGTTTCTTGTAATCAGGCGGGTGTCCAACAGATGAGTGATATACCATCCGTGTTTAATTCGTAAAAACAATCGGTTTTAAAAATTCACCCAAGTTTAATCCATTAAAAAACGGATTAGGTGTCCATCCGCTAAAATTCGGAGTGGACCAGATAAAATCCATGGATATCGTTGTTTTGCTCATCCCTACCAAATGCTCACCTTATCGGTTTGGCATCCCATACTGGGCCCAAATAAGAAAATCAAGTTAAGAAACCCGCCATATTCAATGGGCCTCATTTATAAAAACATTTTAAAATACAAAAGCCCAAACCCAAAATTTTCCAGTCACCTAAAAACCCTAGAAAAATTAGGGTTTCCAATCTTTTAAACAAGGACTGATATCTTCTCTCTCACTTCCTTGGCGCTCCTGAAAATCGCAGGAGAGGAGTATCAGCAGCAACAGAAACCATGGTAAAGCCCTAATCTCATCACAATCTGAACTTCTCACTGTTCAAATTACAATATGCTTTTGTTAGTCTTAGGCTCTTTGATTTAAGATTTCTAAATCTCTCTTTTTACTGAATCTCTTTTCAGGTGAAGTATTCGTCAGAGCCAAGTAACCCTACCAAATGTAAGCACATCTCGATCTAGGGTTCCTTTTTTGCCAAGGTTTTCCTGGTTTCTGTTTTTCTGTTTTGTTGATTTGATTTTTTGGTTTTTGCTTGGTTTCAGCATGCAAAGCTAGGGGTTCAGATCTTAGGGTTCATTTCAAGGTAAGTGTTTTAGTTGAAAATAGCAGCAGTCATGCTCTTAATATGTGTTTTGAATGAATAAAGGTGCAGTAGATTTTGTGTAGTGTTTTCTTGATATGTGATTTACGCCTGATGAAAAAAAAACAGGGATTTGTTGCCTTATTGTGAACATGTCTCTCATTGATGTCAGGGAAATTATAGTGAGTCATTGTTATTGGGTGAACTTCTTTAAATCACTTTATTAACAGAAAGTTCAGTAAACGATGATACATTACTTAAATTTGGCTACATTGCTTGATTTGTATGAATGTTATTTGATTTTACATGATAGAAGTGCCTGGAATAGAAAATTGGGTGTTAAGGTAATCATACAAAAACACATTCAAGATTACAGTCATGGAGTGTTATGTAGATTCACTTAGTTTTGCATCTGTGCTTTAGTTTTTAAGCCATTTTCTGAAAATGTCTTAGCAGTCTGACTTGTGGAAACCATGACCATCTGATATGACGAAAGACAGACTACCAATGCTACCTTGGGCGACTAGTCAGTGGTTGGACTGAAACTCAATCAAATATAGCTTTCTCTAAAACTCTATTGATATAGATAGATAGAAATGCTGAATTCCTATCCTCTTTGTAGTAAAGTCTCCATTATTTGTTAGGTCAATTTAATGCTATCCCCTGGTAATTATTTTTGGAAACTATCTCTACCTAATATCCTTTTGATGTAGGTATTGATACTAGTTTCTCGTTTGAGTTCTATATAGTTTGTCTTTGTTCAAGTTTGTAACATTTAAACCTGCGGATAAAAGCAGGGATTTGTTGCCGTTTGTGAACATGTCTCTTGTTGATGTCAGGGAAATATAAGTGAGTCATGGTTATTGGGTGAACTTCTTTAAGTCATTTTATTAACAGAAAGTTCAGTAAACTATGATACATTACAGAACCTCAATCAAGTATGACTATATCTATAGAGATAGAAAGATAGTAAATCCGAATTCCTTGGCCCTTCCTAGTAAAGTCTCTATTATATGTTAGGTCCATCTAGTGCTATCCCCAGGTGACTCTAGCTAAGATCCTTTGATGAGGGTAATAGTAGTAGTCTCTCGTTTGAGTTTCATATAATTTATCTTTGATTAAGCTTATAACATCTAAACCTGCAGATAAACGCAGGGATTTGTTGCCATTTGTGAACATGTCTCTTGTTGATGTCAGGGAAATTATAGTGAGTCATGGTTATGGGGTGAACTTCTGTAAACAATTATATTAACAGAAAGTTCAGTAAATGATGATACATTGCTTGATACTTGATAAGATGGTCTTTGCTTAGGTGTCAAACTTCTGAACTCTTTGGTAAATGGCAGTGATGTGTTGCCCTTTGCTAACACGTCTCTCGTTGTTAAGGAAGATTCAGTAAACAAGGATGCACCACTCTAAAACTTGATTGTTTGTACGAATGGTATGAGATGTTACCTAGTACAACTGTCCTGCAGTAGACAATCTGTGTGTTCCCAAAAACTGCCTCTAATTCAACTATTTGTTAAACTGTAAGCAAGATGTTTTATCTTACATAGCGAGGTGAATAATCTATTTGAACCGATTGAATGCATGAACACATTGGTATCTTATATCGTTTATGTGATTCATGTATGTTTTTTTCTGTATGCAACCAACTAATGTAGTTGATTAGAGTTGTTGTCATGTGCTTCTTCCTTCAATATTATTTTTCATTTCTACTTTGAAGAACAAAATCATTTTGACTCTAGCTTATTCAATATACACCCTTTTGCAGAACACCAGGGAGACAGCATTTTCACTTAGGAAGATGCCTTTGATCAAGGCCAAGAGATATTTGGAGGATGTCTTGGCTCACAAACAAGCGATTCCCTTCAGACGTTTCTGTGGTGGTGTTGGTCGAACAGCACAGGCCAAGAACCGTCATTCCAATGGACAAGGGCGATGGCCTGCTAAGTCTGCCAAGTTTATTCTTGATTTACTCAAGAATGCAGAAAGCAATGCTGATGTATGTTTTTGTTTCATCATTACTATGTTGACTTCATTGTTTATTGCACATCTGATTGCTTATTAATCAATCTCTTCTCTGGGGCATAACATTTTTCAGGTGAAAGGGTTAGATATCGATGCACTCTATATTTCTCACATCCAAGTAAACCAAGCTTGTAAACAAAGACGTAGAACTTACCGTGCCCATGGAAGAATTAACCGTAAGTTTTCGCCTGCCACATCTCTTTTTCTCTTATGCGGTAACACTGTTATGTTGTCAGTCTTAAATGGCATTTTCTACATTTCTTGCAGCTTACATGTCATCTCCTTGCCACATTGAGATGACTCTGTCTGAGAAGGAAGAGGCAGTCAAGAAGGCTGAAGGTACCCAGTTGGCTCCCAGAAAGAAGTCTCAAGTTTTACGCAGTGGTGCTTCCTCTTAAGAGGTTGCTTCCTCTTAAGAGGTGTAGATCGAGAGGGTAGAAGAAAAGGTCTAGAGTTTTCACCTGTCTTTGAGTGTTTTTTGTTATCAGTCAAATATATTTTTATAATTTTGAAGATTTTTTTTTTATTATTATTAATATTGAAGTTCAAATCTTGCCTGTTTAAGTTGTACAATTCTGAATTCATAAAATATTTGAGCATTTGATATTTTTCTTTTTTACTAGCATTTTGTCATAAATTATGTGTGAGATCATTATCAGCTGATCAAACTTCTGACTTTCAGAGCACTACACCCAAAAACATGCTCAATTCCAGATGCCCTGGACACTTCTGAATGTAAAATTCTTTGTACACCTAATTAGCCGAGGTTTCTGCTACCTAATCTTCTCGTTAGATCTTTGATGTCCCCTAATTTGTCCGTACAGAAGGTCTTCTGGGGTTTTTAATTGACCAGTATTACTAATGTAGTGTGTAAGTTGGCTGGGGTGATTTTGATGAAATATGGATCTTGATTCGGGTTAATTCTGATGGAAAATAGCCTAAAATGCTTGTGTTTATCAATCTCCAGTGATTACTTAACGCAGAGATTTGAGAAGTGGTTCAAGGTCCAATGACTTCTAGGAGTAAAAGAATAGTAAAAATAAAGTTTTTTTTATGAAGCAAGTTGTTTTTGTGCCCTAGCCAATAGGATGTTCAAAAATAATTGTGACAATAATAGGGCGCGGTTCCGTGACAGGCAGCATATTACATCCCTAACCACTTTAGTAAAGTAAGTAGCTCTAATAATCCAACTTCTTCTCCTAATGTTTTTAATATTATTCCTACTGTGATTACTAATTATGATATTAAGCTTTTGATGAGGAAGCCAATTAGTAAGGAGATTGAGGAAATAATCAAGGGGATGCCATCTTGGAGTTCATCTGACCCAAGTGGATTTCAAATTGATTTCTATCAAATCCCAATGACACCATGCGGGTAAGGATGTGGTTGAGGCAGTTCAGAGTTTCTTTGGACTCTGGCTTTTTTGTCCAAAACACCGAGTAAAACCCATATATCTGATATATTCCAAAATCAAAGAACCCAAAGACTCCATCATACAAAATAATATTTAAGCATTTCGCTAGTGAGATCAAACTTTTCCTTAAAAAACCATCTCCCGTTTTTAAACATTTTTTTTTCACCCAGCATAATAGTTCATGAAAAAATAATTATTGTCCAATATTTTTTGATCCCATATGACCGATTATGATTATATTCAACTTGATGATTGGCCTGTTAATCTTCACAGGTTCTTAGATATATGGAGATATATATGAGCTAGATTGGAATGTTCATAAATATCGACATAATATTTTGAATATGTAGTAAACCTTAATTTTTTAATGCTCAAGTATATATTTTTCATATTCAAGGAAAGATCCTAAGATATCAATTCTTTAATATCATAATTGGTATAAAATCATATGCTTTTCATTACCAAAGGTATGCACATCTCAAGCAAAATGTATTAGTAAAGTACATGTTATGTGCTAGCTTATCTTAGTTGTCAGACTAAGAGTGAAATCGATTATAAGTTGGATATTACTTTGTGTTTACAAATTTCGAAATTATATTATTATTGCATATCTTGAGAATTTTCGAAATTGGTAAATAAAATATTTCCAATCAATGCCTAGGTCATAACACTATAAATAAGGAGTTTTGTATTCTTACAAACTCATCCCATAACACACCTTCTACGAGTGCGGAAAATATCTTGCGTTGCCTTTTGTTAAAGTCTTCTTTGAGACCAAGAAGCCTCTAGTTTTACCATTGATGGAATCTAGATTGTTATTTAGTTTTCACTTGATTACTTGTGTTTGAACTAACGGTATAGTCATATTCGATTGACCAAACTTTTTTATTCTAAAGTCATTTTTTTTGCTATAAGGACGCTCAAGTTTGTTTAAGATTTGACTAGTACAGATCTAAGTGATTTTGGATTTGTAGGATAGAACTGTAGATTAATCAATATTAACAGACTCCGTTATGGCGGTTGGTCAATAGCGGAATCAAATTGTTTTGCAACAATTACTTTGAAGATTGAAGAACTGAAGACTTTTCTTTTTTTTGTTTTGATCTTTTTGTGTATGACTTTTTACGACCTTGATTCTCTGGGATCACACATGCAGTTTATTTCGATAAACATCAGACTCGTAGAAGATCGAACAAACTTTCTAATTGTATATATTTGCTTGGATAGATCTTGTTCATCAAGATTGACTATTTCTATAATCTCTTGGTTTGTTCTTTTGACCAAATGAGTTTATTGTTAAACGAAAGATCCTTTTACTATACTGTATCACTGATCTAAATATTGATTATGGACTATTAATAAGTGAGTTTGTTACCGAAACAGGTTAGTCCTATGATCAAAATAAGTTGAGTGTAGTAGTCTTCATAGAGGTGAGGCAACTCAAGACAGCGATTTTATCCTGGTATTCATGTGCTGGCCAGATTGGCTATAACGCAGGGATACTGAAGGAACTGAGTAACTTTGGGTAGTTTACTTGGTCTTAACTATACAAAGGTACGATAATAGATTTGTATAACGGTTTAATTGTAATAGTATTCAAAACTTTACTAGATCCCAAGGTTTTTCTATCAAACAGTTTTCCTCGTTAACAAATCTTGAGTGTATGTGTTATTTACTTTACTTCCGTATTATATTATTTAGATTTATAAACAAAGTAAATACACTTGTATATTAGTCACTTCTAGTAACGATCCCATAGTTAGTTCGAATAGAACTTTGACTATTACCAAGAATCATCTTGTTGAAATAATGTTTTGGTCGTTATTGTTTCAATAAGATTATACTAGGTGAGTCTATATAGGTTGACATTTACAAGACTGTGGTGTACTTGGTACCTTCGTCATTTCATTTGGTTACCATATTTACGGCTCTTATCAAAGGTGGAACTCTATTACTAGAATGTTCTAACTAAAAAAACAAGTTTACCTGTGACCAAAGTAAAAATTTATTCTAAGAAGTATTGAGATTACTTGGTGTTAGTACCTAAAAATTGATTCTAGATAAAACGATGTACTGTAGAAGTACTTTCTTTAGATTAAGAAATCAAAATCGTACATGGTAATCCTAAACCATGATAGTAGCCGTTCCGCCCTGCTTCGGTCACAAAGAGAGGAAATTGGTTTATCTTAGGGGAAGGAAGCAAAGAAAGTTGAAGGAATTCTATGTGTTGAATTGTATGTAGATTTGTATAAATATTGAGAAAATAACAGAGCTTGAGAGATTGCTAAGCTTGTTGTGTTTTTGAAATGGGATAAGGAGCCTATTTATAATAGTTTGGGAACAGACGTATCTTCCCTTGTAAAATAGTGGAAGTAGTGAAGAAATGGAGTAGTGGAAGTCATGGGCATAATGGTGTAACCGCCCATTATCCCTGGGAGTTTTTAGAAAACCACGATTCCATTATCTCATCAACCGATCCAGATTTACCACTACTTTGTAACTTCCATATCATGGGGTGTTACCACGCCACATGTTGCTATAACCGCCATACCAAAACCCCATGAATAATCCCCCCATGTAATTGTTTTGATTTCTCGTAGAAGTTAGTGGATTCATGGACTCAAAACACATGAATAATGCTGGCACAAACAAGCGTGAATGGATAGTCGTGGCTCAGTTGAAAAGAACGATGGAAAATAGGCAAAGGGAGCGCTTGTGCTAGCGCTAACGCTAGTACTGACGAGCTCCAGCGCTGATGGGTTCCAACATTGTTGGCTCCAGCGCTGATGGGCTCCAGCACTGGTAGCTCCTGGAGTTAGTGCTAGCATTAACACCGCTAGGGCCTATTTGGCGCATGCTTTGTTGGATTTTTGATGTTTTTTTTTGGATTTTTAGTTTTTCCTATCCTTTTAGCACACGTGTGTACTTCTTATTGGTGTTGGGATTGTGACTAGGTTTTGCCAAGGCTAGCACTTGCTAGTGCTATGCTTATTGCTTATGCACCGCTAGCTTTGACATTTATTAATGTCGTGGCCATATTTATGGCATGTTAAAAGTTTCTCAATTGTATGAGATTTATTGTTAGCATTTTATGCTTAACTTTTATGCAGTGCATACAGAACATTTTCAAGAGATTCAGCCGTGAAAATTTGTAACTTGAAATTATGCTTGATGCGGCTCTGCAATTAGATGGTATGATGCATTTTGTAGCACATTTATTTTAGAATAATGTAAAATCCTAGAATGACCATTGTCCCCTTTTCGCTTGACTTTTTGGTAAAATGACTATTTTTCCCCGGATTTAAAACTTGATGAAAATGACTTTTCATCTCTAATTATAAAATGACCATTTTGCCCCTTGATGTGTAAAATGACTTATTTACCCCTAGTCTGGAAAATTACCCAAACTGACTGGTTTACCCTTAAACCCACTATCAACATTAAGTCCCCTGCTTAGTGCGGAAGGAGTAATGTTTCGTAGTAAACACTAGATGGTGGTATGCCAGACGAAGTAAAATATGTCTTTTATGGTTTAATAGTTAAATATTACTAGAAGAGTGTTAATTGGCCGAGCAAGTTTTGCTCTTTCTGTGATTGTACTCTTAGGTATTTGGAGCATTACTTGGTTGTAGAGAGTGTTGAGGAAATGCGGCCTTCAGACTACTAAGATAAGTGTGGAGGCAGTTATTCTGTTATCATACACGAAGATGAATATAATCTAAGCATTGATATTCTGAACAAGTTCAAAAAATTCATCCATGGAAGTTTTGCAACTTGAAGCAAGTTCATTTGTGACATGAAGTGATGAACTTTTATGCAGTGCATACATAACATTTTCAAGAGATTCAGTTGTAGAAGTTTTCTACTTGAGATAATGCTTGATGCAACTCTGCAATTAGACATTATGTATCTAATTTAATGATCTTTATTCAGATATGACATAGCCTCTATTCTGAATGTTCACTGTTATTTTACAATCAGATGGTATGCATCTAATTTAGCGATCTTTATTCAGATATGGCATAAACTCTATTCTGAATATTCGTTGTTTTTTTTAGATGGTATTCATCTAATTAGCGTTTTCATTGGCATCACCTATATTCTCAATGTTCGCAATTTTCTATTTTATATGGTATTCATCTAATTAGCATTTTCATTCAAATATGGCATCACCTTTATTCTGAATGTTCCCAGTTTTGAATAACCAGTATATTCTGTTTTATAAAAGTATTTTGCATGGATGCACATGAAATAACGAGGATTCTATTGAGTATATCTCTGAAATTTTTATGGTGCATATATATGCAAAAGATATGTGGAACGAGTATAAGGAATTCTTTCAACTTATAACTCGTTCAGTTTTATGTATAGTCAGGTATCATCTGAATAGGAATAACAACCGTCACCAGTGGCATTCTGAAGATGTTATTGCTCTATACTAGTGGGAAATCCGTCCAGGAGCCATCCAGTCATTCTCGATTCTATACAAAAGTGGATACTGAGTTGCACAATATAGATATTATATATTTTGTTTGAAGAAGTTAGTCGAAAATTCCTGTAACAAGGGTTTCGTTCTAAAAAATAAAACATGGATTTCAGAAATTTAGTTTAAGGGTAGTTACTTAGCTCTATTTCCTTCAGGCATGTCCTTCATGCATAATTGGGCTTTGCAAATATTAGACTCCGCTGTGAATGAGCAGTAGACATTAGCACTTGAAGTTTGAGTTTTTTTTAATGAAGGATGCATTGTCCCGTTCTCTACAGATTTTCGCTAATTTCCGAGTTTACAGGATGCCAGTGTAACAGTTGGAACGATAAAAAAATAGAGGAGCTTATGGCGGTAGGTGGTGGTACTATGAGGATATGAGCTTCTTGAAGACGCTAGTTCTGTGAACGATGTCCCAGACCCATGTGAAATCTTACTGCCATGGAATATCCCTCGTCTGGTAGAATATCATTTGTTATGTGGATGAGGCTAGCTCTGGAGGTGTTGACATCGTGAGTATATTGGCATCGTGAGATATACAACATGATCCAATGTAAGTGGGGACCTCAGTAGAAGTTAGGACTTCATGGTAAGTGATCCCTTGTGATAGGCTTCATGGATGACAACCTCATAACAAACGATGTGGGCCTCATGGTTTGGCGTTTCTTACACATTTCAGAATACTCCTGACTCGTATATGATGTTGACTCATCATAGCCATATTTCTGGAGAATATGAATTCCTGAAAGCATCTTGTAAGCCCATATGCCAGATGTTGAGAGGAAAAACTTGAATTTGAAATTGTCAGGCCTTTTGAGTGTTCATTGTGCACCGGAGATTGTCGTAGATGCCTTGTTATCGTGATGGTTGAGATGAGTATCGTAACCACGTATACTGTCTGTAGGGCTTGCTTGGAGCATGAAAGGAATTGATGGGGTCACCTTGAGAATTCCGAATTCAGTGTGTCTTCCATAGTTGACCAGTGTGGTTGAAATCAGCAGCAACAACAACAAAGACGAAGTTCCCATGCCATGGACATGATCATATTGGGAGAGGAAGCTTATGAGCTGCGGAGGTACTGACGTACAAATGCTTTCGTCAGGATGATGCGAGTGAGGGATCTTGTTGCTACTACCGTTGTTGGTTAAATACTTTGGTCGAAGGAGGTGACTGCGTTAAATATCTGAAACTGAAGAAGCCTTCAATCCCCATGTGTAGCTACTTTGGTCCGCTGCTCGATGATGGATGACTTGATAGTATCAGCATGAGTCCATGCCTCTGGGTTCTGATCAGGAAAGTGAAACCAGGAAGGTTGATATCTTTTATTGTTGTTGTTGTCTTTGCACGCGCCATGGCTGGAATAAGAACTTGAATTGAAGTTGGAGTCTTTGTTGGTGCCTGGGCTGTTGAGTCGCAACTGGGACGCTTTCGTGAGCATTGAATGAAGTTGGATCTTATTATGACCCCTTGGCTCATCAACTTGTTTTACCTTTTTGGATGTGATGGTGACATGCTTGGAATATTCATATAGGAGAAGTACTCTGGAGATATCAAGGATGAAGAAAATGAGTTGGGAGGTGTCTCGTTGCCGATATGGTATTACGGGTGTCTTCAAAGACTATGTTCCCGGATGCGTCTCTTAAGCTATCCTTTGAATCATTGATTGTTGTAGAGGATGGGCTGCGGTGAGCAGTCCCCAGTCACACTTCTCTTTGATTTCTGAAGTTATATTTTATGGAGTAGGATTGGGATGCGTCTCAGCCTCGTCAGGGGTTGCAGGCGCCTATCAGATCCGACGACGTAGTTGAGAGAGGTGAAGATACCTTTGCGACATGTCTTTGGATAGTAAAGGGACTTGTCGAGGTTATGACTCTTTGGTTGACCGTCTCTTATAGGATGGAGAAGTTCTTGACAACAAGGGGATCTTGTACAAATATTCAGTCCCTAAGTGTGGTTCATGTGATTCCTCGGATTCATCTGCTGAAGATGATGTTCCGAGTGGTGACGTTACGTAGGATGCCAATGTGATGAAAAGTGCACCAATTGTGTACCTAACAGGATCTGACTCTTGGAAAAAGCTGATACAAATAAGCTTGGTGTTGGATGGCTTCGTCTTCATATGAGAGCCATTTACGATAACTTGAATGAAGTAGGTGCATCTTCGACTTAGAAGTGATTACCAAGGCTAGAGGTGATGCTGAAAGACTATCCTGAGAATTGAGGCTTGCTATTGAATCCCCTGCACAGGTAGAGAGAGTGTATGCTGATGACGTTAAATCAGTCCTCAAAGATCCTTTCTAAGTAGCAGGTTTTGAGGGTTTTTATGTGTTTCTGAGATACCCAAATTTTCTGTGGTTTTGGGATTTTAAGCAGGTAGATTTTGAATGGTTTGCGACAGATTTTCTATAAATGGAAATAATTGTTGTTCAATTAAGTAAATTGAAATCCTAAGTATGAATGCAAAGCAATGCAAACATTTTGAAGAAGTTGCAAATGTTGCGTAAAAGCAGAGAAATATTGCTAGGGGTGGTAAAGTGCTTTAAGACTTGAAAGCTTTTTCAGGGGTGGTAAAGTTTTTAAGACTTGACAGTTTTAGGCCACTTGACATGTACGACTACCCATGTTGGTTTATCGGTATTGATGAGTTTGTAGCGTCCACCTAATATAGTTTTAACGATCAAATATAGCTTTTCTCCAGGAGAGGTAGTAGTGTCTCTGATTTGGAAAGGGTTGGGTTTCAGTATCTCAGGTTGATGACACAATATAAGGATGATTGGGTTATTGGTTTTAGTATACTCAGTAGAGACGACCCCTATCCATTCGTCAAACTTTTAAAAAGGATCAGCTTCCCATTCACATCGTCAAGGCACGATAAAGTTGATACTCGGGTTAAGTCCCCAAGGCTTGATAAGACGTGTGACAACTTGTTGTAAAAAGAGTTGCTGAACAAGACTTACTTGTAGGTGAAATCCACGGGCGTATGGCATTATCTATCCTTTATGAAATTGTTTAGCGTCCATATCCGACGTTTGGTGATGTTCTGGAGGTAAGCAATCTTTAGGGTCTGCTTACTTCTTGGTGCCTACAGGTGGGTCCCTTGGTGACGATTTCTCCAGAGATGCGTCAAGCCTTTTTTTATTTCTGTGGATTCACATACGTCTCAGAACCATGTCATAATCTGGATCTACATGGTTGTTGCTGATGAGGTGGTAGCATACATTCCTGGCCACAAAATGGTAGTGGTAGTGGTCTCACTAAATCTTTATGAATGAAAAAGTTTGATTGATGCATCCCTGGTTGCTTTCTTTAAGTGGGATCTCACTATTCGTCGAATATCGATTATGGATGTGCTGATGTTGGTAGCATCAGGAACATTGGTTGGATCCATATTTCTTTTCATGATGTGTAGAACCATACGTGATTTTATGAGGAATTTTGGCGATTTTCGTTGTTAGAAAAAAATTCAGATTCAGGTCTTCTTGTCGTAACGTCCGCAAAATATTTGTCTAGAGTCGGAATGAGGTGATTGAACTCTCATTCTTGATCTAAGAGGAAGGGATAACTTGTGAAAAAAGAATTTCTGTATTTGGAGTTCATTTGCTAGGTGAAAAAGACTTGACACCGAGAGTCCAGAACTTTTCAGGCATAATTCTGTAGGTTTTCAGCTGTCATGTAGTCGAGCGTTTCGGCCGCCATTTATATATCGTTCATCCAATTGACGTGTACTTTTAGTATGTTGTAGTAGACATCCATAAGAATAATTATGTATATAATTCACCCCCATATTCCTCACCAATTAGCACCAGTTTTACTTTTTCCATAAGGCAACGTATAAACATTTGTGAAAGCGTTTTTGCAAAACGACCTGTAACTAAACCATATGCCATGACCCAAATAATTTTATAATGAATGTTTAGGTTGCTAATGAACATATTTTATGAACATGATTTGTGCTTTAATCCCTTGTGCTTGAGATACTTTAACTCATTATATTTATAATGCCTCTGTTTTTAGGGGGAAGCGAATAAAAACAGAGAGATGAAGTTGTAGATGAAGGATTGGAGGTTACCATGATCCGATACGATGGTGACATGTCTCTTTCGACTCAAAATCATGATTAAGATCCCCCTAACGCGATTGTTGAAGAAGGCACCCCAAGTGGTGTTGTTGTACAGAACGATGCTATGATGGAGGTTGTTCATGGCGTTTCCAGTAGAACTGCTTGAAAGAGTAGTGTTGGTGTTTTTGGTGAAAGCATTTTGAGAAATGGAACACCAGAATTGAGATCGGTTGTTGAACCTGAATTGAGTTTGATGATTGAACTGGACCTAAGATCTACCCTATTTCAAACGTTTAAAGAATTTCATTTTCAGATTGTTGAAGAATCAAATTTGTGACCGAGAGATTGATGTCCCACCGTGATCTCCGATTGTTAGTACCTAAAAATTGATTCTAGTCAAAACAATGTATAGTAGAAGTACTTTCTTTAGATTCAGAAATCAAAAGCGTACAAGGCAAGCCTGAACCACGATAGTCGCCGTTCCGTCCTGCTTCGGTCACAAAGAGGGGAAATGGGTTGATCTTAGGGGAAGGAAGCAAAGAAAGTTGAAGGAATTTTGTGTGTTGAATTGTGTGTAGATTTGTAGAACTATTGAGAAAATAACAGAGCTTGAGAGATTGCCAAGCTTGTTGTGTTTTTGAAATAGGCTAAGGAGCCTATTTATAATAGCTTGGGAACACACGTATTTTTTCTTGTAAAGTAGTGGAAGTAGTGAAGAGATGGAGTAGTGGAAATCGTGGGGATAATGGTGTAACCGCCCAATCCCTGAGAGTTTCTGGAAAACCAGGATTCCATTATCTCATCAACCGATCCATCTTTACCACTACTTTGTAACTTCTAGATCATAGGGTGCTACCACGCCACATGTTGCTATAACCGCCATACCAAAACCCCATGAATAATCCCCTCATGTAATTGTTTTGATTTCTCTTGGAAGTTGGTGGAGTCGTGGACTAAAAACACATGAATAATGCTGGCACGAACAAGCGTGAATGGATAGCCATGGCTCAGTTGAAGAGAACGAGGGAAAATACGCAAAGGGAGCGCTGGAGCTAGTGCTGACGAGCTCTAGCGTTGTTGGCTCCAGCGCTAATGGGTTCTAGCGTTATTGGCTCCAGCAATGATGGGCTCCAGCACTGTTGGCTCCAACACTGATGGGCTCCAGCATTGGTAGCTCCTGGAGTTAGTGCTAGCATTAACACGCTAGGGCCTGTTTGGCGCATGCTTTGTTAGTTTTTTGATGTTTTTTTTTTGGATTTTTAGTTTTTCCTATCCTTTTAGTACACGTGTGTACTTCTTATTGGTGTTGTGATTGTGACTAGGTTTTGCCAAGGCTAGCACTTGCTAGTGCTATGCTTATTGCTTATGCACCGCTAGCTTTGACATTTATTAATGTCGTGGCCATATTTATGGCATGTTTAGAGTTTCTCAATTGTATGAGATTTTATTGTTAGCATTTTATGCTTAACTTTTATGCAGTGCGTACAGAACATTTTCAAGAGATTCAACCGTGAAAATTTGTAACTTGAAATTATGCTTGATGCGGCTCTGCAATTAGATGGTATGATGCATTTTGTAGCACATTTATTTGAGAATAGTGGAAAATCCCAGAATGACCATTGTCCCCTTTTCGCTTGACTTTTTGGTAAAATGACTATTTTGCCCCTAGTTCAAAACTTGATGAATATGATTTTTCACCTGTAATTGTAAAATGACTATTTTTCCCCTCAATGTGTAAAATGACTGTTTTTACCTCTGGTCTGAAAAATACTCAAATTGACTGTTTTACCCTTTATCAAAAACCCACCATCAACTCTTGGGATCAAAGTAATTCGTAAACATGTAAGTACCTATTCTATGCAATAATGAACTTTAAGCAACTTTGCCTTATTCATCATTATAAATAAAAAACACTCTAAAACCTAAAATCTCAATCCTTGCACAATGTGCATCTTTTTACTGTAAGAGTCGTTCGTTATAAACTTAAGTTACCTCGGGAAACATAATTAGGTTACGACTTTGAAGTCTTCACTTGGGATTCGTGAATCTCGGTCAGATTATCTTTTAACTGATAGATCTTTGTTATCCGGAATCTTATATTGATCACTGTAGTTCTCGTCTATGAAATTGTGAGTTCTACAAGATTACGATCTAATTGTTAGCTTGACATAGATAGATATTGTGAGGTAAAATCAATTAGGTATCTCTTTAATTTTTGAAGAGATTAAATCCTAATTATTTGAGGCTTGATCTAACTTTTTTTTTACCTAGAGATCTCTGAAAGCAAATAAATTTCCATAACCTTAATTGAAAAATATATAAAGAAAATCAAATAGGTGTCACATTAGAGGCAAGGTAGCACCAGTCTTCACGAAGGAATGTGGAACAACTCCTAGGATTGTAAAGGATGTCTTCTAGGGGAATTGTGTGCGTAGTTTCTTGCAAGATCCAACAAACATAAGGGGCAAATTAGAAGCTGAATAAGTTGGATGGTATATTCAGTCTCAACTATATTCTAGTCCAAAGCCTGATAGTTGGCTAATGTCTGTAGTGGCTAGGGATGCATATGGTACGATTCAGTTCGGTTTTTGGCCTAACTAGAACCGAAACCGATGGTCTCGGTTTTAGAATTTTAACACCGATGATAACCATTAGGAAATTCTGGTACGGTCTAAAACCGGTAGGTTATCTTAACCGACAAGCATAAAAACTACAAAAAGATTTATTTTCTTTTTTCTTTTATATATACAGATTCAATATTTCGACCGAAATCAACTAAAAGTTTCCCCATTTTGATCCTAACAACTTATTGATTCTAAAACTTGTAGTTCATCATCAAAAATCAAATACAAATCTGAAAACAAAAAACAAAATACAACTCAAAATCAAAGGAAATTGAATCACAACAAGAATCAAAAGAGAGATCTAATATTTATTTAATTAAATCAGAGATTTTTCTTTGAAATTATCAACAACTTCACTTGGTAAAGATGACTGCAAAAATATATCAAATCAAATCATAAACAACACATTAAATAAAATACACCGAGCTTCAATATGAACATATACAGGAGATATATATAGAAATAGAGAGGGTGAATATAATCACCATGTAATTGTAAGAATCATTGAACAGTGAAGATGTACACAGAAAGGAGCCCAATTTGATTTGCACACCACTAGTCTTATCAAATACACGAATATAAATTAATACCCATAATCATTCTTTATCATACAATATTTTTACACTTTATTAGTCCACCAGTCCCTGTGTAAATAAATGATCTTAGTTGGTTGATTATAAATTAACAAAATATTGGATTTAGGATCTCTCCCAAATATATATAGAAATAGTCTTATGGAGAAATTAGGGTTTTTGGATAGATTTGGGGAAAGAAATCGGGAAAAACTCGTACGAGCGATCTTGTAGTGGTAATGAGAGAAAAAGTCACAAAAGTGGTAAAAGACATGAAGGTGGTTCTGGTCTTACAGGTTAACAGAGAGGGTGTTAGAGAAAGAGAGAGAAAACACATATAGGGGTGGAAAAGGAGAAGTAAAGTTTGTTTTTAAGGATACATCGGTTAAAACCGATGGTTACAGTTCGGTTATCGGGGTCAATAAAACCGAACCGAATTAAGCCGATTTTTTTAATCCAAAACCATTGATTATCACTAGATTTTCGATTAGGTTCAATTCAGTTTGATTATATAATTAATCAGTTCGGTTTCACGGTTTTGGTTCGGTTTTATGCAGCCCTAGTAGTGACTTGATAGAGTATGTGTTCAAAGGTGACGAAGTCCCAGATTTTTCTGCTAGATTACAGTTTTCCTCGTTAATAAAATTCTTGGTGTCTTGTTTTATTTATTTATCTCTATAATTAAAATATCACAAGTAATATGTTAAACAACCTAGATAGTTTAACGTGAGTAAAGATCTTACAACACTTGTTCTTACTGAATTTAGATCTTGAAATATAGATCACACAAGACTTTTCTTGATTGAAATGCTATCTTGAAGGTTCAACTACATACTAGGTTGACCTTGTGGAGTTATATCTTAATTAGATTCATCCAAAGAATTGTCCAAATAGGTTTACAAATAAAAAAATTTGTAGTGTACTAGGGCTCCGGATCGCCTGTCTCTTGGTTAGGTGTTTCATTATGTCCCTCCAATATAAAATTGCCATGTGTTTGTTTTTAATTACCTTAAATACAAAATCATTAAACGGTTGTTATATTTAATAAATATAGAAAACAAAATAAAAATAGTTCAGACTTACCAAATCTGTTTGAATCTTCGTAACCTCTCTTACAACAAAATCTTCCTAACCTACATCTTCATACACATTTTTCTTCTATTGATGTTTATCTTTTTCTTAATTTTCATTCAACTCCGTTAACTTTGGTTATTATACTCTACATGATTAACATCCATTTAAAAATCCTGGAATACAAGCTTTTAGATTGTTTTAATTGTTTTAATTTGATCATGGCTAAGCAAGATTAGTTAAAAGATTTCACCGGATACAACAAAAGTAAAAAAATAATTTAATAATATAAAAAAACTTTAAATAGTACAATAAGTATTGTAATTTTATTTTTATTTAGAATTTTTATTAGTTTTTACTATGAATCTTTTATAAATTGTGTTGATTTTTTTTCTTCCATGAAAAAACTCTCTGTTGACTAAGATAGACGTATAAGTTTTCATGCTACGCATAAAAGGATAGTATATGTATATTGGATTTTCTTTCTTAAATTAACCAGATCATCTGGCGTTAGGTGTAAGGGAAGAAAATTGACGCCACATGTCGGCACCCAACTAAAGGGACACGAGGGCACACATAAGTAGGAGACACGAGATTCGGTAACATGTGCTGGATACCCTTTCATTTTTAATTACTAGTATCCATAAATAGTCAAATATGTAAAAAAATAAAATAATTAATCATAAATTTAATAATTATCTTAAACAATAAAAATTGTTATATTTTAAGAATACCATATTGGAAACAATATCTTTTGTCATTAATACAAAAGACTTACCCATGAATGCATATCCAAAAAAAATCTAGCTAAATAATATATACATATATGAATATAAATATGAATATGGTGTAATATCTTGTATTTTTAAAAATACTTACCTTAACACAAATGAATTTAATTTTATTTTTAAGCTAATAACATTGGC
Organism: Papaver californicum; assembly: GCA_023531435.1. Taxonomy (NCBI): domain Eukaryota; kingdom Viridiplantae; phylum Streptophyta; class Magnoliopsida; order Ranunculales; family Papaveraceae; genus Papaver; species Papaver californicum. The sequence continues at coordinate 4,904,776 of JAJJMC010011514.1, forward strand.
CGAAATCTATAAATTCAAATCTTTACGACATCACAAATTTATACCATTACACTTTTTTGTGATAAGTTACATAGAAGGTTCATATATTCTCCATTGAACCTTTGGGATCGAGAAGCGATTTTGAAAGTCTTCTTCGGGGATCAAGAATCTTAGAAGTATCTTTACTTAGGTAGAAAATAAAATGATAGTTAGATTTTAGTTTTTTTTTTACTTTTTAATAGTTAAAACTGTAATAGAAGGATGTTCATTCCATAAAATAAATTGAAACATAAAAAGAGTTCCTTCCCCCAAGAAAAAGGTTCATTTTAGAAAATGAACTGTAATAAAGAGAGGTTACCCCAAGAAAATGAACCGCTTCAAAAAAGAGTTAACCTAAAATGAACACCATAACCGAGAATTGAATTTCAAATTGAGATGTAAAAAAATCATTTAGAAAAATGAACTTTTAAAATAATAGTTCATATAACAAAATGGATTGCCTTCCACCAACTCACATACTCTTCCAGTTCATTGTCGTAAATGAACTGTCCCACTATCATTTTATGGTTCCATCTGTAGTAAAGTGGTAAAGTCATTGGGTGATGATACCAATGATCCTGAGTCTAAAAGTTATCAAGACCAAATTCTTTATCAATAAAAAATGAATTGTCATTCCACAGTTTATTCTCCAAAATGAATTACAACTTTAGCTAAACCGATAATGTGATGATTAAGTCTTTGAGAAATTAAAATTTTATAGTACTGTTGGTACTCGTTGCATAGTTCTCGTCGAAAGCTTTCCGAAAATATAAAATCTGTTAAGTTTCAACTTGTATTTTGAGATAGATGTTATTAGTCCTCGTTATATAAATCTCATCCATGAAAGAGAAAGGAAGTGAAATTTCCTCACCAATTTTATGTCTTAGATATTGCTATTGAAATGGTTGCTAAACCTTTAGATGATAGTGCGGTAACAGTTCTACCAGTAGGCATTTCAATAATGCTTGTAACTTTTTGCTCTATTCACATCATTTCCTCAGCACCAACCTTTGAAAAAGCTTTACCCACTTCTTTGTATGTGATTCCTGACAGTTAAACATAAAATTTACTCGACCACCTCTGATGGATCTCAACTATTTTGATTCCCGATTTTCCTCTGTATTATTGATTCATGTTTCATTCTCCTTTTGACTTCTTTTTTTCCTGAAAAAGAGAGGGTACCTAATACACCACCAACTTTTTCGTCCGTGAAACTGGATGGAAAAATCCTCGTGCAATCAATATATATAGATATCTAATAATAAGATCCTTGTTCTTGATTGTATATCAAGGCCAACCTAGTATGTACACGAACCGTACAAGATCTGAATTCCAACAAGACGAAGTCTTGTAATTTATTTTGCAAGATAATAATTCAATAAGAACAAGTCTTGTAGTATCTTTACTTATCGAGCTAAAAACTATCTAGGTTGATTAACATACTACTTATGATATTTCAATTATACAGATAAACATATTGCGAACAAATAATAAAACACACTAAAAAATTTTGTTAACGAGGAAACCTGCAACCTAGCAGTAAAATCTCGGGACCTCGTTCAGTTTGAATACCACATTATATTAAGCCGCTACAAAAACTAGCCTACTATCAGACTTCACAATGGAATATAATTGAGACAAAATCAACCCTTTGAGAAATTAGCTTTTTTTGTCGTGCTCCTTACATATTTTGGATCTCGCAAGACCCGAAAAACTTGATTCCCCTAGATGACGTCCTTTACAGGCCAAGAAGTTGCTTTAGCCAAGTGAATACTTTAATGTTTCAATCAAGGTAATGGAAATCTGTTTTCTAATGAGGGATTTTCAAAAGAATAGAAGATATCAAGCAAACCTCAACAATTAGGATAGCTTACTCTCTTCAAAAGGTTATATATACTCTTAATCGATTCTACCTTAGTATATAAATTTAAAATAAATTTAGATATCAGTCTTGTGGAATTATAAAGTCTAAGACGAAAAGCACTTTGTAATTTCTATCAATCTTATTCCCTGATCAGTAGTTCTTGAATGGACGTATAACAAAAGAGATGAACCTTTAGAGTAGATAAGAACTATGATGATCAAGATAAGATTCCGGATAACAGGAACTATCAGGTAAAAGATAATCTGAATGATCTTCACGAAACCTAGGTCTTTTAAGGACTCTAGCCGTAACTAGGATAAAACGTGCCAAGATTGAGATTCTAGGTTTCAGAGAGTCCTCTATTGATAATGATAAATTAGGATAAATTTATTAAAGTTCAAGCAATTATTTTCTTGAGGACAAAAGAAAGTTCATGAACTAGTTTCCATGTTTACGAATTACTTTGATCCCAAGCAAACTTAACTTCTCAATATAGATTGATTCCAGAGAATGGGAAACCAAGTAAGCACATGATAAGTGTGCCTTGAGTTACAAAGAAGAATAAAACAAACATATTTGTCATTTATGAACCGTGCATAAAGTTTAGCTCATGAATTATAGCCCATATAACTCGTGAACCATCAAGTAAGGTTGGAGTTCAGGCATACCAAAAAAATGCTAGATCGCGAACTAAAAAATAAGTTACTGTGTATAATAGTTTTTGAGTGTCCAGGAACACATTCAAAAGTTCCTAGTTCGCGAACTCATAAATCAGTTCTTGAATAAGAGCTATTTTGGAAAAGGTTCCGGGAACATACCCAAAAGTACATAGTTCGTGAACCAATAAATTAGTTTGTGAACATTTTAGAGCACTGCTCGGTTGAACCCATCAAGTGTTGGTATGTCAAGGTTGGTTGTCAATTTTAGTTTAAAAACCCAAAGTCGCTTGAGTGGATTACTAAAGTCAACTTCTTTAGGCTAGACTAGGTACATAGATTTTTGAGACTTTATCTTGATACTCTTGAAGACATTAAGACATATTGATGACAAAATGAAGACATCATTCTTCAGTTCAAGGTAAGTAACTACAAGACTTTACTTATTCCATTTATATCTATTGTTTATACAAGTCTATATTCATTGAAAACATAACATACGAAGTGAAGTTTGTTACAATGACTTTAACATTAGTGAATTGTTTACTATACAATGATCAAAGTATCAAAAGGTATGATATACATAGTTGCTTCGAGAACTTAAAGTATAAAGAGTTACAAAGAATAGTTTATCGATATGATATTGCACTAATTGGTAACTTTTTATTATTTAGTGTTTTGAATTTCTTTTAGAATCCAAACATTATTAAATATGTTTACAAGTAATTTTAGGAACATAGTATAAGGAAGTAGACTTACAAAAATTTATTTCAAAGTAGAAATAGGGTTCAAGACCTATCCCTTGAGCAGGACCAATCTCATGACCGATCCCTTGAGCATGATCGATCTTGGGACCGATCATGAGTAAATCTAACCTATGTTCACTTTTACAATTAGTCTGTTAATCTTCATGGGTTTGCGCAGATATTGAGAAGTGAATAAGTTAGATTAGAAAATTCATTAAAATATCGACATAATGATTTAAACATATGCCAAACTCTTATTTCTTAATATTCAAGATTGCTCCTTTAATATTCAAGGAAAGATCCCAATAATTGATTTTTCAATATCATATTTGGTATAAAATTATATGCTTTCCATTTGTAGAAGTTTGCTTATCTATAGAAAAATATATTAGTAAAGTACATTTTATGTGCTAGCTAATGTTAGTTTTCAGACTTAGAGTGAAATTGATTACGAGTTGGATATTACTTTGTGTTTACAAATTTGGAACATATATTATTGTTAAACATCTTGAGAAATTTTAAATTTGGTAAATAAAGTATTTCCAATCAATACCTTGGTCATAACACTATAAATAAGGAGTCTTGTTTTCTTACAAACTCATCCCATAATACATCTTTTGTGAGTGTGGAAAATCCATCTTTTTAAAGAGATATGAGTAATCTAATTAGGTAAAACATCTTGCATTGCCTATTGTTAAAGTCTTCTTTGGGATCAAAAAGCAAGTTTTACCGTTGGTGGAAGGCTAGATTATAATTTAGTTTTCAGTTGATTACTTGAGTATGAAATAACGGTGTAGTCATCTTCGATTGATCAACTTGTTTATTCTAATGTCATTCTCTTCTGCTATAATGCCACTCAAGATTATTTAAAAATTTGACTAGTACAAATCTAAGTGATTTTGGGTCTGTAGGGTAGAACTTTTGATTAGGAAATTTTAACAAACTTTATTCTATACGGTTCATCAATAGTGGAATCAAATTGTCTTGTAGCGGTTAGTTTTGAAGATTGAAAGATTTGAAGAGATTGAAGACTATTCTTTTTGGTTCTGATCTTTGTGTGTGATTTACATAAATTTGATTCTCTGGGATTACACAAATAGTTTATTTATAAAGTTGCTTGGATAAAGCTTTTTCATCAATATTAGTTATTTCGATAATCATTTTCTTGGTTTGATCTTTTGACCAAAGGAGTTTTATTGATAAAGCGGAAGATCCTTTGACTCTACTTTATCTCTAATCTAAAATTTGATTCTGGGAGATTGATAAGTGAGGTGGTTACTGATGCCTGTCGTAGGTGCAAAAATTTAGTGATCTTAATTCCACTAGATTAAAAAGTAATATAATGGAAGTGAAGTTCGTTCCCACAAAGATCAAGGAATTTTAGTTGTCCAATATGTCACAAAGGGGGGTTTATTTTAGGTTTTGATCAAAATAAATAAGAAAGCAATTAATAAAATAGTTTGTAAGAAATAGAGAGAGATATTATCAAGGAATACTTATTTGTTACTAAGAATTCAACAAGATAGTATACTCTTCCATTCATCGTTAATCACAAATTATCACCAACCGTAGAATAGCAGGTACGTTTAGCTATCCCCAAAATTTCTTATATCACTAGACAACAGGTATGCTTAGTCACCAGATTCTATCCGTCTGAACCACCTTGAAATACTCTCTCAAGGTGTAATTCAATCTAATGCTTTAGGGTTTGTGAATTTAGGTTTATTCATAATAGTTAAAGCAGTACGCTCGGTCCAGTTTCTAGGGTTGTTTTTACACGCGATTGCTCTATAAAAATCGCTCTGCAAGGTATCATGTTTTCTACTTGTGTAAGACGTTATTATATAATTGTGGATATCCCAGCGCTTACTAGCTTTAGATTAATTAATAAAACAATTTAGTTGGCCACCTAAAAAATCTGTCAATTAAGCATGAACATTCGTATTAATAAAAACAAACGATAATCATGTGAAGAACTTCAAAATTAATTCGTATAATAATTCAAATCATGTTTAAACTTATAATTAATTCTCAATCAAATATGGATTTAGCTACTCATGGATGTAGAAGCACCTATATAAAACATTAGAGTAAAGAGAATTAGTCACCATGATGAAACCACTCTGAAACTCTAGCTCTTGCTCCTTGTGTAGTTGATCTCCTCCAAGACTTCCAAATTAGTGTAAAATGTGTCTTCTTAATGTCTTGGGAGTCTGCTTATATAATGCTCATGATATATATGGCTTAGAATCCTTTCGGGATCGTGTTTTCTCCAAAATAAAGTAAAAAACGAGTCAAAAAGTGTCCCATAATGATGTTAGGTTCGGATGACTCGTGTCAGGTTACGCTGACTATTGGAGATGAGTTATCATCCGAACTTCTTCCTGGACAATCTCTGCTTCGTCGAAAACGCACTTCAAAGCTCGGCTCACTTCCTTGGTTCAGTCTTTAGCCGAACATTTTTCTAGATACTTTGTTCAAAACTCATTTTTTAAATTCATCTAATACTATCCAAGGATATAAATAAACTCTAGTCAAATAAATAACCAATGAGATAATGGAGAATGTACACCCTGATTTGTAAGGATATTTAAATTTCCACTTGTAGTACTAGAAATTATTATAAGAAAATATAAATTTAATATTTAACCTATGCAATACAAACCTAGGAAATTCATTTTTTATCCCACGTTTTTCAATCTACAACCATTTCAGCCCATAATTATTTTGATAATCTCAAATCTTTGTCGATATATGAATAGTAACCCACAACCATAATACAGTAAATTAGTTAGGGTCTGAATTTTTGATTTTTTTTGAACTTTCTATTTTATTTTATTTTTCAAAGTTAAGCCATCAGAAAATTAAATCGAGATCAAACATTCAAACTGAAACAAAATGACACAAATTAACAAACAATAAATAATAAAAAGATGGATTAGGGTTGAGATTTGGAGAAGTGTAATGTGTGCACCCCACACACAGATTAATATTTGCAACCATCCCTATGTGAAATGCTAACATTTACAACCGCCCCACATATATTCAATTGATTTTGCAAATTTTAAGATGCATCATTAAAACAATCATATATGAGAGGATTCTCTAAAACTTTTCTAATTATGAAAATGATACCATTCTGGAAAATAAAGAAGATCCTCTAAGACTTTTAAGTTTTGACCTAAGTTATTTCATGTGAGAAAATGACTAAAATGAGGTACAAAATTCAAACAGAAAAGCAGTATCTTATTTCAGTTTTTTGTGTGAACTTTCAAACTCTTTTTTAGTCGTTTTCTCATGTGAATTAGATTTAGTATAAAACTTTAAAGATTTAGAGGATTTTATGTATTTCTCATAGTGGTATGATATGCATAAACTGGTTTAGCAGTGAAGGATATATGGTCATTTGAATGATGTGTCTCAAATCTAAAAAATAGATTGAATGTTTGCTAAGACATACGTGGGTTGTTGTAAATGCTAATATTTCACTTAGAGGTTGTTTTAAATGCTAGTCATGTAGGTGGGCTTCCTGTGTACTATTCATCTTCTTTCTTTTTTTGGTGTTTTTATTTTCTTTGACTATTTTTTTTTCTGGAAAAATTAATTTGGACCTCAAAAAAATATAAAAAAACATCCATTGAAACGTTATATGATATTCAAACTTCTTTTATAACAAACTCACAATCAAAAACAATGAAAATGGCAACCATCAACGAATCACAAAAAGTTGATCGACAAATTAGTTTTCTTTTGTTGAGGGGGTCGGAGAAGATATGTTTTGCTCCAATTTTATAGGGAGAAACTTTTGGTGATTCTAGGCTTTCATGGAAGAAGTCAATTCTGATATGTCTTCTAGCCTTGATCCTTCGACAATGGCTACATATGCACCTATTTGTCCATGTGATTTTTTATGAGAGGCAATCCAATCCAACCGGATCATTTTGATCTACATCAATGTTTTTAGAACCAGACCGGATGCCAAAACGGTAAAATAAATGAGTCAAGGTCATATGGTCCAACCGGCGGGTTGATTAGTTCATGAAAACATGTTTTTAAAATAAATTTAACTAAATAAATTACTAAATGTAGGTCTTAAAAGAAAAGAAAAGAAGACTACATAGATATTGAAACATTGTTGGCACAAAAAAAAAACATCTGGTGTTAGTGGCTTTGTGGACATCTCGCTCCTAAAAAATTTTGAATCCAGAAAATCCTAAGATATAAACAGAAACCAGCACTACATGTTCTAAAGTTTAGAGTGAACCTTTAATTGAGAAATACCCCTACAAACTTGGGGTAACCTAATAAAATAAAATATAGATATTTTAAAGTAGAATCCATAACCCCTTATGTATGCATTTTTTTGTAATGGCTATTCTTTAATATGTTATTAGTTAATTGATTAAGAAAAAATATACTATCTCCGTTTCAGCAAAAGTGTTACTATCATTTTTTTATTTTAACCTATTTTTAGATTAAAATGAAAAAAATGATAGTAACACTTTTGCTGAAACGGAGGGAGTATTAATTAGTTAGATTAGTTTGTGTTAGACTGTTAGTTGTAACATATATATTATTTTTCTTATAATTTCAATTGAAGTGATGATATTTGGGGATACTAACAGTCGGCACTATTTATGTAATGGATGTTATGCCGATTATTGTTGATGTTAATGATGAAGAACACATTGATAGTCGGTACGGCGTTCAACAAATATATAGTGCCGACTGTTAAACAACATGTTTGGTCGGCATGATATTCATGAGTTAAATCAATGCTCTTAATATTTATACTTTTTTTAAGATCGAGTATAAATTTATACTCATTTTTAAAATGACTAAGCAGTTTAAGATTGAGTATAGGCTTATACTCAATTTAAATCGAGTATAAACTAAATTCATAAACAAAACAAACAAACTCAACCGTCGTTATGGTCTTTATGGTTAAAGTGCATGCCGACTTTCAAATGATAATTTTGTCTTTTTAGATTTTTTGGACACCCCTTATCAGCACACCTACCATGATTTAACCCTGAGCATCCCCAAATTTGTGGGAGTATTTTCCAAATGTGGATTTTTTGGAATCTAAACATAAATGTCATTAATCGTCTTCTGCTTCCAAATTCCTACCACTTTGTTTATTTTTATAGTTGTGGTTAGGTTTTTAAAAAAACTAAACATAAAATCTTATGAAAATGCTCTTTGAATTTATTTATTTTTATAGTTGTGGTTAGGTTTTTAAAAAAACTAAACATAAAATCTTCTGAAAATGCAGTTACGGTTGGGTTTCGAAGAATTCTCAACCGTAACACCTTCAGAAATTGATTTTACGGTAGGGTTTTGTTCAAAAACACAATCGTAAATTCCACTGAAAACCTAATTTTACTAAAAATTCAATCAATCAAACAATTTTCAAACAAAAAAAAGGAGAAATAAAACGTAGGTTTGTCGAATAATATTTAACATACATTATACATTTTTGTTGGGGAGTTTGAAATTGTCCACCGATTTTTTTTTTTTGAATTCTTGATTGAGTTGTTGATGATGTTCAATTTATTGGTTCGGTTGTTGTTGATGATGTTCAAGAAAAGAAGAGGAATAAATTTTGATTAAAATAAGGTTTTGATTTAGTTATTAGGTTTTTAGTTTTAGAGGGAGGATAATTTAGATATTTTACTATTGCTTAGGGCGTCCATAGTGGGACAAGTATCCCAAACGACCAAAGACTAAAAATTTTAGTCTTTGGTCCGGCCCAAGAACATCGGTATATGGTCGGGCGGTGCTCTAAAATAATGCCTGGTGTTGGTCGGTGTCCTACCGTATCGCTTGTTGAGACGGGGGTGATCCTAGCATAACGCTTGCGCTAGGCGGTCTCCTAGCTGAACGCTCGATGTGGGGCGGAAACATAAGATAACGCCTGATAGTGGACGGTCTCGTAGGACCACGCCCAAGAGACGGGCGGAGCACTAGACAATCGCCTGATGTGGCGGTGTGCCAGCATCACGCCTGATCAAGTAACCCTTGTGCGAATGGAGCGTGTGATAAGAAAGGGACGGGCGGTGTCCTAGCACCTCGCCTAGAATTCCAAGCGGAATGCTAGCGGCCCGCCCCATCTTCCCTTATTTCTTCTTCAGCCGCAACTTCACTTGAACCCAACGGTAACAAATTATAGCCGTTGATAACGGTAACAAAACGGTAACAAAATCAGGTAAATTATCCAGGCGGACTCCTATGGGCGTGCCTAGAACTGAGCGGACGCCTAGGAACGCGCTTATAGCTGAGCGGTGACTTAGCGCGACGTTTAGGTATGGGCGGTATCCTAGGGTTACGCTCAAACTGGGCGGTATTCTAGCGTTACGCCTGTTAGTGGGCGTGATCCTAGAGCCTCGTTCCATCAGGCGTAGTCCTAGGTTAGCGCTTGATCAGGCGTATTCCTAGGTTACCTCCCGTGTTTTTGAGCGTTGTCATAGAATAACGCTTGATGCCAGGCGGTTCACTACGAAGCCGCTTGATGCTAGGTGCTTCACTACGATGCCGCTCGACCAATGTTGTACCATACCGGATTTCGGTTCGTACCGGTCGAGAGCGATACACTGGTACGTCGGTATACCGGGGAAATTTCGGTTTAAATACCGGCGAAATATCGGTCCATATATTTTATACCTATAATTTTATAAAAAATATACTAGCTCACATTTTATAACTATAAATATATTTCAACACGTTATAACAAAAAAAAAAATATCTGAAACATATAGATCCATAGATTCCATATATAGTTCAAAGTTCAAACAGGAAACACAAGATAAACAACAACAACTTTAAAGTTCACCGTCTAAAGTACTAATTAAACAATGATATTACAATTCTAATCAAAATCATTATATTCATTATAGATATCATCACAGTCATCACCAAGTAGTCATCTTTCCATGTGCAACATCAATTGATCAGTATCGTATGCATCAATGTCAGTGTCAGTTGGATAAATAGACTTACTTCGAGAACTACGAACTAACCCACTTACTTCACCAACCTTCTCCTGCAAATCATCCAAAGTTACATTATCACCTTCCACATCCAAGTCATCCAAATTTTGTGGATCCAACCATTCATCATTTTCATCATGTTCATCCAACCATTAATTAACTGAAAACAGCAATACAAACTCATTTTATGTTATATGTTAATACAGTGAATACAGCAACAGAAGTAACATCAACATAAACTCATTTTAACTGAAAACAACAACACAATTAATGATCAAAACCAATACTGCAGAATAAAGGACCAATTAATGATCAGTCACATGCTTACTGTATTGTATGCTATAAGAGGCAACCATTACAACCAACCAGTTGAAAATCATAGACAACAGAAATTAGACTATTGTAGCAGAGAAAAGAAAAGGATAAGGATAACATAGCTTGTACATAACCTTTCCTGGTCAGATAACTTACAATTAAAAACCTAAACCAATTAAAAACCGAATCACCACATTTAACACAGAAATTAAATAAGAAATACAGAATTTACCAAGCCATTAGATATGAATTAAGATATTACTTGAGTTAATGGGTTCAAGTAAATTTCAACAGGTGAGAAAGACATTGTCAGAATCATTTTACCTTGCTATGAAGATCGAAACTGCACTACATAACATTTTATATGATTACAAAAAAGTGAATGATAATACAAGTTCAAATAATAAAGCCTATTCTTCAAATAATTTTATAAGAATTCGAGAAACAATAGTGATATTACTAACTAAACATATAGGTACAAGGAAAATTCCCAATGTACAACTCTCACAGTTGGTATCATTCTCTTGTTCAGTTTATTAATTCATTTAATCTTACTAACTAAACTACAACAATCAAGACAAATAAAGATGCCTATCTAGTAAAGTAAATACATGACATTCATTTCATTTGTAGATGAACCCACCACTTCACTATTCCACAGATTGGAGTAGTTCTCATCAAATGCATTGCTTAAAATCTAGGAAGAAGCCAAGTAATTAACATATCAGATTTCACATTTCACTACAAAATCTATGCAATCTCTACAAAATCTCTTTCAGATTTCACATTTCACTTTAAGAAAACAAAATCTCTTTCAGATTTCACATTTCACTTTAATAAAACAAGTAATTAACATATCAAGTAATTGTTGAGAACTAATGAGCAATAACAACAAAGCATGAAACCCATTCAAGCACATCAACACAGCAACCCCTAATTAGTTTTCATCAACACAGCAACCCTAATTGTTAATGTATCAGTTGAACTGATTCAGTTCTAATACATTTAAAAATGTTAAAAAGAAATTGAACCCAACAAAATTGAAAGCATGTGATTATGATAGACCCATACCTCTATGTTGTTGTTGTTAACGATTGATACGAAGAAGAAGGAAGAGATGGAGGCGCCGAAGAAGGCAGAGATGGAGGCGCTGAAGAATCCAGAGAGAAATGAAGAAGAAGATACTTTGCTTTTCACGGTTTCACCTGATTCACGCGAATATCATCCATTGGATTAGATTAGTTTTTTCATCTGACGGCTAACAAAACGTACCAGACATAACCGGTTGTATCAGATAAAACCGATTTTAATCTGTACCGGCCGATTTTACCGGGAGAATACCGTTTTGCCGGTTTTTTATAATTCGTTTCGCTCCACGGACGTTACCGGTAAAACCGTCGAAATTTCGGCTGTACAGTCGATTTTCTGGACTAAACCCCAAATCTACTCGTCCCGCTGCGCCTCACAATTCCGGACCAAAGACTAGTTTTGATCTTTATTCCATGTTTTGATCGTCCCATTGTGGAAGCTCTTAGGACACCCCCTAACCAACTATTTGGATACCTTCAATCCTAGAAAATCCCCTCTATTGGAACCATAAACCCCTATATGAGGCTTCTAAAAAAAGCATTGGATGTAAGAAGAGATTATTTTTTTCTCCCTTTCACGCTGACCCTTTTTTTGGGTGTTGAAAAATTCAACAAGTTATATTAATTAAGCAAATATGGATGAAAAACGAGTTTTCTACTGGGAAAATTAGGCTAAGGCTCCACCCACGAGTTACCCATAATATCAAATCATTAATTAAAAGAAGTTCAAAATTAGGCTTCAATTTATTAAAAAACGTTCATACCCTTATGCATATTGTCAAGCCCCTAATTAAAACATATTTAAATATAAGCCCAAAATATTAAAATATAATAAAATGATGTCCCTACCACCACCACCTCCGAACACCACCACCCACCACTGACAACCACCACCACCTACGACCACCACCAACCACCACCACCCCCACAACCACCGTCGCCTACCACCACCTCCGACCATAACCACCACCCCCATCACCACTACCGTCGTCGTCACCAACTCCCACCACCAACATACGAGATGTGTACTTATCAGTTACACATCCATATGACATAATACAGTTATAAATGTGATATGCGTGTGTACTCAGAAGTTACACATCAATATGGCAAATGTATCCAGAAGTTACACATCCATATGGATGTGTACTCAGAAGTTACACATCCATATGGCATGTGTAATGTTACACATGCATACGACTTGTGTACCCGACATGTATACTATGTTAACTATATAATATTTCAATTATTAATCAAAAGAGTTAACCACCTACTCCAATATCACCGTCACTACCAAAATCTGTTGAATACATGTGTAATCTACTAATACATATACAAAGTGCATATGTAATCTTTAGTTATATATAGGTATGACATATGTAATAGAAGGTACACATACATATATTACTACATTTATATGGCCATGGAACATAAGCAAACCATAAAAATATACACTTATAGTTATCTCAAATATATACGAGTGAACTTGTTAATTGACAAGTATAATTCTCTCACATACTCTTAGTTCGTGAGTTAATGCATACCCCACGGTCTCTTATTTGTTGAGCTTTGATGGCCTTCACACCACCAAGTTCGTTAAATTTGAAAAATGAAAAACTAACCATTCATAATACTGCTCATTTAGTGGGTAACCAACAACATACACAACTTTAATTTTAGGCCTAAGATTTAAATTACTGTCATAAGATATGAACTGACAATCACTACACTATTTTTGGGGTTTAGCAACCTTCTTGTGCAGTGCAAACAGGACTTACAACGGCAGGCAATCGTTGAGAAACATGGTATTGCATTTTCCGCGACGGTTTCCGGTTCAACCAAGTTTTCTTTTTCTTGACTTCGCAACGGTGTCAGCGTTACGAACAGGTTTCGCACTGCTACGAACAGTTGCTAAACTTTTATAGCAATGGCTTCAATCTGTGGCGAAATAAAACAATGGCAACAGTCGAAAACAGTTGCTAAATTGAAAACCGCTTATAATTAGAACGAATACTCTTAGTCGGGGCGGATTTTATTATTCTGGTTCAAATTTTAGCAACATTTTATAGCAGTTGCTAAACGTTTGCAACAAAAAAAGTCAAGTCAATCTTCTGTTGACCTAGTCTTGTGGAGTTCCCTGCAATATTTCTAGGCTAAATTCAGGCCAAAACACTGAACATTTAAACATTACTTACTAAGACATACATTCATTGGGCCGGCCAAAACACTGAACATTTAGACATTACTTACTAAGAGAGACATTCATTGTGTATTAACTTAGATTGAACAAATCACATGAATATAAATGGGTTTTGAGTTTGATTTGTACAACATATCTAAGTAGGGACTATTCAATTCTTCTAGACATCTATATTTTCACAACCTTCATCAAACGGTGCAAGCTCAATTCTCCTAGATTATGACATTATGTTTTTGACAACTTTCATAATTTCAAACTTAAATTCGTGTCTTCTTTACTCACTTGTCGTCAGTTGCACATTATCACACTTCACCCTCCAAAACAAAATTCAGCAATCTAAGCATCACTCCCCACACTTATTCCATTATCTGAAAAGTATGAGAAAAGACACATGAATTGCAGGAGAAAATCCCAGAGATGAAATCTAGAGAGACAGAGAGGGAGAGAAGAACAAGCAAAAAGATGACCCACAACACAAAACACAAACGAAAACCAAGCCAAATGATTAAATGATTCAAGATTTGTTGGATACATTTATAAGCAAAAAAAATAAAAAAATGTGACATATTCTATTGTTCTGAACTACTTACTTTCACATGTTACGTGTTCTGAACTGCTAGGGGAACATTTTTGTGAAAGCAGAATTTTTGGCTTTCACAGCCAGAGCGTTAAAACTGTAACAAGGGATGTGAACCAGAGCCATCCCTAAGTACCTGCAAATACAAATTACCTGCCAATCTGTGAACGACAAAGAATATGTTGAAGGTGTAACAAGGAAAAAAGAGCTTATAATTACTTGGTTGAAGGTTTAAAGGAGATCAATATGTGATTGTCGTAAACAACCAGTTCAAGAAAGTGCTGCGTACCGGAAATGTGATTTAAAATCTAATAGAAGCCATACGATCAATTACTCCAAATAAAAAAATACCCATAACTAAAAACATTATTTAGCTCTTATTTCTCTTAGCACCAGAAGAAGTTCTAAATGTAACTTAAAGACATTTTTGTTAACTAACATCAATACAACCAAATTTAAATAATGGTTCAAGTTCACACAGCTGCTAAGTGTACAAATAAAAATGAGCCAAAGAAATACACAACACAACTGGTCAAAGTGAGTCTATTAGTTCAAAACATAAAATCGAGCACTTAACAGCATCAGAATTACTAATTTAAAGGATGAAAACATAAAAATGCACAAATGGAAATCCAAACAGATTATAACATATATACACAGAAAGTGACCTGTACTACACTCAACATGACAGTAAAAGAGTTTCGTAAGCAGTCAACACATCTGAAATCCGACCTTAGTATACATATATCTAAATAAGGAGGTCTGAAATACATCACAGCAAAACGAGTTTGCTAACAGTTTTGTACACAAGAAAAAGGACCTTTCAACATAACCAAGATTCAATACAAACTATATAAAGACTTTGCATAAGATCCCAATAATATGTACACAAAAAAATATAACAAAAGCATTGGTCAAGCAAAAAATACAACTATACGCATCCGGTACTAGGATTGCATGCGCACACTACATAATTCTAACTTCCCACTCGAATGGGCTGAGTTCAGGCTCAAAGGAAAAACCGAAATTTTAGCGGTGTTACACTACAACCATCCCGAGAACTAAAACAAATTACAACTAACTAAAGATTGCTAGTTTTAAAATACAGAAAACTCAATCATAATCTAGAAATGATTCCAGATAGTTAATATTCAGATTCATACAACTTCAGAGAACTGTGTGAAATGCATTTCACGATCCATATTACACCAAAACAGGACAAGTAAAGGTGCATGTTGAAACAAAAAAACACAGGTGCAATATCTGATAACCCGCTCTTCTATTTATCTTCAGTATATCACTTTTGCTAGATCAGTAGGAACTTGGACACCATCATTGCTCTTACACAAGAGTATTCTCATATATATCAAACCAATTCAAGATAAACCCAATGTGATCTCGATTTTATAACATAAATGTAAGTTTCGTTCCCAATTTAAGATACAACTGCCAATCACTAACCAAATTGTAAACCCTATTCTAGGTATTCAAAGTGACCACACATAATTTTAAAGTCTCACTCTATAGATCAAGTTAGGTCAGACAGTAAGCACAACACTGGGAAAAGATTCACTATACTCCTCAAGGGAATTACAAGCTATGCTGCAAGAAAGACTATAAGCTTTTTATTTTGTCAAGGTTAACATAAAACCAAAAAAGAGGTAACTTAAACAGAATATTAACCCGATAAATCATTTGCAGCAGATAACCCCCAAACCCAGCTGTTTTCACCATTTATTTTCTTTCACGATGGATATTCTGCAATTTCGGAACATCCCAGAATTTGTTTGAATCGGACCAAGTGAAACAAACCCTAGAAACCAGTGAAACAAAAAATTAAATGCATTTATCAAATCCCTAGATTTGTAGTCATAAATAAATTTAAAATCATGAATCAAATAAAAAAACCTCATATGAACTATGCAAAAACAAGTTTCACCAATTTATAATTATTAACCATAAAAAAACAAAAACAAATCAGATAAATCTGATGAAAAAAAACAAAACAAAAAAAAAAACTGCTAGTTACCTCTGTCAGTCTGTTGGAAGATGTTAAAGAAAGGAGGAATTGAAGTCGAACAGTTGACAACGATGATGATAATGATGAAGAAGAAGAAATTAATAAATCGCAAGAGTATGGGTAGGGGAGGAGGAGAAGGAGGGAGCTGTTTCTAGAATAGAAAGAGAATGGGATAGAATGATAGAATCTAGGGTTTTAAGGTGTTACCTTGCACACAGTTAGTTCGTACACCTGCAATTCAGGTGTTACTTTGCACACGGTTAGGCAACAATATGGTATTATCAGCCATTGTGAATTGTAACGCAGCTGAAATTCGCAACGGCATACTGCGGTTCCAAATTTCGCAATAGCATACAGTTCGTTGCGAATTTGTCGTTACAAATTTAGTTGTAATTTCGCAACGGCCTGGCAGTCGTTGCTAATTTGCCAAAATGGTGTGGTGAATGTAACTAAGTGCTGGATGCCGTGATTAAATATGATAAGCTTTATTTCTTTATATTATTAAGTAATATCGGTAACTCAAAAATTTGCACTCAACAACAACAATTATAAGATTGAAATTAGGCAAAGATGAATGAACACTTATCTTTGAAATAACCTTTTAAGTTATGTAGCTTTTGCTCATGGAGAATCCGGTCATGCTCATAACTGGTTTAGCTCCAATGATTACTCGTTTTCAGTCAACATCACCGTCATTACTAATGGATCTTATGTACAAGATGCGGACTAACAATGAAACTGAAATAGAAACTTTCAGATAGATGTATATATATATAGAATATAGTTCAATTCTTGAAATGTAATTGCATCTTGTTGTTATAGATTGAACAACTAAAAAAGGTTTTAATTAAAACAAACGTATTACAGGGGCCTTTATGCTTCACAGAGAAACGAAGCTAATGAATGATAATGTTGAACTGTATATCAACGTTTTTCTAAACTTTAGTCTAGCACAGTGTAGTCCATACCGGCCGGTACGATCGGTATACCGTCGGTTTTATCGGTTTCGGCCGAAAAGCGAGACGAAATCCGGTATACCAGTAAACGGTATTTGACCGAAAATATCGGCCGGTATGGACTGTACCGGTACGGCCGGTATTGACCGGTACAATCGTTTTTTTTTTGTTTTTTTATTTTAAAAAATAATAATAAAAAAAATAATAAAAAAATAATTTATTCTTGTTTTAGGGTTTTCAATTGTTACTCATATTTTTTATGATATTTTAGAATTATATATGCATATGATAATATCTATAATTAATCTAATGATCTTAAAATTGTAATATCTTTGTTTAATTAGTATTTTAGACGATAAACTTTGAAGTTGTTCTTGTTTCTTTTGTATTTCTAGTTTGAACTTTGTATGAAATCTATGGATCTATATATTTTGGATGAATACTAGTTTATCTTTTTAAACTTTGTGAAAAAATGTTTGTTATAACGTGTTAAAATATATTTATAGTTATAAAATGTGAACTAGTATTTTTTCATAAAATTATAGGTATAAAATATGTGCACCGATATTCCACCGATATTTAAACCGAAATTTCCCCGGTATACCGGCGTACCAGTGTATCGCTCTCGACCGGTACGAACCGAAATCCGATATGGTACAACCTTGGTCTAGCATCAATAAATGCATTATAATTTTAATCAATCTTAAGAAACAACACAAATTCAAATGTGTATTAGTCTTACCTCTGAGATCCGTCCAGGAGAACCATGTACTTCCCTCCTCTCCGCATTTCCACAAAATCATTGATCAAAACTCTAACTCTCCCAAAAGAAAAGAAAAAAAAATCTAAAACACTAAGTAGAAATGAAATTACAAATTTGGAATTCAGTAAGACATTGGACAACAAATTGCATCTGTTGTTATAATATAAACAACTTAAAACAAGTTCAAGTAAATTTCATGAAATCTACCAAGAAAAGATACAAGTTGATATCAGTTTAGATGAAATCGGAAATTTAGACTTGAAGAAATTCAAATCAAATCGATAGGTAAAATAGATGATGACTCGCTGATATCGAATTTCAAATTAGTTTTTAGATCGTAGCTAGAAATTGAGAGTTGCAACGATTTTGACGAAGAACAGATCTGAAATTTTTGTTCAAGATTCTTCAAAAAGTTTACACTAAAACGATAAGAGTGAGTAGATGATTGTAAATCTAAGCTCTGATTTCAATTCAGATAATTTAATTGAAAAGAATTTGAAGATTTATGCTTTGAAAATACTAAAATCCTTTTCTGAAATTTGTTTTCGAAATCAATCAACTAAAATCTCTTAACGAAGCAACATGAAGAAGATGAAACTTATCTTTATACTCAGTTTGCTGATGTATTTGTGTTGAAGTTGTAGAGATTTGAAGTTCGTTGATGAATTTTGTTGATACATAGATTCAAAACAAAGAATCAATCAATTTCAAAACGAAGAATCAATCAAATGGATTGACTCATCCTAATTCATAAAATAATAGATGATAACCTGTTCAATCTATCGAATTAAATAGATTTAAATCTATATAAAACCAATTGAACCGTAGAAGATAAAAAAAACCAAATGAAAATCATTAGAGCTCTGGAAACCGAAAGAGATGAATGATTTGATTTTCCTCTTTTATTTCTTAAAATAAGTATATATGGGAGGGCTAAATTTAGTGTTAAATTTTTTTGATGACATCATCAATCATGAAAACATTAAAATCAAACCCTAAAGATAAAAGTTTTGGGTCTTAAAATAACAATTTTTATCAAGTATAAAATATTATAATCTATTTTGTAGGGTTTTTTAGTTTACAACCCGCATAATATGAGGTTATGAGGTTGGTGGTAATTTTTATTTTCCTGAACCTACCGAAACAATTTTTGACGGTCAAAAGGAACCATTGTGAGATAACACTCTCTCAAGTAGGATAAATACTAGTAATACGCAATTTTTAAAGTTCTAGGGAGCCAATTGTTCTCCCTAGTCACAAGTAAATCTATCGCTGTCTTCGGACCCCATTCTTAAGAAGCCACTTGGGAACCTCTTACCAATTATATATAGGTTTCCTCATGGGCACTTCAGTGCCCGCCTTTATACTTTACACCAAATTAGGGTGTACAACGGACCAAATCAGGTTGTGCGACCCATTTATTCTGTTAGGCTGGGCAAACCAAAACTGATCCTAAAAATACCCATAAGGTTTATTGGGTATAGACATACCGGGTAATACTAATAAACTAATGCTCATTACTCAGTCACGACCCATCAAAATATTTGGACAAGCCAGATCATGTCGATTGGGCTATAAACTTTAAATATTTTTACTAATCAATAATATTAATACATGATAAATCTAATTTATTAGCTTCATCTTCATATTACTAATTAGTTAACACTATTATTTGTATCTTACAAGTAATAAAAATATATATATAAACATAATATTGTAATTATAAAATTACCACCGAACATAAATAGGTTATCGGGTACACGGACAAGCAAGCACCAAAATTTGATAAAAAGTCTGCGTTCATCCTCCTAAAATAATCGGGAAGCCCATAGACTGCCGAGGGCCCATGGGCTCTTTCGTACCAGGCAGTACACTGCAGGCCACATGCCTCCGGGCACTCGGAACAACCCTACACCCAATTAACCATACGCACGCACCCACTTCACGAATCTTAAATACTGTCAAAATTCTTGACTTCTCTCAAAATCATTTTCCCCGATCAAATCAGATTTCCTCCCCTTTGAGATACTTCAATAGGGTTCACGTAATTCTCCATTTTCCTGGTAAGATCTCATCCTCTTTTGTACAAATTATTGATTTCAGTATAGGGGTGGTTTCTCTTTCAAAAAAGTGTTCTTTCTAGGGTTTTCAATTTGTCTTTTATGAAATTGTTGATTTCTTGATTTTTCAGATGGATTGGCAAGGACAAAAACTCTCAGAGCAACTGATGCAGATAATGCTCGTTGCTTCTGCTCTTATTGCTTTCGCTCTTGGTTATGTGATTTGTTCTTTTAGATTGATGCTGTTGATTTACCTTGGAGGTGTTATTCTTACCACTTTGGTTACTGTTCCTAATTGGCCTTTCTTTAATCGTCATCCACTTAAATGGTTGGAGTCGGACGAAGCTGAACATAACCCTGCACCATTGCAGACTGTTGTTCCGAAAAAAAAGACTTCGAAAGCTCACCAGAAGTAGGTTTTGTAAGGATTTGCTTGATTTGGATTTTAGAATTTTGGAAGAGAAGTATGTTAAACTGTTGGAATTCTGTTTCGTGTAGTTGTTGCGGGTACTTTGGTCATATCATGAAAACTAATATAATTTGAATGAGATTAAGAAGATTAAGAGAAATTTATCTTTACTCAGATTGTTTCTTGTTTCGCTCATTGCTTTAGCTTTTCTTGGACGTATTTATCTTACTACTGTTGTTTTTGATTATTAGTTTTACTCGTTGACAATAGCTTGTAATGATCTTTTGTTAGGGTTCATAACTGCTGGTTGTGTCTTTGCAATTGGTTTCTCGTTATCAAATATAACTTTTTAGGAGATATTATGTCTTTTCAACTATAGTTACTGTGTGGTCAACTGGATTGGGTTCTGTCTAGACATTTTGAGCAAACCATCTAATTGGAGAATCCTGATAGGGAAAGGTTTTCACATGTTATGTTAGTTCTTTGTTAAGAAGTGTCGAATATGCTATCAGTGGAAATGTTGATTGTTTGCAATATCGTATGTTGATATGCTTGATTAAGGTGTTTATGAGTCATCAATGAATGATAATGTGGCACTCATACTGATTGATGAGAAGATAGGAAAGAAAAGAAATAGAAGCAAAGATACTGGTCATATTGGTAGAACTAGCCAGTTACTGCATCTCTGTTGTCTGGTATTGTCTATGATCATGCTCTTCCATGAATGTGATTTGTTAGATTAGTTTTTGTTGCCAACTGAATAAGGATACACAGAAGTTCAGAACTATTTAATTATCACTTAGATTTAGCATATCTGATGGATTGACAAGGGCCAAAAACTCCCATAAGAGCTAAAGTAGATTATGCTTGTTGCTTTCGCTTGTGCCGGTATCCTTTCCTTTAATCGCCATTCACTTAGAAGTTTGGATTCAATTGAAGCAGATCGTAACCCTAAGCATTGCAACCTTTGAAATCTCACCAGAAGAAGGTTTTGTTACAAACATTGGGTTTGCCTAATTTGGGTTAACATTGTTTTGGAAGAATATGTATTGTATGTTATTTTGTTAGAAAGATAAAATCTGCACTGTGTATGTTTTTTTCAGTCTGGTCACTATTTTATCTTGTTCTTTGCTTTAGTTTGTTTTTGTTGTGTTGGTTCTGTTAATTTTGTTGTGGGAAATTGTTGATATAGAGCCATTCTTTAAATGATCATGTGAGAAACAGTGAATATAACTATTCCATAAATTTCCAATCGGGCAATTTATCAGACCCCCTTGGTCATAATAACATATCCTCTTTCCTAGATTTGAAATGTGTAAATGTTTTTTTTTTCCAATGAAGATATAGGTATCTTTGGACCTATATCCCTACCCTCTCCACGACTGAACATTTCATTCACAAATGAAAATAAGACGACCCTTATGACCTTGTGTCTATCCTCATCATAATCATTTTGTTTTTCATTAAAACTTTTATCTTCTCCAGCAGTTCATACTGCATATATAAACTAAACAAAACAGGCCAGTTACCTTATCAATGTTTGATTTTGATGCAGCGAAAGAAAATTCTGTTAACATTACGAACGTTCTTCTCGGTTTGATAGGATCTTATGGTTTTCTGTTACATCAGATTAGTGGTGGGTACAGAAATGGAGTTTGGTGTTGCTTATGGGGAAAAATGAAGACGAACCTAAGCAATTGGTTTGTAAGCTTACTTGTCTTAATTTGACTAACAATTCTGATCCTGTCAGAAACGTGCCTGAAGCTACTTACGCTCATGGCAAGACTTGCATCAGTTAAGCAATTACACCCTATCAATCTCGCAACTGAATTTTCGCTGAACATTAAACGGGACAGTGTTTGCCATGGTTGGTCTTCTATGGGACTGATAGGACACCACATCATGGTGAATCAAGTGGAGGTAAATATAAAAGAAAATGATATTGGTAAACTCCTCCAAGGCCCTCACCAATCACCATGATTTGCATTTATCGGGAGCACTCCATGGAGAAGTTTTAGAAGATCCTTTCAGTATTTTATCTTCAGTTGATAGTGCAGTAAAATTCTTCCAGTTGTCAAGAACAAGTCGGAGGTCTTGAAGCTTCTTCTCAATACCAATACAACAAATTTGCATGCATTGTACTAACTTTGTTCATATCCTTACTTGGTTCACAAAACCCACCAAAGTATGCTGTGTCTAGATACTTTATACGTAAACCCATAGCATTAACCGCTGGATCATGTTTAATGATTTCAAATACTGCTTGGTCGTGAGAATTCGGATATAAAACCCTTGCCATTTACCAGTATTTGTAAAACTCTATTGTTATAGCATTTGATTTTACGTAGTTGAATCCTCCATTTGCCCTGTTGTTGTGGTCATTGGGATTTCTAGTGTAGAAATCACAGGCAATAACGAGTTGATCAGCAGCATCTAAGTGTCGAAACGGGTTCCTTAACTACATAATATCAGCATCCTGCAATGCACAGTTTGGGGAATTACACTCAACGTCATTGCGTTAAATAAAGCAAGTATGTCGCCTGATTATCTAAAGCAAAATAGATAGAACCTTACTGTGAACCTTACTTCAGGGTAAACCTAACTATGAATAAAAATCAAAATCAATAAACTCAACAAGTTTAATGAAAAAAAGATAATTTTAATTAATCTAAAACTCCCCTAATTTTCGTTTTTGGAGTTCTTTATATAGATAACTCCTACTAAACAAACCCTAAACTTATCAAAATCCTATAAACTTGTTTCCCAAGGTATCTACAATTAGACTTTGGTACCTGGGTTTTGACCAGATTTAGTGTTTTTACTTACATTTGTCCAACGTTAGACTTTAGTACCTGGAATCACTGTTCACCCTGGATGTCAAAGTTAAAGTACTGACTTCCGTTTAGATTTTTTTTAAACTAAATAAATTAATTAATACTTAACGCTGTTAACGGCGCCGATAACACGCGAGTGTTTTAAAACTCACATGCCTTCTTATACATCCTAGGCTATGATTCTTCATATCCAACGGTCGGATTTTTAGATTTTCAAAAATCTAAAACAAGTTCAACACCTAACATTCTGTTGCAATCAAGAGGAATTGATTGTTACAATCAAGAGTATTCATTGCAGGTGCAACAACTAATGGCTAGCTAAAATCCCAAGATCGTACAACACGAGTAAGCAGGTTATCACATAACTCAATACTTAATAACCATGTCAAAATAAAGATAGCACAGTGGACACCCATCATGTAGTATTTCAACAAGGAGAGGGATAGCACCAGATGAACTGATGGTTGGCTTGTTAATTGCAGAAACAGATAGAGTGAGTAAATGGTTCATTGCAGACTGCGCTAACATTACGAATCTAGAAATCTTAGTTTTAGCCAAACCAGATATAGGCAAATAACACAATAACTGGATATGTATTCATTGCAAGATTAAATAAGGAAATGGTTCCTCTTACTTCAATTTTGTACTATATTATCAATTAATTTCAAAATCATTAGTAGGAGCACGGATTGGTATCTGAGAAAACTAGAATCTATGGCGTCAAATCGGACTGATTCATAAGCAATGTTCTGGAAAGACTAATTAGGTGACGAAAACAGTTCTTGAAAAAAAGAGTAACTTAGACATAAAACTTATTGGTGAGGATTATGCTGATAATCTTAAAAACAATATGCTCACGAAGACAAAAGACATCATAGAATTACCCAGAATTAGGTAAACAGAATCTTTACCCAGAAAAAAAAAAGATTCACCTTCAAATACCAGTATTTGTATATTATTCTCTAACTAAATCCAAATGAAACCATTTCAATTAATTTTAATCATTTAATTAAGCAAACCCAAATTTCCAAAAGGTATCAAATTCAGAGTTATCTAATTGATTCGACAAAACAAATCAAAAGTGAAACAAATCAAAAGGAACATACTTTTCATCTTTGACAGCAAGATTGAGAAGAGCAAGAAGTGAAGCTTCATTGAATTCATTAAGATTGAACGACAGCAAGACTTGACTAAGAACCAGTTCAGCTTCTTGAGAACAGATGTTACAGTCAACTTCATCCTGCAGTATGTCTATTATAACTTGAGCAAACACAAACCATTTTTTCTCTGAACTAATTGATGAACTTTGTTTCTTCTTCTTCCCCAAATCAGTAACCCTAACTTTAATTTAAACAAAAATTAACAAATTCAACATTTGTGTTTTCTTGTTCCCCAAATCAGTAACCCTAATTTGGTTCAGCAACCACTTTAGGAACATCGACGTTTGTGTTTTCTTCTCCTCTAAATCATATTAAGCTTCTCCAAAATTAAAATTTAAGCTAAAATTGAAATCAAAGAAGATGATTTGAAGTGTTCATCTATATGCATCAGAGAGATTCCCAAGACGAGTCAAAACAGAAGATATTAAAAATTGTGGTTAACATGAAAGGTAGATGGAAGCTAGCTTAGGAAGAAAACAAACTGAGCTTCTACGGGTTCTTCTTTCTCAGATCTTCTTCTCTGGTAGATGGAGGCGGAGAAGCAGATGATTAGGGTATGGCAGAGTTTTGGGAGGGTTATAATAGTTAGGTAGATCTTAACCGTTCATCTTTGAGATGGAACAAGATCTAATATAAACCGTTAGGACTTGGTTTGTCATTGTTAGCAAAGTTTATTTTTATTTATTAATTCAAATTTAATTGACGGAACAAAATGACACGTCATCAGTTCACGGGTGAACAGTGATTCCAGGTACTAAAGTCTAATGTTGGACAAATGTAAGTCAAAACACTAAATCTGGTCAAAACCCAGGTACCAAAGTCTATTTAACCCATAAAACTCTTAAAATAAACTTTTAGACTCTTCTAAAATTACCCTACATAATAAATCCAAAAATTAATAATTTTTCTACTAAAAATAACATTAATAAAATATAAATAGTAATAATAAAATAATAGATTTATTTTCCATAAATCTCCTTCTATCAGAAAGTAGGAATGAGGATGTATGGATATACAACGACTATGCGCCTTTCATCCATAGCCACAATCACCAAGTGGTTTACCAGTTTTTTGGTATCTTTGCCAATTCGGAAACTTTCAGGGAATAGATCAATCATGGATCCCGGGCCTGCCCATGCATCATTTAGTGTTGTAATTATTACAGTCCTGTCCGGCATGGACGCATCCCTTAGCATTTTAACAAGCTCCTTTATATCTGCACTCTGTTGATAATGTTACAACAAATTTGAGTTTGTTTTTGTTTTCTTTAAGGTGAGTATATTTTTCAAAAGATCATGCAACTCTAAGTGGGGAAGTTGCGACTCCAAATATGAGATGAGTTAAGCAAATGGGCTGATAAGTGGACGGAGAAGGATTTTTTTTTTCTTACACTTCCAAAGATCTTAGCAAATAGAAGGAGTTACTCAAAAGTTGTGTAATAATGGTAATAAAATCAAAAATGATTTACTGGATTGTCCATCCAACGAATTTATACGAATTTACAGTATGTTACGTGAAATGGGTGCACTGATGGAGTGCACAGAATTTGGTATCCAGAAATTAAAACTTCACATCCAATCATCCATGGCTAAGCCTAAACTATCACTGGAAATTGATTTTGAATTATACTATCAAACTAAGATATCATCAAGACTCTTTAACAATGAAGACCAACTCTCAACAATGTGGTAACTCTTAACTAGAATTTTTCCTGATTAGTATATCAATTTCAAAAACACAACCAAAACTTCCTTACGAATAATAAAAATTGAGAGAGGCTAGCTTACAATCATAGGATGTGATTTCTTCCATATCGACGTATTCAGACGGCCTTCGAAAGGACTAGTAGAAAAATAGAAGAGTAAGAAGCCAAACATCATCAAAGCAAAGACGATCAAAGAAGCCTTAGGCTTAAAACTCGCCACCATAGCAAATATCTTTCGATGGTTCTTTCTTTCGATTTCTTCTACCAAAGAAAGCAAAACTTTTAGCTTTAATTTCCTTTGTGACAACTCTCGGGAATATGGGATTTTCTAAGCTATATTCGTCATTTAAGTAAGAAAATAAGGAAAGAAAGATTAACAGTAGACAAACTAGTATTTATCGAACTTGATACCTATTTTAAGAATGCTGTGAATTAGGTTTTGTATTGCAATGTGTTGTTTTTAAGTGATGAATCGATAATGATACGAAAATCATTCTTTAGAAACTCCGCATGCAAACAATTAAAGGTACTCGTGTCTTCTATCGTGTGTCCATTATTCCTTATTTCTTACTCAAATTCCCGTTCTTAATATGTTACTATCAAAGTTTTTTTTGTTTTGGTGGCAATGAATACATCTGGGGATAATATCCGATCCGAAAATATAACAAATTAATTAAATTATTTTGTTTTTGATGTATAAATATCAATTTTTGGAAAAATATCAAAGCTTTTAGTGAGCATGTCCATATTCCATGGATTGCTACAGGAGCTCTTAATGTTACTCCCATTCCTAGTGATAGCGGTAGTCATTTCTCTAATTCCACTTCTTCTCAAGTAATTAAGTATATTTCTGACTCAGGCTTAAATGATTTAGGATTCTGTGGAAACCCTTTTACTTGGACTAGTAATAGTCATGTGACAGGTAAAAACAAGTCTAAATTGGATAGAGCTCTTGTTAATAGTGATTGGTTCACTACTTTTCCAAATGCTACTCTTACACATCTTACTCTGGATGGATCTGATCATTCCCCTATAACGCTTAATCTTTATGGTTTGCATATTACTAGAGATAAAAATTGGAAAATCTATGAGACTTGGCTTTTAAACTCTACTTGTCCTGATGTTATTAAACTTGCTTGGTCTACTAATGTTATTGGTTTTGCAGCTTATAATCTAGTGAACAAGCAATCTAATAACAGGAAACAACTAGCTAAATGGAACAAGGGATATTTTGTTCATATTCAAAGTACTATTGGGTGTCTTAAAGCTCCGATGTCTACTCTTCAAGGGTCGGACAGTGGTGGTCCTAACACTGACAAAGTTATTCAACTTTAAGACGAAATAGAAAAATGGAATAATATTGAAATGATTTTTTAGAGGCAGAAAGCTAGAGACTACTATTATAATGATGCAGACAATAATACCAAGTACTTCCATATCAAGGCAAACAGAAGACAGTCGAGAAATAGGATTGAATCTCTACAAGATCCAGATGGAAATTGGTGTCAAGATAGAACTTCGTTGGAAAATCTTCTCACTAATCATTTTTCTAGAATAAGTAATTCTTCTTCTCCAGCTGATAGTATTTCTTTTATCCAGTATATTCCTAGGTGCATTTCTGATGAAGACAACATCTGCTCATAATTTCGGATGAAGATGAGATTTTTGAGACTCTTAATTCTATGGAATCATGACTTCCCCGGGGCCGAATGGTTTTCCTTCAAATTTTTATTAGTCAAAATGGAATGAGGTCAAGCATGATGTTTATAATATGGTTAGGGCTTTCTTTCACCCTGGATATCTTTTGAAGCAGTTAAACAACACCAGATCCCGTTTGATTCCCAAAACTGATAATCCTCACAAACCAGAAGACTTCCGTCATATTGCTCTGTGCAAAGAGAATGAGGAAACATATAGGAAAAATTATCTCTCCCATGCAAGCAACTTATGTCCATGGTAGATTAATATCAAAAACATTACTACGGTGCAAGAGATTGTTCATTGCGTGAAGAGAAAAGAAAGGCAAAAGAGGCTATTTAGCATTGAAAATGGATATGTCCAAAGCTTTTGATATGCTCGAATGGTCTTTTATTATTGATATTCTAAGGAAATTTGGTTTTGCAGAAAAATAGTGTCAGCTTATTCATCAATGCCTCAGTATTACTCAAGTCGAAGTAATGTTGAATGGTTCTCCCTGCAAGCCATTTAAGCCAACAAGAGGTATTAGACAAGGAGATCCATTGTCCCTTTATCTCTTTATTATTGCTATGGAATCCTTTTCAAGATCTCTGACGCATTGTGAAAATGTTAAGAAACTTACTAGGATAAAAATTGTAAGATCAGCACCTAAGATTAATCACCTCATATTCGCAGATGATTGCCTATTCTTTTGTAAAGCAAACCTCACTCAAACAAGGAATTTGCTTGAGGCCATCCCTCTCTTCAGTGAATGCTCTGGTCAGGTAATAAACTTTGGGAAGTCTTTTGCTTATTTCAGTAAAAGCATGGATCATTTGGTTTGCCATGATCTTGCCATCATTCTTAAAGTAAAACAAATGGACTTGAATGATAAATATATAAGTCTCCTATTTTTTATCATCAAGAATAAGAGAGTTCCTTTCTCTATTCTTGTTGACAAAATGGAAAAGAGATTATCTAAATGGAAGAAATCTAATTTATCACAAGTTAGTAGAGGAGTTATGATTAAGAATATTCTTAATGCGGTTCATATTCATCGTATGATGTCTTTTAAACTGCCAAACAAAACCATTAGTAACATGAATTCAGTGCAACAAAAATTCTGGATAAGGAAGAAGAATAATAAATACGGCCATCTTATAAGCTAGTCTCATGTTTGCAAACACAAACAAGATGGAGGATTAGGATTCATAAATCTTCACTTATTTATTAGAGTTTTGCTTGCTAAAAATGCTTGGAGATTATGTACAAGATCTAACGAGGTGTGGGTTAAAGCTCTTGCTGCCAAATACTTTACAAACGGCGACCCATTTACTTTAGTTATGAAACAAGACTCCCCTTGGTCTTGGAGAAGCATTCAATCTGAGCTGCAATTTGTTGAAGCCAATTGTGCTTGGAAGCTTTGTGATGGTAAGAAAGTTAAAACATGGTTTCATGAGTGGGTTCCAAGTTTACCAACTCCTCCCACGCTAAAAATAAATGCTACTAATCCTCACAGGTCCACTTATATTTCTGAGATTTTCATATATGATACTGACCATTGGAATATACAACTCTTAAATAATTTATTTCCTGCAACAACTATCTCCAAGATTTGTAATATACAAATCTTCACTCAGCATCAAGACTGCCTAGTTTGAAAACTTGAAAAGTCAGGTCACTTCTCGGTAAAATCAGCTTACAAGAAACTCAATGAATAGAAGTATTTTTCCCCTACTTCTGCAGCTACGAAGAAGATTTGGTTTCGGCTATGGAAACTACATGTGATTCCTAGAATAAGACACTTTCTTTGGAAGTGTTTGAAAAATATACTTCCAACAAAAATGAGATTGTCTACTATGATCAGGGATATTGAGAGAACCTTCCCTTTTTGCAACTCAGGGGACGAATCTGACATTCACCTATTTATGAATTATGCCTTCTCTCGTACAATTTGGTTCGCAACAGGTGGTATTCGAAGTGATTCTAATATCACTATGACTCAGTTTATTCTGAGATGGTTTGATAGCAGACAACCTAACTTTATCTCAAATTTGGAGATAACTAAAAGAGCTACAATTGCCTAGGCTATTTGGGGTGAAAGATGTGCGAAAATTTACCAAAATACTTTTTCTGATCCTGAAACCTTAGTTCATAAAATTGAATCTCTCTGGAAGGGAAACACATTTTGCAGGTCTAGAAGAGTTCCCATAGTAGACTCTTAACCATTCGAGAATTACTTTATCTTGGCCCCCACCTATGCATGATACACTTACTATAAACTATGATGGATCTTTTCTTGATATTTCTAAGCATGGTGGGATTGATATGACCTTGTGCAATTTTGAAGGTGAATGTAAGGGAGCGAAATGTATCTTCATTGAAGTTGTAGTAAACTCAGAGAAGGTTGAGGGTCTTGCTTTTTGGGAAGCTGTCAAATGGACAAAGAGGCTGAAGCTAGGAAAACTAAATTTTGAGTCTGACTCTAAGTCTATTACTGAAGCTGTAACCAAAGGTTTTTTCAATATTACCTAGGAATTCCATCACTGTCTAATTGAAGTCATTACAGCCTTTCAAGAACATAAAGATTGAAAAAGCTACTTCATTCCGGAAGAAGCAAATAAAGTTACAAACATATTATCTAAAATTACTTGTATTATGAAATTAAATAATGAATGGAATTTAAATCCTCCTAATTGTATTCGATCTCAGTTGTTACAAGACGATATAAACGCAACAGGTTCTTAATGTAATACAATTTCTCTTTTTGTAAAAAAAAAATAAAAAAAATACGTATGATAAAAGAAAAAATAATATATTTCTTTAAGACTCTTAATTAGTTTTTGAATAAGGTAAGAAAAATAAGAAATTAAATATAAAAGATGAATTATCACATATATATATATAATAAATATATATTTATATAAAAATTTTGAATTTGATATTTTTGAATGTTGATACCTTCACATTCGTATCCGTATCAAATACCTTATATTTCCTGATAATAAAATCGGATATCCACATCTGAATGCTAATTTCAGATAATTTATGATATTCCAGATACGAATTTAATCAGATTTCAGATATTTCTAATAGTCATTGCCATGTCAAACCACAAGGAGATAAATTGGAACTAAGATTCATACAAAAATGGGATGTTTTTTCTGTAAACCAATAGTGCAAAGCTCATGAATTAATTCCTACTACGAGGAAAAATAACTGGTTATTTGGACATAACAGATGATATATTAAAAAATTTTGACAGAGTCGAGTTGGATTTCCTTGTTGTTATACTTACAAAAATGGTGTTCGTGAAAAATGGAACAATTTGATTCACCAATGCATAAGCATAACTTTCTCTGTAATTTTAATTAATGATTCTCATGGCTCACAATTTTCTCCTACTAGAAGTATAAGACACCCCTCACCCCATATATTTTTATCCTTTGTATGGAAGTCTTGTCAAAATATTTAATGCCAACCCAACGTAAAGAGTTTATTCATGGTAAGGATACTCTTTCCACAAATCATCTTCTCTCTGTCGATGACATTTTTGGATTTTTGGTAATGGAACTCTTTATGAAAGCAAAAATATTTTAAAAATCTTTGATGATAAAGTTTCAAAAATCACACATTTTCTTCGGTTAAAAAGTCTCAAATAAGTTTCAAAGAATTATCATTAGAATTCTCAAAGTTAGGAATATCTAAATTGATGATAAATATTTGGGTTCCCCTTTAACGATCAACACTTCAAAAAATTAAATTTTGAACCAATAATTACTAATATTATTACAAACATGCTTGAAGGTTGGAAAAATAAAAAATTTATTTCCGATGGGTGGTATGGTGATGGTCAAATCTGTTACGGAAATTAATTTTATGAGTTGCTTTATCCTTCCCGCTGCTATAAAAAAAATCTCTTCTTTACAACGATTTTTCTGCGGAAAAAGGGAAGGAGAGTTTATAGTCTTGGAATGCTATTTGTGAACCTAAATGGGATGATGAGCGGGGGGTTCATAGACATTGGTACAAAGAATAAAGCCATGATCTCTAAGGTGGGTTGGCGCCTAATCACTTATCCAAGTGTTTTGAGGGTTATAATTCTAAAACAAAAATACTTTAAGAATCAAAGCATCCTCCGAAAAAGCTTTAAAATTAGGCCTACTAATTCTTGGTTGTGGAAGGGAATCAACAAGAATTTAAAAAACGTAAGAAATTATGATTAACTGGAGGTAAATTATGGGAAAACAATTGAGATATGGAACCATAAATGGATTCTTAGGGAGGAGCATCCTCTTGGAGAAGAAATCAAAAGCATAATAAACAAAAACTATGAATATGTACCGGACTTGTTCATAAATGATGTGTCATCGAATACAAACAAGCTCAGAAAATGTTTTAATGTTTTGTTTTTTTTAGCAAAGAGAAAATTATTTATTTTTTTAATAGAGATTTGAAAGTCAGGTACATATTCAAATTGACTATTAACCTGAGGACCATACCAATTGTTATCATCAGTGGTATCCGATCTATTCATTACATTAGGACCTGAGCTCGTGCTCCCTTCTTCATTGATAGAATTCCAAAATAATCCCCTTTTCGCGCCATTCTTTGAAATACTTCTGGTTCCATCCTTGTTTCTTCTCCACCAGTCCGTGACAAATCTATTTCTTCATTCTTCGTTGTATGTTTCGAAATTATCAAAGTAGTCTTGACCTATTCCCTCAAATCTTTCCTCATTCCCACCATTATCCCTACTACTTCCATCTCTATTAATATTCTCTGTCTTGTCTTCATATGTTTGAAAGAAACAAAAAGTAGAACTGGTTATTGTATTTGAATCTTGTTTTTTTGTCTTTGCATATTGACATGTTGTCTTTACTTCTTGATCAACCTTTGCCAATACTTCATACCAGTTCCTTAAATTTCTTAATTCAGTGGATTTCCAAGACCAATCTTCAACGAAATGTATTATAAGCTTGTACATATTCATCAGATCTAAGTTAATATTAACATTGTTATAAATTTTTATGTTTAAAGTAAATTCCTTTACTAGTTGACTGAAAACTTAATCTTCTTGTAATTGTTGAGATTTATTATTTCTTCCCAAAAAACTGAGTCTCCAGAGGACTCTCTTCTCTGCCACATAACTGTAACATCTCTGCATTGTACTTCCTTTGTCCATTGCATTACAGTTATGATGGTAGATTTTTTATCTGCATTACTTACTCCTGATGGTGCACTAATGCACCTGCCTCCTTTGAAATTTCTTGTCATATCATTTGCAAACATTATAAGAGAAGTATTTGAATTGTCCATATTATTTACCACAGTAAAATTTACCTGAACTCTACTTGTTTCTTCTTTTTGCATTTGTTTCATTCCTTTATATTCTTTCTGTTTCTTTTCAGCTTCAATGTGATTCATAATCAGGTTAGACATCCTCCTGGCACACTGTTTCTCATTCTTAAAAGCCTTTTGACACCTAGCTTTCCATGCAAACTACATGATTATAGCACACAGATTATCCCATTCCACATCCTCATTGCAAAAATTTATATTCCAGTTTGTGATCCAGAGATTTAAATTGTTATCCTTAGTTTTACCCTGCTAGTTTTATAGGGGAGACAATTCCAAACATTTTTAATAAAACCACAGTTCATGAACAAGTGATCCAAAGTTTCTGTTTCAGATTTGCAGAAATGACAATTTGTATTTATGTTGTTCATAATTTTTCCTATTTTGTCCCCTACTGGTAGTGTGTCATTAAGACACTTCCATAGGAATATTTTGATCCTTGGCATTGTCTTCATTCTCCATATTCGCTTCCAAGGAAAGGTTCTGGTCATCCTTGGAACATTCTTGCTAGTTGATTTGGTTAATTTTTTTTAAAGGGAACTCACAGTGAATTGAGAGTGTGGAGTATAACTACACATCAGTCTATCTTTCTGGTTTGTATTCATTTTTATTTTTTAAAATCTTCTGAATTAAATTATTGTTAAAACATATTTTAAATTTTGTTAAGATCCCAGTCAGTGGTCTGACTGTTGAAAAGATCTTTAACCTTCTTAAAAGAAGAGGGTATCAAGTTATTAATGGGAACATGAAGATTGTTTTCACCTGGAATCCATCTGTGGTTCTATAAATCAATATCCTCTCCATTGTTGACTTTCCAGAAACAACCATTTCTTAGATGCTCAAAAAATTTTGATATTCCCTTCCAAAGCCAGGAATCCTTTTCTTCCGATTTAAATTTTTTGTTAAAAATATCGCTATTGGGAAAGTATTTAAGTTTAAAGATAGTTGCCCAAAGACTTTTCGGATAGGCTACAAGCCTCCATCCTATTTTTGTTATCATTGCTTCATTCATGATTTACAAATTTCTAAATCCTAACCCACCTTCTTTTATGGATTTACACACAGCAGGCCAAGCTTTTACGGTACAGCCTTTCGACTTATTATCTTTCCCCCCAAAAGAAATCTCTTTGGAGGGAAGTTATCTAATTTAAATTGTGTTTTGGAAGACGAAAACAATTCATTTGGTAAATTGGCATGGTTTCAATCACAGTTTTGATTAAGACACTTCTTCCAGCCGGCGAAAGATTTTGACTTTTCCAACCTTTCAAACGATTCTCAATTTTTTTTACTATTGGTTCAAACTAATGATTTTTGAAGTATTAGTAAACAAAGGGGTCCAAAATATCTATCATTTATTTTGATTTTTTTAACTTTAAGAATCTTTATTATTATTCTTTGGAATTTGTTTGGAATTTTTAGACTAAAAAAGATACCAGATTTTTGGAAGTTTATTAGTTGACCAGACCCATCAATGAAATCCTTGAAAATTCTAAGGATATTTTTTCTCTCCACCAAGTTAGCATTAGCAAAGATAAGACAATCATCCGCAAACAGGAGGAGATTAATTGGTAGACTATCTTTAGTGATTTTGATACCATGGATTAAACCTTTCTTTTGAGCTAACATTAGGTGCCTAGAGATGGCTTCCATGTAAAAGATAAATAGATAAGGAGATAATGGATCTCCTTGTCTAATTCCTCTAGTGGGGGAGAATTGTTTTCCTGGTGAGCCATTTAACAACACAGCAGTACTTGAAGTACTAATACATTGATGTATAAGATTACACCAATTTTCTCCAAAGCCCATTTTTTTCAGCACAGCTAAAAGAAAACTCCACCCAACTCTGTCAAAAGTTTTAGACATGTCGATTTTAATTCCCATATAACCCTTGTTTCCCTTTTTTTTCATTGTGTGAATTAGTTCATGAGCTATTATGATGTTATCAGTGATTTGTGTATTGGGAACATAAGCAGACTGGAAAGGGGACACAAGCTTGTCTAAAAGAGGTTTCATTCTATTTTCCAAGAGTTTAGATATAATTTTATAAGATGTGTTACACATATTTATAGGTCTAAAATGACTAGCCTCATCAGAAAACTTGTTTTTAGGAATCAGGGAAATGAAAGTGTGGTTCAATTCCTTAAGCAGGAACCCAGTATTAAAAAATCTTTGGACCATGGGTAAAATATCTTGAGAAACCACTTCCCAGTTTTTTTTTGAAAAAGACGGCTGGGAAACCATCTGGCCCAGGAGAGGAGGAAGAATTCATTTGAAAAATAATATTCCCTCCGTTTCAGGAAAAGAGTTACTTTTCCTATTTGCACAATTGTTAAGGCAAGATAAGAGAAAATAACTTTTATAATTTATTTCCAGATTTACCCTAACAAAAAGTTTAATACTACATATATCTTATAATGAGAATAATAACATTTTTTAAAATAGCAAGGGTAGTTTTGAAAGTTTGTTATATTGAAAATGAAAGGAACTCTTTTGTTGGAACAAAAATTTAAAGAGAAGTAACTCTTTTCCTAAAATGGAGGGAGTATCTTTTAGTTCCTCCAACTCAGGTATTTTTATGAGATACAGTTGTCCTCATTAGTTACCAGAATGGGAATATTAGATATGATCAAATCATTTATATCTGGGTTAGAAGTAGTGGCCATTTTGGAGAAGTGACTGAAGATTACTTCATTAGTCTGGGCTCTACTTTCCACCGAAATATTGTTATCATTTTTAATGCTACAAATTCGACTCCTAATAGCCTGGTTTTTACCAGACCATGAAATCTAACTAGTGTTTTTATCTCCTAGTTCTATCAATTTATCTCCGTTTTTGATTTTCAAGAAAGATTCCTGGATGTTGTACCATTTTTCAACTTCCTTTTGTACGCCCGGTTCTACCAGATTATACCGAAGTTAAGTCAAGAATCAAAGTAAAAAGCCCACTTAACCGATTTAAATGTTCAGATTTATTAATGAAAAATTGATTATTATTAAAATTTTCAAGTTCAGATTTGGCTTGTTCCAACTATAAGTGAATGTTACCAAATTTATTTTTGTTCCAGATCTTTATGTATTCCTTGGCAATATGAAGTTTTTTAACTATTTTAAAAGCAGGGGAACCATTGAGAGGAGTGGACCAGGCTTTACCTATGACATCAGTGCATGAATCGATTTCTAGCCAAGTACCAAAACACTTAAAAGGTTTAGCTCCTTAATTTGAGAAATGTTCAGTATAAAAAATAATGGGACTGTGATCAGATGCAATAGAACTCATGTGCATTACTCTAGCCTTAGAAAACAAAGAAATCCACTTATTATTAGCCAAACTTCTGTCTATTCTCAATTCACTGTCATTTCTATGATTGGACCAAGTGAATTTGTACCCAGAAAAACCTATATCAATTAGACCAGCTTGATTAACTGCTTGAATTAATCTATCAATTTCTAATCTATTCACCCTTCCTACTCCCCCTGTTTCATCTTGGTGAAGAGTGAAGTTTAAATCACCTATTACCATTCATGGGAGATTAGTACTAGCAGCCATATTAGAAAGAAAATTCCATGTGAAACTTTTAATGTAAGGATTCCCATATAAACCATTAATTACCCAATCTGTGTTAGTAACCTGATTTGTTATGCAAGCATTTATGAAGAATTCAGAAAAATCCATTATTTTTAACTTTACTATTTCTAACCAAGCTAGAGTTATTCCCCCTTTTATCCCAACAGGATCAACTATTTTATTCTTGTCATACTTAACCGAATTGAAGAGGCTTTGAACCCTATTTCTAGGTTGTTTAGTTTCACTAATAAAAATTATGTCTGGTTTAACTGACTTGACTAAATCCTTGAAGTGTTCCCTAGGATACTTTTTTCCACAACCTTGAAAATTCCAGGATAAGATTTTCAAATTTCCAAATTGTATGCATTCCTTATACCAAACATATAAATGCATATTCAACATATTCAGATCAATAGCGTACTCAAACGTATTACTCCTACTGCATACTTGAAAAATTCTTCTATCTTTTATCCGATCTAACATGCTTTCATAACCATTATTTTCATAATTATAATCAAAAAATTTAAAGATGAATCTGATCACATGCTTTCTATTATTATTGCAAACACTTATAGCGCCAAAAAAAATCAGATTGTAGAATACCTGGTTGTTGTTGGAGGCAGTGATCATCATCTCATTTCCGGATTTTGTAGAAGAGGCTGGTACCATGTCGGCAGGAATGTCAAGTATGTATTCATTGAACATATCGAATGGATCATCATTGGGTTGGACAGAATTACTAATCATATGAGGATTAGCAAGAATGATATTGTCAACTCTTTGGTTAGTGGTTGAGCAAGAAGGAACTGAAAAGAAAATATTCAACATAGAATCAAAAAAAAATTGCCATATCAATTTTAGAAAAACTAGACAATTGATTTCCTATGTTTTCTCTAACCAATTTAATAGATTTCTCACCTCCATGGACCATTCTAAATTTATTAACACTGTTATCATCGTTAA
The DNA here is from genome assembly GCA_023531435.1 of Papaver californicum. Classification (NCBI taxonomy): domain Eukaryota; kingdom Viridiplantae; phylum Streptophyta; class Magnoliopsida; order Ranunculales; family Papaveraceae; genus Papaver; species Papaver californicum. Next base: position 4,942,698 of record JAJJMC010011514.1, read on the forward strand.
CAGGGACCTTTCTCTTGTATTTTCTTTTCTTCCTCTCCGTCTCCTTAATGTTAACCGTGAAATCCAAGAATGTGCCTACTTTTATTTGGTGTTCATTAGCTTCATCTAGTCTTCTAACTACCTCTTCAATATCCACTATCTTTCCTCCCTCCTTTATCACTAGCTTCCCACCAGTTCTTAGTTCCATTACCGACTGTTTCTCTGTTGAGATTGAAGATTCAGGGATAGTAATTTTTTTCTTGCCTTTGATGATGTTTCTTTCTTCCATCATTTTTTGATCTTCGTTCATCTTCTATGTTTCTTGCATAATCTGATTAGCTATAGCACTTAATTCATTTGTAATTTCCTCAATGATTTCAGTTGTGGCCCTTCCCTCTCATTCTATTTCTGTATCCTCATACCCTTCAATTGAATCTTGAGCAGCTTCAACAGCCATTTCATTAATTGTTGCCTTACTTATTTTGTGTTGGCTCATATCTTCATGCCCACTGTGACCATTATTACTGATTAATATCCCATTTGTTCCCCTATTCTCATTTATTTCTACCCCATCATTAACTTGATCTTCAATTAGTATTAACTCCCCTTCCGTACAAGATCCATATTTGTGATCTAGGACCCTGCATTTTTCATAAATTTTCCAAGGAAGAACATTGTAATTGACTGAGACCCATGTTGAATCTTCTTGAGCTTTAACCAATACTCTTCTAGTTATAGTCCCAGTAACATTGATCTTTATTAACATTTTGATAATTTTGTGATCAGGAGACATACCCATTGGCTCAGCAAAACCATATTATTCTCCAATTACTGTTGCCATTGCTCTGAAAGCTTCAGGAGTAAGGAACTGCTTTGGGATTCTACTTAAAAACAGAATGAACAATTCATAATCCAAGTTTATATTTGCACCAAAAGAGAACCCCTGCTCAGGAATATCAATTAAAACCACCAGGTAACCATCCAAAACCCAAGGCCCATCATCTTTAATCCTCATTAAGTCTATCTCAGATCCAAATTTGTAAAGATGCACATTAATTCTTGTTCAAAATTTCTTGACAATCACTTCCTTGAACATTGGCCATGATTTTTTTACCAAATTCTTAACTATACTTGTGGATAAAGATATTGGACAACCTACAACTCTTCCTAATATACACAAAGAGTAATCATCTTTCTCTTTTTCCAACACCATATGTTTATCCAAATACACCACTGGTTCTATTTCTCCTTCAATATTAAGGTTGTTATTCATATTAACAGCCAAAGTATTAACTATTTCAGCGGGGTTTTCAGAATTTTTGATTGTGGTTTTTGAGGAAGAAGCCATAAGCATTGAGCTTTCTTTTGTAAACGTTTTATGTTTATCTCTATCTTTGTATTTAAAAGATTTTATACTCCAAATTCTTAAAATACCAACTATATTCAGAGATACCCGTTGAGTCATCATCAGGATTAGGTAGTAGAAGATGATGAAGATCAAATCTACAGAACTACGGGAAGCCATGAACTAAATCGAAGAACTAGATATTTTTGTTGAGTGATTGTTAAGTTGTGTCTTTCATTGAGGAGTTACTAGAT